>JARHVA010008814.1:347500-414302 GCA_037957365.1 Torreya grandis
TTATTAGTGGTTTAAACTTGACCATTTCATTATAGATGATAAGGCATGGAATTTTTTTGATCTATTTTGAATTTGGTACAGAATTGTGTAATATGCTTATTTTTTAAATTACCACCATTATGTGAAATGATGGTATGGGGAACACCAAATTAAAAAATAATTTGATTAATAATAAATTTGGAAATGGTAGGACTAGTGACATTAATAAGGGGCATGGCTTCTACCCATTTGGTAAAATATTTGGCAACAATGATGATTAAAACATGCCCATCTTGGAAGTGAGGTAGTTTTCCAATAAGATCGAATCCCCATGTGGAAAATGACCAAGGAGATTTGATATTTTGAAGTTATGATGGAGATGAATGAATTATATCATCATGAATTTGATGAGTAAAATTTTTAGCATATTCAATGGAACCTTTTCAAGAGTAGGCCAAAAGTAACCTATACATAGGCATTTTTAGGTTGCATCTTGTCTGCTATAGTGGACACTATAAATTACCTCGTATGATTATTCAATAAGAGGAGGGGCCTCATCTTACATATCAAAATGGAGTAAGTTACCTTTAACATTATGATAATAAAGGATCGTATTTTAAAATACATATTTGAAAACTAGTTTATGAATACATGTCTTTTCATGAGAGTTTAAATTAGGAAGATAAGTTTGATGTTCCAATAATTGAATGATGTATTAGTACAATGGGATTTATCAAATGGTAACATATTTGATATGATATATAAGTGAATCTGGTAGTTGAATAGAAGATGGAGATTTTATTATTTGTATAAGAAAATTAAGATAAAAAAGAACTTAGTGGAGATGAAAGAGAGATGGTGAAGAGGAAATAGAATTAACAATGAATTTTTGATCTCAAATAATAGGCTTAATAATGAAAGAGACGAAATATTTAACAAGATTGGTTATAATTTAATGATAGGTAATGAGGTTCTCACTTTTACATTAATAATCACCACTGATTTGGTGGTAAATAAGCTGATAATCACCTAAAGAATAAAGGTATTGAATGCCTAAATCAAGAGTGGCTCTCATACCTAAGATAAGAGATTTGTACTCTACCATATTATTGGTAACATCAAAGGTAAAGAGAAAATCTAAATGAATGATCTTGCCAAGAGGGCTTACAAGAACGCATCCTTCCTTAACTCCTTGAAGGCATTTAGCACCATCAAATTAAAGGGTCCAAGTATCCTCATGCATGTCGACATTGATTTCAAGAAGCTTCTTGATAACTAATTTTGGTTTAGTAGAACCAAAGGAAGTCATGGATTTATTAAGATTATTGGCTTTAAGATCGGTGGAAAAGCTATGAAAATGATCTTTGAGAGAAATAACTTGATTAAGACCTTTGATGTAAAGGCTATTATCATCTAGAAGATTATCTTGAAGAGAAGTAGTTAGGATGGGAGCTGTGGTAAGTTGATCAGCTATGACTTTCCCTTTGATATATTTTTAAGTGATGATGCAGAGATAAAATTCCATAAGGAAGACCATCAATTTACTAATTCTATCTCCAAGAAGAAATGCTTTGGAGAATAAATTATGAAAGGGGTCACAATGAACAATGACATAGGTATTTTGGTAAAGCATATAGTGGCAAAGCTTTTCATCTATGAAATAGATGGTGAGGCAATCAAACTCAACTTTAGTATAACATGTCTCATAATTGATGAGGCCTAAGATAATGTAGTAGATATCATACTCTCTTCCCATATCATCTTATTGGGCAAGCATTTATATAGTTGAAATAGGTGTGGAAGAAGTATATAGAATCAAAGATCAATCATTAGAAGGAGGATGAAGTGTAGGTGGATGAAGCAAAGACTCTTTCATATTATCAAAGGATTTTTGACATGGATTTGTCCATTATAAAGTAGTACCTTTCTTGAGAAGTGAATTGATGGAGTGAATTTGATATGCCACTTTAGGGATGAATCATCTAATTTCCCCAAGTTTGCCTAAATAATTATGAATGTCAAGAATATAATAAGGAATGGGCATTTGATGATAGCACTAATTTTGGTGGGGTCAACATAAATACCATAGAGAAAGACTAAAAATCCTAACAATTTTCTAGATGTGACTCCAAAGACACATTTTTTAGGATTAAGTCTAAATTTATATTTAATGAGATGGTCAAAGATGGTAACAAGATCAGAAAGATGATTCTTGCAATTTTCAGATTTAGTGATGAGATAATCCACATAGGTTTCAATAATTTTATGGATGAGATAGTGAAAGATATGAGTCATTACTCATTGTTAAGTTGCTTCAACATTCTTAAGACTGAAGGGCATTTTGACATAAAAATAGGTGCCCCATTCCATGGTCAAAGTTATCTTATGTTGGTCCTCGAGGGCAATATGAATCTGATTGTATCATGAGAAGTTGTCCATAAGAGATAACATTTTATATCCAAATGTGGACTCCACAATGGAATCTATGTAAGGTACACTAAATTTTTCCTTTGGAAAATAAAGATTAATATTGTATAAATTAATACAAATGTGAATGACCATAGTGACCTTATTCTAAGTAGGAATAATGTTGGAAACCCATTTATAATAATCCAATAGCTTAATAAATTTAGCATCAAGTAGTTTGATGATTTCCTTATGACATAAAGTGGAAACTTTAGGTGGAAATTTTATTTATTTTTTATGCATAGGCTTGGCATTAGGATATGTAATAATTTTATGCATCACAATAATAGGGTAAATTCCAAACATGTCCTCATAGGACCATGCAAAAGCCTCATGATATTTTTCAAAGAATAAGATAAAATTATAATGTTTAGTAGGTGAGAGTTCATGAGAGATAGTAATTGGTCAAGGATAAGATGGATTACCATATTCAATGCTAGTGGTTTCTTCAATAAGCATGGTATTGCCATCTTGAAAGTGGTATGGTGCATTTGGTAAGGAAAAAATTGGATTTGTTTTGGGATGAATGCTAAAAACTAAGTTGTTAAAGCAAGGAGTTTTAGTTTTGAAATTTCTAAGTTTATGATGTTGCTGAGGAAGTTGAGGTTATTAGCCATAAAGTAACTCAAAGATAGCTTCATTACTGGTAAGGTAGGAAGATGACTATAATATTTGACATCTACTTCAAGATATATAATTTGATTGATATGGTGATCATACTTATAATGTATCTGATAAACATCAATTGCCTTAGCATCTAGTGTAATTTCAAGAGTAGAAGTAGATGGATCAGAAGGAGTTGGAATATTAGTGGGTTTAGTGACAGGAGAAGGCTTACATGTAATGATTGGATCAATAGGTGGTAAAGGAGATATAGAAATTTTTGAAGGTTTGGAAGGTATAATTTTCTCTACCACATAAGGAGTATCGATAAGAGGAGAATTGGTAAGAGACACATGACCCTCAAGATCTTAGGTATGATCCACAATTTTTTTATAAATATCTTGATTAAAATCATGAATTTGGGCTAAGGTTTTATGATAATGCTAGACATCTAAATCTATAGATTGAACTTGGGCCATTATATAGTTATCATCGTATGTTAGATAAATTGTACATGTTTGAGAATTAAGGGAGTTTTAGAGGATGAAATCCTGATATTAATGAATGTACGAGGAGACATGATGAGATGATATTAAAATAATTTGGCCACTCTAAAATCATTGTAAGTGAAATCATCTTTAGGTAAAGAAGGCTCATGAGCGTTACATGGAGGGGGAAAATCAGTAATCTCATCAATAAGAGGAATATTATGATCCTCAGGTTATAGAGAAGGAGGAAGACATTGTGAAAGGTGAGGAGGTAACTTTTTAGTATTACAAGTATGTTATAATTCATTGGGCTCATCAACATCAGAATCCATAAGAGTAAATTGTAAATTAGGATTATGTTGATAAACTTAGGTAAAGGGGCACTATTGATCTTAGAAATCATAGGATATGATATTGTCATTTAGGATTAGGAAGTTGAATACTCAATGGATTGGGATTAGGTTCATGCTTATACCATTTAACATTATGTAATAATTTAATACATTGGATACCGAAAGAAGCAATGGCCATCATTTGATGAGTCCATGGATGACCAAGGAGTATGTTGTAAGATATGGGTAAGTCAAGGACCATAAGCTTGGTTTGAACAGTTTTAGGTCCAATGGTTAATGGAAGCTAAATGCAACCAAGTGGATTTTGAGTTGTATTATCAAAACCATGAAAAGTAATATGAGTTTTCTTGAGATGATCCTTGCTATAACAAATTTTTTGGATGAGCCATAAAGATGTCACATTAATACCAAAACCTTCATCAACTAGAACTTTTTGGATAAGAGTGGTATTAATGGCTACTTTGATGAAAAGTGGTGGATCATCAAAATGAAAGAGAATTTCATCATTGATAATGTCCTCTTCAAGGAATTCAATAGAGGTATTGTAAGGACACATATTTTTAATGGTATTTACATTGGTAAGTTGAGATTAGATAAAAGGTGGTTCATCTAAGGAGGGTGGATCATCAATTTCTTAGAGCTGTTACATAAGGAATTTATTATTATATGAAGAAGTATGAATCAAATCCATAAGTGTAATCTTATAAAGCATAGAGTTGAGTTATTCAATAAAATTATAATGAGACTTAGAAGAAATAGCTAAGGTTTAGGAGGTAAATTAGACTTTGGAGGAATAGATGTGGTTAGAGGATTAGAAGTTGGAGTTGGTTTCTCTTAGGCTTTCAAAGCAAGATTAGCAATGGTAGCATCTTTAAGAAGTTGTTACTCCAAATATGGATTCTTAGGCTTGGTAAAAAGATCTTTATGAGTCAATTTATGACAATAATTAACCTTATTAGTATTGACATATTGATAATTGTTGAAATAATGGTCATAATCAGTGTCAATGGCACAAAAATCCTTGGTATGAGATTGATTATTTGAAGAAGAATTTTGATTATTAGAGGTAGAAGCTTTGGAATATTATAATTTTTTATAAGAAACCATGTATTCTTGATGACAAAGATTGATAATAGCTTCATGATTGAATGAATCACCAAGCATATAGGAGACAACAAATTTAGTGACCCCTCTACAAGATTCATGAGAATGTCCAATGTCAGCATGGAACCAGCAAAATAGTTTTGGGTCATACCACTTTGGAGGAACATTGGGATAGATGAAAAGTTTAGAGGGGGGTAAAAATTATTTCATTTGATGAACTAAGAGAGGTGTATGAGAAGGTAAAATAATATCAGTTTTGGCAACTCTTAGTTTTTTTATGGAGTATTACTAGTGATAACATTAGATTTTTGGAAATATCCTATAATATGTTTAGTATTAGGTTTGAATTGCATCATGAGAAAGTCTTGACATTTATCTTCATCAAGAGCTTCATTAAGTATTTAGGGAGAAAAGGTTTGAACTTTATATTAGAGAGTGAGAGTTAAAGCTATGATAAAGAGTTGGAACAATTTATCATCAGTCATGTTATGGTTGACTTTATGAGATAAAGATTTACATATTTTGATAAAGTCATGAGTTGATTCAGTGGGATATTTCTTAGGATTGATGAAGTTCCTAAAATATTTTTTAGGAAGATCATTATATTGAAACTCTTTAACCAAATCTTCAAGTTTCCAAATAGAATGTTGGGGTAGTAAATTATACCATTCTAATACATCACCAGTGAAAGTTTTCACAAAGAGTTTAGTTGTGGTGAAGGTATTAGTTTGGATCCACTCTTTATAAAGGTTTCTAAAGGATTTGAGAAATGAGGTAGGGTCTTTAGTCCCATCATATTTGATATTTGGATATATGTTACCAATATCAATGGAAACAATGAAGGGGCCAAAGGCTTATTTTGAATAGTTTGAATCACCTTATTATTTGTTATGGGTTGAAGAATAACATTACCTAAGGCATCCCAAATAACTATATGGAGGTTGATTAGCCACATTGATTAAATTTTATTGAAGTTGCATCATTTAGTTGGTGTTATAATTTCACATTATGTTCATTTATTAGATAACATGGGCTAAAAATTGAGTTGTATTAGGAGGTGGGTTGGTGTTGGTAGGAGCACTCCCCATATTAGTGTTAGGGTGAGCATTGATAGAAGAAAGATTAATAATGGGATTGTTAATTAAACTTGTATCAATTAATCCTACATTAGTTTGAAGATGAGAAGTTTCTTGGTAATTAAGGAAAGGATTAGATCTATCAACTTCATCTTGAGGTGTTATTTGCACCATATTGCATTTCATAGATGAAGGAGGGGAAGAGGTGCCCCAAGACTGATGGTGCTCTTAGGAGGATAAGAGAGGAAGAAATAAACATCCCATATAGTATCTAAATGGATTCAAACTATCCAAGAAGATTATGATAAGAGACTTCATTATGACTAAAGAGAGATGAATATAATGCAAAGAAGGAGAAATAGAGAACTATATTGAAAAATAGGGAAGAATTAAAATAGTAAAGGGTCAACTAAGTTGACCTAGTACAAAAATAGAGGCTATAAATAGTATAGGGTTGACTGGGTCGATCCAATATAGTGAATAAAGGTTAGAAAAAGGTACAAGGTTGACTAGGTCAACCTAATATAGTTGATAGGGAAAACTAAGAATTGAGAGCTGAAACAAGATGAATATTGTAATTAATTTAAAAAATAAATAACTAAAAGTAAACAAACAGTTAATTGGATTAATGTTGACTAGTCTAATTGAAGCACACAACACAAAACCTTACACCAATGCTGGCTAATGCAAGTTATTGCAATACAAAATATAATTAAGTAAAAAGAAAGGAATCAAATTAGAAAGTAAATAGATAACTAATTAGTCAACCTAAATGTTTATTATATTATTAAAATATGATTTTAATGTGATGGGAAGTTGGCTGTAAACAAGGAACTAGAATTCAATCTAAAGATGGTTTCAGGTAGTTTGGGTTAAAAGGGATATGTAGTGGTAATGATACAAGATTGGTATTGGGGCCTACCCCCTCAATTAACACACCAAAAATATAATTTTAATGATATATTAGCTATAATATACCATTAACCATGATTTATAATTGACCAGAATATCAAGTTGGATTCCCCCTTGGTGATGAAATCTAAATAGGTTGGCCTTGGGTAGTCAAATGTTAAAATGCTTATTTAGATTTTGTGATTTGGTTGTGTGTGCATAAAATATAATAGAGTGAAACTAAAAGGACAAATTAAAATCACCTAATTAAGCTATGTTATCTATTATAATCATGCAAACAACAAGAAAATAAAGTGTGAACTAATTACTAGCATATAAGGTTAATTCTAACTTTAAAACAAGGTAAAATGTTGATATAGTCAATAATATATGCATAGAATATAGAACAGGGTTGAAAAGGTCACTCTTATACTATGGAATCAAGGCCTAAAAATTAATAAGGTTGGTAAAGTCAACCCAGTTGTCTAGATAGCACATAGAACACAAAACTAGGTCGACAGCGTCAATCCAGTTGAATATGCAAGGGTAGTTTTAAAGACTACAAACTATAAAAGTAAATACTATAAGTAAAGAGATAGAGATATATAAATTAACCTTAGTGGATTATAAATAAAAATAATTAATATTTATATTCAATAACCTTGATATATACTTGTAAACTCTACTAATTGGGTCAACTGGGTTGATCAAGCTTTGTAGAAACCTATTATTAAGTCCTTGAAAATGTATAGGGTTGACTAGGTCAACCTATTATGTTTAATAGGATGCCTAAAAAAGTATAGGTTTAATTGGGTCAACATAGTAGGCTAGATTTCAAGTCTAAATAGCTAAAAAACATATACTGTGCTGATAGGGTTGATCCAATAGCCTGTACCTGAAAACCTTTACATAGAAGTTAGAACTAGGTTGATGTAGTCAACCTAATATGGAAAATATATGATAAAAATAATGATGAAAAATAATGAAATAAGGAAATAAGATGAAAAAATCCTACAAGGGTTAGTTCATGTTAGGTTCACCAGAAAGTATGTAATCATAAATGCATCATGTCTATAAATCAATCCTAGCTAGGATAAGATAGAGGATACCTACACTTCCAATAGGGAATACATTTTTTAATTAGGAAAATGACCAAGATGGGGATAAACTAGACCCAATTATGGGATCACTTGTCACAATACACCATGTTAGGAAGGGTTCCAAATCCTATAGTCTAACACAATCATTTAGAAACCCTAAAAGAGTCATATGTTTAATGTTCACTCTATTTTAATAAACAAGAAAGTAAATCTAATCTACTGCACACCAAATCTTGTAGAACAATATGAGGGGTTAGTGTGATCTATAAATTTGACTCAAAAGAGGATGGTTAGTATGGTGTTAGTTCCAAAATGAAAATAAAATGAAATAAACACACTAATAGAATAAAATCTCTAGGCCTAAACACTAGGGAAAGCTTAGTTAACAAAAGTAAATGACAAACTTAACTAAAAATCAAGGAATCAAATACAAAAATTCCTTCACCTTCCTTGTATGCTCTAAATGCCCTTGTAGTGGTGGCTTTCTCAGCTTGTGCTCATGAAGTCTTCATCAAAGGACGCTTGGCTATCTCCTCTTCTCTTTGGCACCTTTGGCTTATGGCTTGGCTTGGATTGGAATAAATTTGAAATTATAACTTTTCACAATCAAGTCTTTTAAGATATTTTAGCATAATAAATTTTCAACAAAATAGCTTAAAAATGATGTTGTGAGGCCTCCTATTTATATATTTTTAAGAATGATTAGAATCAACATGAATTATCCATCTCAAGATTGAGATGTGTGGTTGAAGATTAAATCAATTGTTAGAATTAATTTTGTAATTATCCTCATCATGAAATTAGAAGAAGGGGAAATTAAGAGGCATGGAGGGCATCATGGAAGGCATTGATGAGGCATGGAGGGCATGAATCTTGATAATTGTGGCATTTATGGCCTAGGGATGTCTTCCCAAGAAATGAGGTCACTTGATGATGTAGATATTCAATATCCATTTATAAAAATAAGTATTCAATAAGTTTCCATGGAATTTTTTATTATGCCTTGATTTGGGTTAATTAGCTCTTGAGCATGATTTAAGCACTTTGTGCACAAATTACTCAAATTGATCAAAATACCTTGTTATTGGTCCAAAATTTGACTAGATTGGAATTGGAAGTCCAAATCAGATGTATTAGAACCATTATCCCATTTAGGATGTTAGAAAAATTAGATAACAAAGGCCCACATCTTATGTAGAATATTTGATATAGGAAAGATCAATCTAGAGCACCTAGGTGAAAATTTAGCATTTTGACTTGGAATGATTTGATAAAAGTTAGTTAGCCCATAAATTTCATTACCCCATTTAGGGATACCCTAGCCAAAATTAACACTTGAATATGTTAGTTTCACATCATTTAGCATGTGCATTTTAGGTGGAAATTGGCCAAAAGCCTGATTGGGGGTTATTGGTGGCCAAATTTAAGTGTCTATAATTTGCCCCTATTTGGGAAGCTATTACAAGCTATAAGCACAATAATGTCTTCTCAAATAATGAAAAGGTCCTATATGCCTACAACTACAATGATGATAAAATAACTGTATGATGTCCCCTTGAGGGAATGGTTGACACAAGTAGGTTGGCAAACGGTCCCTCAAAAAGAAAGAAGCAAAGCAAGGGGACCAAAGAAAGGAAATATGATGGGTTAAAAAACACAATTAGAATGAAAAATTAGTCAAAATCATTGATAATGCAAGTGGGATGGTGTGCAATGATTTTCCTAAAGGTGGTTATAAGTATTATACCCTGATAGTGGAAATGCGGTACAAAACACAATGATTTACCCAAAGGCAGCTATAATCATTGATAAGATGGAGCTACCCTAGTTAGGATAGACAAACAATATAACAACATGCCCCTATATAGGTATAAAAATTAAAGTGGTGATAACATAATGATTTTCCAAAGGTGGCTATAATCATTAAGAAATGCAAGTGGAATGGTGTGTAATGATTTTCCCATAGGTGGTTATAATAATTGGACCCTGATTATGGAAAACATGATAAACTTGGATGATGATAATGATAACTTAACACAGAGGGTAATCATGAATTGAAACAACCTATTAATAAGGAGATGCTCATCGAAAATAATAAAGGTTAAAATTATTTCATGGTTAATTACTCTATTTGGGATATGATTGGGATTGAATCAGGATGTTGGTGCTGAAGAGAGGCCACCATTGCTAAATAGACTTCTTGAAGCTAAGGTTTGTTATAGCATGTGTTGGTAGGCATCATGGTATAACATCATGAGGACTTAGCCTAAATATGCATGAGGAATGACTCCCATAATCCCATACTCAGTATAAAATAATGCACAAATGATAGAAACCATGATGATAATTTAAAAATATGAATATGGATGGATTCAAGTGTAAGTGTGGGCAAGGAATCACCCAATGACCTGACATAAATTGAATCAATAAAATTGTGTTGAAATCAATTAAATAGGCACACAAACAAAACAAATAATAAAAAAACCCTATGAACATTACCCCTAGAAAATATGAAATAATCTAACAAATAAACAAAATGGGGGAATAGAAGAAAATGAAGGGGGTGGTCGAGCTATCTCCATATGCACTAGGCAAGTGGACACTGTCTACATAGTTTCATGAATGTAATATCCAATAAAAAACTTCAAGCCAAATGTAGTTTTCCCAGAGAATGGGAAGAAAATGATAACTGATGAAAAAAAATAGAATGGATTTGATAGAAGAATAGGAATGATATTGTAAAATGGCAAGTTCATGAGAGAAAAAGGCCAAAAAGGATGGGGAAACTAAATGACAAGTGATTTTCTTGTAACTTAGTAAGGGTTCCCAGAATCCTTAAGGAAAAAAAGTGGTCAATGCTTTTGTTCTTTTCTAATGATTTTTCAAATGTTTTTGGAATTTTTAAAAGTGTCTCATCTTGATCAAGAATGATGAGACACTAAATGGTTCAATCTCATGAAATGGAAAGAGTGTTTAAATGAAGGTTGCTCATAGAATAGTGAGAGTGTGGCTCAGGTTGCTCATAAAATGGTGAGATCATAGTGGAGAAGGGTGACTGAGCTAACATCAACAAGTATCAAGCACTACCTACACAATCCCAAAGTAGGACCTCAAGTCACTATAGTTCCACACTTATAGTGGAGGAACTTAACTAGTGTAGCAACCAAATCAAATAAAATAAGCACAGTTGGTAAAAAGACACAGTGTGGCATAGGAAGTGGAAAGTTGGTATGTCAAGGCTTAATGTTGCCCCTAGTTTTCCCATAGGTGGTTATAACTAGGAAAAAATGGCATAGATAAATGGTATTAATTTTCCCAAAGGTGGTTATAATTAGTAGCAAGATCAGTGGTAAAAAAGGCATAACAAATGAAGGATGCAACTATTGAAACTTATGTCACACTATCCAAAAATATGGTCTCTATCTAAAGTAATTGAACTAACTAATGAACTAATTAGATACCTTGATGCTGAAACTACGTAACAAATAACAAAAACCAAGGTCAAATGGGCTAGGCTTTAAAACACAATGGGTTGATAGGTTGGTAGCAGAAAGTGGATACGGTGAAGAGGATGGATAAGGATGGTATTTATACAAAGAAGAGTAGTGATAAAATGGTATAACTAAAATGGCCTTTATAGATAATATACCTTAGTATTCAAGCATAATACCACTCAAGATGAATAATAGTCATCGGTTCTAAAATTTCATCACCATCTGGGGTGGCAAGCTATATACTCCTAATCCATAATCTATAGTGATGATGAAAGGCTCTATCCAGTTTGGTTTGAATTTGACTTTATGCTTCTTCTTGACCATGGTATTCTTTTGGTTTTCTTTAAGAACAATATCACTAATTTTAAATGTTCTATATTTAACACACTAATTATAGTGGCCTTTGAGTTAGTTCTAATATGTTTGAATATTGTTGAGCATAGCCATGCATTTCTCATCAAGTAGGTATAGCTCTTGTAGGTGAGATACTCGATAGTCATGATCATCTAGGACATGCTTAAAAGAGATACATAGTGAAATCAATTTGACCTTAATGGGAAGGATGGCTTCAGTACCATAAACAAGTGAGTATGGAGTGGCTTTTATGGGGGTATGATGATTGGTATGGTATGCCCAAAGGGTAGAGAATATCTGGAGGTGCCAATCACAACCAACATCATTGACAATATTTTTGAGGATGTTAACAATTATTTTATTAGATGTCTCAACCTGGCCATTACCTTGAGGGTAATATGTTATAGAAATTTTTTGGGTGATGTTATATTTAGTACATAACTATTCTGTATTCTTGTTTTTGAATGATCCTCCATTATCAAATATAATGTCAGAGGGGATATCGTAGCGGTAAATGAGATGGTTAAAGATGAATTTGGAAATTTGTTTTCCAATCATGTAAATGAGGGGTATAGCTTCAACCCACTTAGTGAAATACTTGATGGTGGTAAGGATATGTTTATGGCCATTAGATGAAGTGGGGTTGCTATTTCTAATGAGGTCAAGTCCCCATGTAGAAAATGGCCATGGTGTCAACATTAGTTTCAGAGTTTTTGTTGGGGTATGAATCAAATTAGCATGATGTTGATATTTATCATGTTTCTTTACATATGCAGTGGCATATATGTCTATTATGGACCAATAATAAGCAATATACAAAAGATTTTTGCATAGGACTACCCTAATAGAATGAGCTCCACATATTCCTTCATGAACTTCTCTTAATGCTAATGTAGACTCTACCCAGTTTAAATAATGAAGCAGAGTTCCATCAAAACTGTGATGGTAAAGGGTGGATCCAAGTAGAGTATAATGAGTGGAATGATGAATGAAGGCTTTGGTTTGTTTTTGATATAGGTTAAATGGTAGAATTTGGTCATGAAGTTAGTTGTAAAGGTCTAAATACCAAATAGAATTAGGACCAACAATATCATAAATCATGACCATGATTGAAGGTTCATGAGTTGGTGCTGATAAATTCTTGATGAATAACTAATACTCTCTAGATTTATTTATGTGTCAAATTAGAGAGCCAATAGTATCCATCCTATTTGCAATTCTGTTACTATCCCTTGGTATGTGCTCAAAATGAATATTGGTAATGTGTTGCTTAAGATTGTCGACCATGGCTTTATATGGGACTAACTTGTCATCTTTGGTCTAAAAATGATCTATAACCTGATTGATGATTAACTAAGAATCACCATAAACTTAGATATGAGATATATTCCAATACACTACTTTTCAAAGTCCTGTAATAAGTGCTTCATACTCAACCATGTTGTTTGTACAAGGAAAGCTGATTTATAATGATTTAGGGATTAAATCCCCCTATGATGTAATAAATAATAGGCCTACCACTAATATATGTGTAGTGAATGAACCATAAAAATACAGTTTCTAGTGCTACTCCTCAAAGGGTGTGTCAATGACGGTCATGATATATTCATCAAGAAATTTAAACGTGAGTGGTTGTGTATCTATGAGAGGTGCTTCAACAAGTTGATCTGCAAGAAATTATCCCTTGATGACCTTATGATTGACATATCTATGTCAAAGTCACTAAGAATCATGATCCATTTAGACATTCTACCTTAAAAAGTTGTTTTAGATATTAGATACTTGAGTGGATCTACTTTTGAAATGACCATGGTCTTATTATTCAATATGTAATGGCACTATTTTTGAGATGTGAAGATAATGGCTAGACAAGATTTTTCAACAGGTGCATAGTTATGTTCATATGAAACTAAAGTAAAACTTAGTGAGTATACAACATGTTC
Source organism: Torreya grandis (assembly GCA_037957365.1). Classification (NCBI taxonomy): domain Eukaryota; kingdom Viridiplantae; phylum Streptophyta; class Pinopsida; order Cupressales; family Taxaceae; genus Torreya; species Torreya grandis. The sequence continues at coordinate 361,352 of JARHVA010008814.1, forward strand.
CTTTCCTTTGTCATTATGTTGAGCCAATAATGCCCCTAAAACATGATCGGTAGATGATAGGTATAACAAAAATGGCTTTCCTGGCATAGGAGGTAATATAACAGGTGTATTAACAAGATAGTCTTTGAGTTGTTGAAAGGCTATTTGGAAATGATCATCCCGGTGAAATGTTACTCCCTTGTTTAAAAGGTGTGTAAATGGATGGAACTTGTCTGCTAACTAAGAGAGGAAGCATCAAATTGACTAGATCTTACCCTACAAACTATAGAGTTGCTTCAAATTGGTTGGTGGTGGCATTTTGGTTATAGTATGGAATTTAGCCAGATTAACTTCAATACCTCTATGAGACATGATAAAGCCTACTAATTTTCCTAAATTTACACTGAACACACATTTCTTTAGATTGAGTTTGACTTTATACTCCCATAATATTTCAAATATCTTACACAACACTGTTGGATGGTCAACCTTGGTTTTGGGTTTTCTTAATATGTCATCGACATAGCATTCAATAATATCATGCATCATATCATGGAATATGATAGTCATGGCCCTTTGATATATAGCTCCAGCATTCTTAAGGCTAAATGGCATCACTTGATAACAAAATGTTCCCCATGGAGTGGTGAACATTATTTTATGTTGATCTTCTAGGGTGATTCTGATCTAGTTGTATCCTAAAAATCCATCCATGAGTGAAAACATTTCATAACTAGTCATGGAGTTGATGATCATGTTGATATTAAGTAAGGGAAAATCATCTTTAGGATAAGCTTTATTGATGTCCTAAAAATTAGTAAAAAATCTAATCCCTTCAGGGTTTTTACTAACAAGTATAACATTAGAGATCCATTCAGAGTAATCAATGGATCAGATACATCCTAATTCTAAGAGTTTTTCCAACTCTTTCTTTACTAATACAATAATGTGAGGATGCATCTTACATAACTTTTATTTTACTAGTTTGATGTCAAGATTAACCATAAGGTGGTGCAAAACCAAGGTAGGATCTAAACTTGGTATGTCAGAATAGACCCATGTAAAAATATCTATAAATTCTCTCAATAGAGATACAAAGATGTCACATTCCTCCTTAGTGAGGGACACTCCTAATTTTATCCACTTCAAGTCTGATGGATTCTTGATATTTACCTCTATTATAGCTTTGACTAGAAGTGTCAAACCATCTTATAGGATAGTAGGTAGTGACTTAAACTATTGAATTATGCTAGGGTCCTTTATTAGGACTTGCTCTTTAATTTCTCCTAGGCATGATAAATCTGAGTCCCCTAATGGAAGATCTTATCATGTAACAAAAATATTTTTAAATTCTTGGAGAATTTGATCGAATACTTGTTGTTACTCAAATATAAACTTGGATCCATAGGCAAGTTCATCATTTATGGTATCTTGATCTAAATTTGAAGAAGAATGAACACCCCTATCTAATGGCACCTAAAATAGGTTTTCACCACTAGACTGGCCTTTATATTTACTTTTTCCCTAGTCAAAAATCACCTCAAAGAGGTTTTCACTTTGGTACCTCAATGTTTTACTTTTTTTTTAGCTAAGGGTGTTCACTCACTCTCCAAAATAGGTTGCAAGATCTAATGTGATTGAGAATATTAATTTGTAATCTCCCAACAGAACATCATCTCTAAGGCCCAAAAAGTCATAGAATGCCTCATCATTCTGAAACTCATCAATCAACAAACTAGATTCTTGTTGGTCCCAATCTATCAGTTAGGGATAATATAATGGTAATGGCTTATGATGAATGGCCAAGGTAAGGGTATAAATGGCATTGTTATCAAATAGGTTGGTTTTAGCTAGGTTATCAAAGGTGAGACTATGATCAAACTCTGCTTCACTATCGACATCATCATCACTAGTGACTAGTGATGGAGTTTGAATAAGATATGTGGGGTCACCCTCAAGAGGTTTAAATCCAAGTCCATAAGGTATTTCATACTTATTCATGGAAATTGGCTAGATCGTTCCTTTTTGATTTGATTTGAGGCCTCTAGCTTCATAATTGTTGTTCCCAAAATATGTCACTCATTTCTTAGGACAATATATCAACTATTTTGGTCCTGTAGGACAAAATTCTCTCTTCCCTTCTCAAAAAATGTTTTGAGTGATCAAGTTCTTCAATTATTCAATAATTTTTAGTCAAGGGACTCACAAGTTTAATGGGTTCAACAACTTCAACAGGTGAGCTCTCAAAAAGGAACAAGTTCTAAACACTTAGGTAATTTCAAGGTTAGTTCAACGTCGAGGTTCAACCAAAAGGTCCATCAGTAGGCTTAAAACAAATGGAATGAACCATTGAACCATTAAACCATTTAACCATTGAACCCCACCTCTAAAGGTTCAAAAGTTTAATAGGTTCAAAGGTTTAATGACATTGGCAAACTTAAAGAGTTAAGCGCTTCGGCAAGTTCAAAGTTCAACGGCTTCAAAAGACTTAAATGAAAGAATACTTCAAAGAAGAAAGATTTAACCCATTGAACCATTAAAACTTGAACCAAAATGGTTCAAAGGTTCAAGGTTTAATGAGTTTAATAAAATTTTGAAGATTTGGTTCAGTCAGTTGGTTCAATCGAATGGTTTAAACAAATGGTTCAAAGTGGTCAATTGAATGAGCAGAACATAGTATTGAACCATTGAACCATTGTTGGTTCAATTGGTTGGTTTAATCAGTTAGTTCAATCAAATAGTTCAATCAAATGGTTCAATCAAATGGTTCAATTAGTCAATTCAATTGGAGGGTTCAAATGAGTCTCCCAAAGCCCAAAGGACAAGTGCCCTTGTGAAGGGCAGGGAGCATTTGCGAAAGGATTAAAGAGAAGGATGAAAGGGTAAGGTTTTCTTAAAAAAAGCAAAGAATGAATTTATTCAGACAAAATGTCTAAAGGAATTACTTTAGACATTTTGTTTTAAGAAATTTCCAAGTCAAGGAACAAAAGGATATCTTTTGGAAAGATTTTCCATGGCAAAATTTCACAAGAGAAATCCTTCAGACAAAATGTCTGAAGGAATTCCTTTGGAAATTTTGTCCAAAGGATTTGAAGAAAAAGGCCACTTAAAGGACCCCAAAGGGTAGGTATCCTTGTGGGGGACTCTCGGTGACCATGAAATGGACCATTCTCAAGGCCCGAAGGGACACCTTCCCTTCGAGGGGTACCAAAGATAGAAAGTCGAAGGAATTTCAAAGTTTAAAGAGAAGGTTCAACTGAATAGGAAATAAAGTGATTGAACCAAAGAAATTATTGAACCAAGGAGCTAATAGGACCGCCTAAACTGTTGAACCATTAAACCAATGAACTCTCATGGTTCAAAGGTTCAAGGTTCAATGTGGTTCAAGCAACCAACAATCAGTGACATCCCCACAGATGTCAAATTCAAGATAATGAAATGCCCATTTATTTTCAAATATGGCATGGAACCTGAATAAAAAAACTCAATGAATAGCTGAAGAAAGAAGCTGAAAGAGCTTGCTGAAGGTAAGAAGATACCCTGAGAGCTCAAATTACAATAGGAAAGAGGGAAAGCTATAAGAGATACTAAAATATTTATAGGGGAGTTATTCTAGTACGTGGAATAGTCCACCAAGTAGACATTTGAGCATGCAAACATTAAAAGGCATGGCCTATTTTTCTCCCTTTGAATAATAGTGAGTAGATAGTCATGTACATATCTGGAGATAGACTAGATGACCCATGCCAAGGAGAAGACATTCGAGATGATTCTGTACACCAAAGTCAAGGCTGATGCCCTATTTTAGCATGGCCCCTTGACTGAACTAAAAATGCATCAAGGCATTGAATGCAGCATGGGTCTTTCCATAAAACAAAGTGCCAAGTCTTTCTTGGCTGATATATATTATAATATCTTATTTTATGTAGAGGAGATATTTTTGCTATCAAAAGCAAAACTCTGCCCAAATTGAAAGGCATACTTGAGACTTTGAGCTCAGATTGTTAATCATATTTCATTATTTGAATAAGAAAGCAAGTGACCTTTTAGACTTTGTGATGGAATAGTTTGTATTATTTAGGAAATTGTTCTTATGTCTATTTACTAGAAGCATTCTTGTCCATTTAATTTAACAAGCAGAACTAGTGGAAGTAATCAAGGTGTCCTGAAGCTGACTGTGGAGAGACTTTGTACTACCACAATTGTCTTTAGCATGTTTGTTTTTTTGTTTCTATGTAAAGGATCTTGGGATGATTTTGTGCCCCCCATTATCCTTCATATTTCACTCTTTGGCAGTTGAGGTGGAGACTTTGTGCTACACCTCATTCTGCTGGTTATTGTGCCTTGTTACATTTACTTGTTACTTTATAGAAAGAATTCCTATTGTTTACTGCAGACCACTTCTAAAAGAAGAGAAGTGCCTTCAGTGTTTTCACCAAAATTCTCTTATGTTTGTGAACATCATCTTTGAAAAAAGAGAGATGGATGGTGTTGTCCTACCCCTGAGTGTTATTTTTTGCATATATATATATATATATATATATAGTATATAGCACCTCATATTTATAGGGAACCTCCCATTGATGAGAGGAGAGATTTGTCCCTTTTTGATGTGGTCGACCTGCACATTTGGCTAACAAATCTCCTTATGTTATGGTTGAAACAACCTATTTTGCCTATTAGTTAGCTGCTGACAAAATATTCATCCAACAGTTTTTGGTGACTCTACTAGGGAAGAACACACAGTTTAAAGCCTCAATCTTTAAATTAAAGTAGTGCCAGTTCTTTTCCATTTTTACTTTACACTCTAGAAAATCCATGATATACTCAAAGCCAGAGAGCTAAAGGTATTGTTGAATTTTTATTCGAGTTGGTACAACAATGTTTTTTTTATCCTTTCCCTTCACCATCTCACCTTTAGCAAACCAGGAGTTTTCCTCCTACAAAAGTTAGGTCTCCATTACCAGGTAAAGCATCCATTTCTACTGTTAGCAAAGTTTTATCAATACATACCCCTCAGACATTTGTTATCCCTCCCTTCAGTAGTCAAACCATGGTAGTTCAAGGCCCATGGGGTAACTCTTTTGGCCCACTCAATTTAACTCCACCTCTACATGAGCTACCTCACAGTTCAAGGAAGAATTTCCTCAAATTCTTTGGTGATGGGAGAGTTCATCCTGATGAACATATTGCAACCTTTAGCATATCCTATGGTGTGATAGGCATGGAGTATGAGGATGTAGTGATTAGGTTGTTTGTAGAAACATTACAAGGTGCTACTGCAGACTAGTTCTACCATCTATAGGCTTGGTTAGTGACTGAATAGAACACTCTCAAAGCCAAATTTGAAGCCAGGTTCAAGCCTATAAAAGATGTGCATGCTCTATTTACCTAGCTCACACAAATGAAGAAAGTGCCTCATGAACCTATGAGGGACTTCATTGCCAATTTGACAAGCTGAGGAATAGGATTCCTAAAATTGCTTAGCCAATAGCTGAGAACCTTAAACATTTTTTCACCAATTCTCAGCTACCTAAAGTGAGTTTTCTACTAAGATAGGCTGGTCACATAGACCTTGTTATAGCACAAGATTTGGCTACTGAGGTGGAAGATGATCTCATCTTAGTGGGGAAGATAAGGAGAGATCCTAACAAAGGTAAATCTTCTTCATCCTCTAAATATCCATCTACAGGCACCACTGATCCTATGGCGCAAAAGCTAGCAAATAAGTTGCTAGCTCTCAGAAAGAAAATGGTGTAAGGGATGTCTTTTGCTCCTTCATACTAAGATATACCAAGGAGGACATTCCCCAATCAGTCGTATCAAGGCAACGCTACTAGAAATCAAGGGAAGCCAAATTGTCTTTCTCCCCCATAAGGGAAATTGGCCATTGAAGCATTTCTAACTAATTCAACAGTTAGATATCTCAAAATAAAATCTAATTTCTCCTTCTAGTCTAAGTTAAACCTAGAAGATGATGGCAATCTCTTCACTAAGGGAGAAGAAGAATTAGCTGACGACTCCAACATTAGTTTCTTGAATTACCAAGATGAACCCAGAAGTAAAAGTGAAGCATTTGATGGGTCATACACTGTATTCACCCAGTCCCAAAACCAATTAGCCTAGCAAGCTAATAAGGAAAGAACAAAGGAGTGACCTCAACCAATAATTTCAATTGCTAAGTAGGGAACCACTCTACCTTTTCAATCAAAGGACCTAATGATCCCTAAAAAAGTAAGTACCTCAAGTATGACTTCACTTTCAACTTCAATTTCATAGATTAGTACCCCCCCTCTTAAAAACCAAAAGGATGAACTACCTTCCCCTATTCCTAATTCATTTCAGACATTTGATATAATCGACCATGTCAAGAAAACCAAAATTCAAATGTCTAAATTTGAATTCCTGCAATCCAACACTAAGCAGTTGGATAAGTTGATTCAATGTGTTAAGAATAAAACCATCCCTACAGGACTAGTTATTCCAAAGGTGACTCCCACATCTACCTAGAATAACCTTGTCATTACTCCTCCTACTACTCCTAGGAAGACATAACCATTTTATGTCTCCCTACTGATAAATGGACACCATTTGAATAATTACATTATAGACTCAGATGCATCTGACAATGTCATGCCTACCAAAGTGGTAAAATATATTGGACTCAAACTAACCAAGACATTTGGGAGATGTTTCTCCATGGAGAACAAACAAGTGCCACTACTGGGACAAACTAAGGATGCCCAATTTACATTTGCATCATTCCCAGATAAGAGAATTAAGATGATAGTCTTGGTGGCTGACGTCCTAGCCTCATACGACATTCTTCTTGGGAAATTTTTTTGCAAGGATTTTGGTGGTGAGTTAAGTATGGACCTATCTAAAGTGAGGATCCTAGTCAAATGTACCATGTAGAGACTGTTCCTTGAGAAGGAGGCAAAATACATTGTCACTCAAATATCAATGCTTGAAGCTCAAATTGTGTTTGAATCTTCAGGCATGGGTAATTACTTCTTATCCATGGAGGAGGTTCATTTGGTGTCTGATGAAATTCTTGAATGTGATGACCTGATAATCGATTCAGACAAAATAGTAGAAAGATTTGTAGAACACAGTACAAGTGCAAAATAATCCTCCCCTCCAATTAAAAGAAAATTTGAGGAAAGCACAGTTCTTGATGACGTATGGATACTAAAATTTGATGGCAGCTATTCTTTTACCAACTCTAGAGCTAGGGTTGTTCTAATATCTCTTCAAGGAGATATTTTTCCTTCTTCATACAAATTATAATTTAGAAACACCAACAATACTACTGAATATGAATCACTACTACTTGGATTAAAGGTTGTTTAAGATAGGGGTGTCAAACTCCTTCATGCCAAAGGAGATGCTGAGCTGGTGGTTTGCTAGGTCAAGAACCTATACCAAACCAAAAATGAGAGATTTCACCATTACCATAATCTATTTTGGGATTAAATTGAAAGCTTTGATGCTTTTAGTAGCTCTGCAGTACCCAGGGAGTTTAATGATTGAGCTGATGCATTGGCTATTTTTGTAACTCTTTTGGTTCCTCACCCAAATTTTAAGGGAGATAGGTACACTATCAAATTGGTCTTTTGACCAAGTGTGCTTGACAATATCAATCATTGGCAAGTTTTCAATGGTAACAACCAAATCATCACCTTTTTGGAACAAAAAGATATCTTTGAATAGCTTCACTTTGAAGGCAGTAAGCCTCAAAAATTTGAATCAGCCCCTGAAACAAGTTCAGACGTAGGTGAAGAATTCCTACAACTAAAAGGGAATACAATTCCAAAAGGATTGGTTTCCCTTGAGAAACTGTTTGACAAGCACGACAAGTTCATCAAATAGAAACAAATGGATTCAAGCTCCTCCCAAGAGTTTGATAAGATAAATTTGGGTACCAAGGAAAAACCCAAAATGGTGAACATTGAGAAGTGTTGTACTCTAGAGGAGAAACTCAAATTTACTGACCTACTTCACCATTACATGGATGTTTTGGCATACTCCTATGATGATTTAAAGTCACTCAGGCTTGAAGAAATTCACCATGAAACTCCTCTTAAGAGTGATTTGGTGCCTTTCAAGCATAAATTCTAGTAGTATAATCCAAAGATATTAGGTACTATTCTATCTGAAATATAGAAAATGTTGAATGCTAGAATAATTTTCCTAATCCATCATTCCACATGGATTGCAAACATATTTCTTGTGAGAAAAAAAATAGAAAAATTTGCCTCTACGTGGATTTTTGGAATTTGAATCAATCCTCCCTAAAGGATAATTACCCTCTACCCATCATGGATCAAGTCCTTCAGACGGTGACTAGTTTAGAGATGTTATCAATGCTAGATGGCTTTTCAAGGTATAATCAAGTGGAATTTGGCAAAGTAGATCAACATAAGACTACCTTCTCCACACCTTGGGGCACCTTTGCATATCGAAGAATGCCATTTAGCCTCATAAATGCTGGCACCACTTTTTAAAGAGAAATGGACCTTAATTTCAAAGATAAAATGGGTAAGTTCATTGTGGTGTACCTTGATGATTTAACAGTCTTTTTCAAGCATCATCCTGATCATGTGCACCATTTACAACAAGTGCTAGAATGATGTCACCAGAATGGCATTTCTCTAAATCCTAAGAAGTCTATTCTTGGGGTAATAGAAGGGAAACTTTTCATACACATTTTATCCCACGAAGGCATAAAGATTGACTTAGAAAGATTCAAATCCATCTAGGAGCTTACTCTACCCACAAGTAAGACTGTAGTTCACTCTTTCTTTGGAACGGTGAATTTTTTTACGAAGGTTCATACTTGAGTTCATAGAGAAGACTCACCATATTGTGGACATGATGAAGGTAAAGGCCACTTTTAGCTAGATTGAAGGAGGCAAATTGTCATTTCGAGACATTAAGACAGTTATTGCCCATGCCCTAATTTTGGTTTGTCCAAATTATACCAAAGATTTTATAATGTATAGCTATGCTTTCGAGCACACACTTTCAGAAATTATGGTTCAATAAAACAAAGAAAGTGTGGAATCTCCCATATCCTTCATGAGCTATCCTCTCAAAGCTCATGAACTAAAATATTCAAATATTGAGAAGCATTCTTATGCAGTGGTAAAGGTAGTAAAGCACTTCTATTTTTACATCATAAATTCACACACTATTGCCCTAGTTCCTAATACCATAGTCAAATCCATATTAATTTAGCAAGAGTTTGAAACCAAAAGGGGTAATTGGATTGCTAAAATCTAGGAATTTTATCTTGTTATAAAACTAACAAAGCCTGTGTGGGGAAGGGGTCTCTACCAATTGATTACTGATAATAGACCAGAAGAAGCAGAAATTAAAGACACACCAATAGTCCTCTTTATCTCCACCACGAATGAGTGGTATTCAAGTATTACTCATTTCCTTACTTATGGTGAGTGCCCTACTCACTTATCTCATAAAGGAAAGAGGACTGTCAAATTAAAAGATGCCAATTTTGTCCTATGGGACCACAGCCTATATAAAAGGAACCTTGATAGGGTGTTCCTTTATTGCATGGATAAAGAGCAGCAGAACCAATTTTTGGACTCCTTCCATAATCTGGCCTATGGAGGACATTTTTCTACACATGTAACCATTCATAAGATTCTACGAGCTAGGTATTACTATCCTACTCTATTTCAAGATGCATACAAATTGGTACAAAGATGTGAACTATGCCAACAGTTCGTTGGAAGACCCAAGTTAGCTACTTTGCCTCTTAAGCTAGTGGTAATAGAAGAGCCATTTCAGCAATGGGGAATTGATTTCATTGGTGCTATGAACCCATCTTCAAGTGAAATACATGATTATGTCCTCATAGCCATGTATTACTTTACCAAATGGGTGGAAGCTATTCCATCCAATCATGCTACTTCAGAAGTAGTATGCAATTTCCTCAAAGAAAACATCATTTCCAACTTTTGGGTCCCAACCAAGATTATGATAGACAATGTAGCCTATTTCTCTTCCCATGAGATTACTCAGTTTTTTTTCTATTTCTATTTTGGGATTACCCTTTCCCACTCTAATTATTTTCCATAAGGAAATGGCTAAGTAGAATTGAGAAACAAGAACCTGGTGACCATCATCAGGAAGCTGGTGGAGGACAACCAATGAACCTAGCATAAAGCATTGGTTGATGCTTTATGGGTAGATAGAATTACACCCAAGAGGGTGATAGGTATGTTACCATTCCAACTTTTATATGGTCTCAATGTAGAGATACCAATCACCCTAGAATTGCTAACACTAAAATTGGCAAAGGCAGTCGAAGATCAGACATATGAAAGTTCCATCAACAAAAGGATCATGTGCTTGAGTGAGATAGATGAGTAGAAAACTATGGTGGTGGACTAAATCACTGCACATCAAAGTCTGGTGAATAATCTCTTCAACCAAAAAGCAAAAACCCATGATTTCTAGACTGGAGACCAAGTCCTATTATGGGACAAGAGAAGAGAACTAAAGGGAATGCATGGGAAATTTGATTCCCTATGGAGAGGTCCATTTGTTATTCATTAGCTCAATGGTCAAAATAGTTTCTTGATAAATTATCAATATGGCATGCCATTTTATCTACCTCACAATGGGCAGCATCTGAAGCACTTCAATTCTTGAAGTATCAAATAAGATCATTGTATATATGTATAGTCTTTAGTTTTATTTTGTGCTTTTTGTTTTCATTTTTTAGTGCCTTTCTTTTTGGGTAGCATAACTCCATATGCCAATGGCATACTTAAATGAACTGAAGATTTTGTATTCTACTCCCTTTGATTGTTTTTACAATTGATGGAAGTTCCCCAACTGGAGCCAGTTGTTGTTCCTAAAATCTGTCACTCATTTTTTAGGACAACATATCAACAATTTTGGTCCTGTAGGCCAAAATTCTCTCTTCCCTTCTAAAAAAATGTTTTTAGAACTCAATTTCTTCAATTATTCAAGCATTTTCAATCAAGGGACTCACAAGTTCAATGGGTTTAACAACTTCAACAGGCAAGCTCTCACAAAGGAACAAATTCCAAACACTTAGGCAATTTCAAGGTCAGTTCAATGTTGAGGTTCAACCAAAAGGTCCATCAACAAGATTCAAACAAATGAAATGAACCATTGAACCATTGAACCCCACCTCCAAAGGTTAAAAGGTTCAATAGGTTCAAAGGTTCAATGACATCATCAGACTTAAAGAGTTAAGTGCTTCAACAAGTTTCAAGTTAAACGGCTTCAAAAGACTTAAACAAAATAAGACTTCAAAGAGAAAGATTTAACCCATTAAACCATTGAACCTTAAACCAAAATGGTTCAAAGGTTTAAGGTTTAATGAGTTCAATAAAAAATTGAAGAGTTGGTTCAGTTGGTTGGTTCAATCGAATGGTTCAAATGAATGGTTCAAAGCAGTCAATTGAATGAGCATAACATAGTATTAAACCATTAAACCATTGTTGGTTCAATCGGTCAATTCAATTAGTTATTTCAATCAAATGGTTCAATCAATCAGTTTAATCAAAATGTTTAAAGGAGTCTCCCAAAGCCTAAAGGACAAGTGCCCTTGTGAAGGGCAGGGAACATTTGCAAAAGGATCAGAGATAAGGCTGAAAGGGTAAGGTTTTCTTCAAAAAAGCAAAGAATAAATTTCTTCAGAAAAAATATCTGAAGGAATTCCTTTGGACATTTTGTCCAAAGAAATTTCCAAGTTAAGGAACAAAAGGATATCTTTCAAAAAGATTTTCCATAGAGAATTTTCACAAGAGAAATCATTCAGACAAATTTTTTGAAGGAATGCCTTTAGACATTTTGTCTGAAGGATTTGAAGAACAAGGCCACCCAAAGGACCCTAAAGGGTATGTACCCTTGTGGGGGACTCTCAGTGACCATGAAATGGACCATTCTCAAGGCCTGAAGGGACACCTTCCTTTCAGGGGGTTCTAAAGATAGAAAGATGAAGGAATTTCAAAGTTTAAAAAGAAGGTTCAAATGAAGAGGAAAGAAAGTGATTGAACCAAAGAAGTGATTGAACTAAGGAGCTGATAGGACTGCCTAAATTGTTGAACCATTGAACCAATGAAATCTCATGGTTTAAAGGTTTAAGGTTCAATGTGGTTTAAGTGACAAAAAACTAGTGACATCCATGCGGATGTCAAATTCAAAGTAATGAAATGCCCTTTTATTTTCAAATATGGCATGGACCCTGAAGAACAAAACTGAATGAATAGCTAAAGAAAAAAGCTGAAAGAGCCTATTGAAGGTAAGAAGATAGCCCAAGAGCTCAAATTGCAATAGGAAAGAGGGAAAGCTATAGGAGATACTAAAATATCTACAAGGGAGTTATTCCAATAGGTGGAACAGTCCACCAAGTAGACCTCTGAGTGTGCAAACATTAAAAGGTGTGACCTATTTTTATCCCTTTGAATAAAAGTGAGTGGACAACTACGTACATATCTGGAGATAGACTAGATGACCAATTTTAATGAGAAGACATTTGAGATGATTTTCTACACCAAATTTAAGGTCAATGCCTTATTTCAGCATGTCCACTTGACTGAACTAAAAATGCATTCAAGGCATTAAATGTAGCATGGGCCTTTCCATGAAACAAAGCACCAAGTCTTTCTTAGCTAATATATATTGTAATATATTATTTTAAGTAGAGGAGATCTTTTTATTATTAGAAGCAAAACTCTACCCAAATTGAAAGGCATTCTTGAGACTTTGAGCTCAGATTGTTAATCATATTTCATTATTTGAATGAGAAAGCAAGTGAAATTTCAGACTTTGTGCTGGAATAACTTGTGTTATTTAAGAAATTTTTCTTATGTTTGTTTCCTAGAAACATTCTTGTCCATTTAATTTAACAAGTAGAACTAGTGGAAGTAATCAGGAAGGTGTCCTGAAGCTGACTGTGGAGAGACTTTGTGCTGCCACAATTGTCTTTAGCATGCCTATTTTTCTATTTCTATGTAAATGATCTTGGGATGACTTTGTGCCCCTCATTATCCTTCATATTTCACTCTTTGGTAGTTGAGGTGGAGACTTTGTGCTACACCTCATTCTTCTAGTTATTGGGCCCTATTACATTTACTTGTTACTTTCTAGAAAGAATTATTGTTGTCTGCTACAAACCACTTTTGAAAGAAGAGAAGTACCTTCAGTGTTTTCACCATAATTTTCCTATGTCTATGAACATCATATCTAAAAAAAGAGAGATGGATGGTGTTGTCCTACCCCTGAGTGTTATTTTTTGCACATATATATATATAGTATATATCACCTCATATTTATAGGGAACCTCCCCTTGATGAGAGGAGAGATTTGTCCCCTTCTGATGTGGTCAACCTGCACATTTGGCTGACAAATTTCTTTATGCTATGGTTGAAACATCCTATTTTTCCCATCAGTTAGCTGGTGATAAAATATTCACCCAATAAAAATTATGACACTCCATGATCCTATTAGGAATAGGATACTTTACATTTGTATAATAATCAGTTTGGTCATTGTTATATAACCATGATTCATCCCCTTCAAGAGGGTTAAGTCCTAGGTTAGATGTTGGTACAATTGTGATAGGTCCCTTATCTTTGTTCTTTTGTTACCAATGCATATGTAGGATGACTTTAGGTCACCCAAAGGTTTTTAGATTCTAAGGAATATTTTCAATATGAAATGTATCATGGGTCACATATTCTCCTAGTCCATTATTTGAAATGGTGAAATGATTATAAGCTTTAGGAGGTGGCATGTGAGAAATGAAAACCAAGGTATTAAGATCTATACAATTATCTGATGAAGGACCAACAAGTATAGCCTTTCCTTTATCCTACTCATAACTTGGATTCATACTAGACTAATAATTGTGGCTTTGAAATTTTGCATCAAGATGATTGTAGTGCTCATATGGGTGTAAATCCCCTAGAATATTCATTTCCATCCCTGAGTGAGAAAACTTGATGCATTGGTGAAACATTGATAATACTACACAAATCTCATGTAACTAAGGCCTACCTAGAATCATGTTGTATGATAACTTAAGATTTAACACATGACAAAGTATATCATGGGCAAAAGGACTAATGATAACTAAAAAACTAATGGTGCCTTGTGATTCTCTTTCCTGATTATCATAAGATTTGATGGTTATTATTTCTTGGTGGAGATTTGCCATTGTGTACTTGAGAATCTTGATGAGCTTTAGAGACACTATGTTGAGGCCTAATCCATCATTGATAAGGACATGTTTCACTTTATCCCATATTATATAAACCTCTATGTAAAATGGGCTATTATGGAGTGGGCTAAGGGAAGACATATCACTTTGGTTGAATGTGACTTGTCGGACTAGAGCTAGGTGTCCAACCAAAGCATGAAATTTATCATGGGATATATCACTAGCAATAGTGGATTGAGTCAAAAACTCATTCAATATGTTCTCATAGATTATTGATGTTTACAACAAATCTAAAATAGAAATTTGTGCTAGTTTCTTTTGTAATTTTTCCATAATATCAAACTTATTATCTTAGTCAGTAGTGAATGGTTTATTTTGAGGCTAAATGGTTGGTTGGATGATAGGCAAAGTGGTAGATGGTTATGGGCCTAAGATAGTAATCTTCAACTTTTGAGTTGTGATTTCATAATCAGGGTTAGATACTAGAACATTATTGCTAACTAATGTTGGAAATGATGTGGGACCAGAAAGGACAAGTCTCAGTTTCTAGTGCACTTGCATGTGGTCACATTGCAAGAATGAGTTGTCACTATAAGATCCAGAAAGGGGAGTCCTAGTTTTTGGGTTTGCCTGTATGCATTCCCAATTCAAATAAGGATTATCCATGTAATTTGGCTGATTATTGTTGTTTATCAATGGTCTAGGTTGATTAGTGTTTGGTCTAGGATTAATGGAAATGGTATTAACACTACCCCCTAAATATGACTTATAACCCTATTGTAGTCATGTGCAATTGCATGGTAGGTTTGTTGTTTTTTACCATTTTAACCTTAGGTTTCTCAATTTTTCTATCATTATGGGTTCTACTACTATTTTTTTTGGTTTGGCTAGTTCGGCCTTTGATTTTGATACTATTAATTTTGTTGTTACACTAGTCATTGTTGTTGTTGATTATTTTGCTACTGTTTATTGTTATATTGGGGATAGGGGTTTTGATAGATCCCAAGAGTTTGATTATAAGTGTAAACACCATTATCTATTTTTATCTCAATATTTTCCAACATATTCTTAATTAAATGCTTGATTTGGACACATTTTCATAGATTATGCCCATTAACCTAATGATAGTCACATAATTCATTTTCACGTTACCAATTAGGATAAGGAATGCCTTGTGGATAATGCTTTGGTATAGGCCAAATATTTATATTAGTAGTAGTAAGCTTGAAAAATATATATTTAATAAGTTCTCCTAGGTTAATAAATACATGACATGCAAGCATGATTCTCTTAGGAGGAAGAGTTTGTAATGAGGTTATTGTATTTGTTGTGTAAGTTTTTATTATTGTGCTTGTGGCATTGGTTGGAGAGGTTTTTGGGTAGGAGTAAGATAAAAAGGTGGTGAAAATAATTTTTAAACCATTTGAACATGATGAAAATTGGTTACTCCAATTCCCACAATATTCCTATTGTGATTAAATTACTTTAGTCTTTTGTGGTTATTGGCCTGTGCTAGTTGTGATCTTGGTGCTTGAATGGGATGTTGGTCATTTCCCTGATTGGTACCTTGATTTTTATTAGTTGAATTAATATTGATGAATCCTTTATTGATGAGTACTTTCTCAATAAATAAGCCTTTGTCAATGATTTATTTGGAAGTATGCACACATTGTAGTTCCAAGTGATAAGCTATCTCACTATGCAAATTTTTGGAAAACACAGTGGCTAATTATTTATCTAGTAGACTATGGGTGAAACATCTTGCAAGGGATCTCCATTACTATAAATAACTTGCAAAATTCTCACTAGATTTTTGTTTTGCTTACATTAAGTATACTAATGAAATCTCATGCTTGAGATTATAAGAAAAGTGCTACACAAACTTATCATAAAGATCATCAAAATCTGCTACTAAGTTCTTGGGAAACTTTAAAAACTGCTCCAAGGCTTGTCTATCCAAGACCCTTGGAAACAATAGTAAAAGGTATATGTCATTCTATGCCACTAGTTGACATGTAATAAATAATTTGATCAAATGAGCATTTGGGTCACCTTTCCCTTTGTATTTATCAAATTTTAGTGGTTCATATCTTGGAAGAAATGCTATCTAAAAATACTCCATGTTGAATGGATAGGAACATACATCATATAATTTGAAATTTTTAGTTTATTCACTAGCTTGAATGGTAGCAATTGCATCCTTCATCTGTTGCAATTCATGGGATAGGAAACTAGATGGAATATTGGTTTGAGGGAGAACATTGGTTTGGAAAATTAGTTGGGAGGTCACAAGTGAAACACTTTGACCAGGGTATGATGGAGATACTTATTGGGGTATATTATCTTAGTTGGGGAATGAACTGAGAATATGAATACATGGATTAGGATGTACTTAAAATTACACACTTAGTTATGCAATATTCTAGTTTGGTTTGGAGATAAAATATTGAATTGGAGAATTTTGTGGTTGGGATGGAAGGATATAACTATATTGTGTCCGTTGTGGTTGAAAAGGGACATGTTGCTGACTAATCAAACTTTGCTATTGAGTGGGAACTTATGGACCAAGACCCTGTCTCTATATTTTTGACACATTTTGAACCAACATTTATCTAGTAGGTTCTTGAGAAACATGGGGACCTCCTTGTTACATGATTCACTGTGAGAAATTAAAAATAGGTTGAAAATTTGGCATCTATCAATGACCAATATTTTCACATTATTGACTAGTCATCGCTTGGTTTTGGATTGGTAAATTAGTCTGTGACTGAAGAGGTATGCTCATCATTACCTAGCAAGGTGGAACATTTATTACCCCTGATTGAGGTGGTAATGCATTTTTCCTCTATTACATTGATACACTAGATTGTGCTTATTATTTTGGAATACTACTCACTACTTATTAAGGAGGAGGATTCATCACATTTTGTCATTAAAGTGTGACATTAGCTATTGTTTGGTTACCCAATCTTATGGGTTATACACTTAATAAAGTAGTCTATTGAGGTTGGGGCGTATAAACTCCGACTCCTTGGTATGATGACCTATTCATAGGATTAACTATAGGCACATAATATTGGCTAGTTTTTTGTACATTAGTATCACTTTGATCAGGACTGGACATTATTTGCACATTATCTACTATGTTTGGCTCACTATTCAATGTAGAGGCTAAAGACACTTCTTCAATAACAAGCATATGCATCAAGTTATCTATTGAATAATTTTGTATGAATGGGTTAGAACTTAGATTATATTGTCTAGTTAACTTTATCAATACTCCTGTTGAAGGAACTAGGTCAATAAGAGGCTTACTTACCATGTTCATCTGATTGAAATCACATGCTATATTTAGGTAGGTTTGATATGTTGTTTGCATTTGGTTAAAGTGCTCTTCCATGATGTTTTTGCCTCAATCAGATATATTAGGATCTTGGTACATTGTCTGGACTAGATCCATATAATTACTAGAAGAAGCCTATTGATCATAAATGATATTGTGAGGCACTCTTACGAGACTTGGAAAATTTTCATGGGGGAATTCTGCTAGAAACTTGGCCCCTACCTCAATGACTCTAACCAAAATGTCATCTTTGTTTTTTAACAAATGTTTCTCAAACAAAAATGTATCATACGTGGAATCGATATTATAATAATATGATTATTGAATTACTGGTTCATCCACTGTAGATATTGTAGCTAGGTATTACACAGTTTGATCTTGGTCTTATTCTAAATAAGGTGGTGTGTTAACTAGATAGTTGGATAATGGATCTTGGCTTTGTGCCCTTGATTAAGTATTATAAGAGGGATAAGAATCCATCTCATAAAAAATATTATCCACATAGGGGTCTTGCACCTTTTCTTCCTGTGCAACCACATTACTAATCCCTAGATTATACATGAGTCCACTAAAAGTGTAAGAATACATGTTGGGATCCATAGTAAATTATTTTGTGATAAAATGTCAAAAATTTCTACAAAATATAAAAAGGGTAATGTCTAAAACAAATGATGTTCTAACTTAGTCTATATTTTTCAAAAGGATCAACAGGTTTATCTAAAGGTTTTTGAAGAAAAAAGATAGCATGAAGTATCTAATGTTTCACTATTCACACAAAGATAAGCAAGCAAATGGTCCTAAAAATCAAAATGCCAAACTCTAAGGTTGAAGTGTTTGAAATCAATCTAATCTAGGAATTTAAAAGTTTCTAGGTCTTTTGGCCAAACACAACATCAAAATCTAGGCTCAAACAAGGCATGTTCTAGGACTCTTGGCCAAATGACATCAAAAGCTAGACTTAGAAATATATGAAAGTTTTAATCTAACAGATTGAACCACTTCTAACAAACACTAAGCATTTGATTCTTGGACATGAACTTGATCAACTAGGTATAGGGTATGAAACAAAAGGCACTTTAGCCATAGTTTATTTTCTCACAAAAAATGGTATAAAATTGGGCTTTTTTTGACAAATAAGGTAGACAAAAGTGAACAGTATAACTATTGTAGACAAAAGATCACAAAATTACACTTGGATTGGTTTGAAAATGTAGGAACTAATTTGAACCCTATGCAAGAAGGTATATGAAATAATATTCAAAATGTTTTGGGCAGTGTAATGATGAAATACTACCAAAAAAGGTGTGATAAAAAGGTTTTTTTCACAAACTCCCTAAGGTAAAGACATTTTCCTACAATTTTGACAACATAACACTACTATTCTTGACTCAAAAATGTTATGGTAAATAGACATAAAGTGAAAGTGTTTAGCATGAAATGGCTTAAGTCTATCAAGTGATGATAATAATTATGAGTCTTTAAATGACCTTCAACCTAAATTATAAATTAAACCTAAGTTCCCTCAAGTTTAATGCAAATGGTAACCCACTTAACACATCAAACCTATGAAACTGGAAAGGTGTAATTCTAAATTTAGAGTATAAGTAAAGGACTTAAATAACTTTGGTAAAGGTCTAGACTCATTGTGTAGCATAACTATTCCAAAGTGGATGATATGACTCTCAATATTTTGATGAACCTTTGAAAAAGGCCAATCGATGATCTCACATGGGTAGCATAATGCGTCTTTATTCAAAGGAAAATTTAGACTATGTGTTTGGTTTGGATTATTTATTTACACCAAGTTTTGACTCTAAACAAAATTTTAATATAGGATATGACCAAGTAATTAATCTCCCTTAAATCCTAAACTTAAAAGTTTTTTTGGTTTGTTGGAATCCATCAATATACATCATTTGAGAGGATTTTAATTGTTCATCCAAAAATAAATGCACATTATATAATAGGGTTTTTACACCCCCCTTCTCTCAAATAATAGTACTATGACATAGACCTTGGGATGGACCTTGCACTAACAATACTTCCATGGAAAGTGGGGATTTGTCTAAGATCTAACAAGTTTTTAAATGATCTAGGGGAATCAATTTCACAATGACTTTCACACCAAACAATGCAAAAGAAAAACATGGTTTTTTGATTTGTATCACTTGAATTATTGTAAAAAAGTCTAGTGATCCAAAAATTAGAAGTATTAGTTGAAAAATATTTAAAGAACACAAAAATAACACAGTAGTAATGAATTCTCTGAGAAGAGATGTTTTATTACTCAAGATCGCAATACAACTATATGCTTATCTCTGGAAAGAGATGTCTAATTTCTATTTCAAGTTACATCTTCATTTATACACATTTTTAAAGTATGGGGAGGATGTGTAAGGTCACCAATATTGATGGAGATTAAGTGGTTTAAATTCCATGATTTAAAACAATACATAATTTGAGGAATTGCTATTTTTAAAAACTTACTATTTTTAAACTACACAACTAAAATTGAAAATTGGGGAAATTCTATTGGGTTTTTAGGGGTCAAAATACATAGAGAAGATATCTATGCCATATCACCATCTTCTTCCTATTCTTATCTTTACAACAGTTCAAATGACAAGTTAATTGGAGATACGGTGCAAAAGTTATGGCTCTCAAAAGTTCTATCATCAATTGGGGTGGAACCATCACCCAAATTCTCACCTAAATTGTTGCCCAAATCATTCCTCCCTCCTTGAGAAGAAATGATCCCCATTTCATCAATGTTCCTCATCAAGTGTGGTAGTTTTGTCTTTATTTTATTCTTTATGAGCTACTCACCTTGGTGGCTAAGCTAGCCCCTTTTGACCACCCGATAAAGCAAAATAGAGAATCCTCTTGTTCTCTTCATCCTGGTGTCCACAATCTGATCCTCCTCCACTAGAGAAAAACTCTATGGATCAAGCTCATCAATTTCTAGTTGTTCTATTATGACTGAAGTGTCTAATAGAGGTGGATTATATGGTTTTAGGAGCTTCATGTTGAATATTGGATGTAAACCAAGGTAGGCTGGTAGGTTTAAATCAAAAGCATTTTCGCCAAATTTTATGGTGATGGTGTAAGGACCATATCATAGAGGCCAAATTTTTCTATGTGGGCCTAAAAGTCATTCCTTCTGAAGGCATAACCAAACCTTATCACCCATATCAAAATGGTGTGCAATCATATGTTTTTCATGGTGTTGCTTATACTTCTTATTCATCTTCTCCAAGATGTCATGAACTTGTTGTTGGATGTGTTGCATTTGTTCAAAAAACTTTGTTGCTTTTGCTGCCTTAGATCTTCCATAAGGTATGTATTCTATGGTGGAGAATGAAACAACTATATCAATTAGTGCCATGGGTTGGAACCTAAAGCATACTTGAAATGGATTATGCTTGGTTGAGCTGTGCAAGGCCTAATTGTATCCATGTTGTATGAAAAGAAGCCCCTCATCCCATGTGCATGGATGTTTGGAGTGATACATTTGAATCATGTGAACAATAAAGAAGTTTACCACCTCTGTCTAACCATCAATCTATGGATGGAAGGCTATTGACTTCATCAACTTGGTATCCATCATCTTACATAGAGTGGATGAGAAGATGGTCAGGAACTTGTTGTCTCAATCTAAGATAATGGACTTGGGGAGACCAAAATGGAGCCATACATGACTAAAATATAGTTGATCAATTTCTTCAGTAGATATATTTTTCTTACAAGCAATCATGATAGCCATTTTTAAAAAACGATCAACTACAACAAAAATATAGTCCTCACCATGTTTTAAAGTGGAAAAACTTGAGAGAAAATCCATTGAGATAGATTCCCAAGGCCTGGTTGGTTCTATAAATGGCATGCACAATCCTTGATTCTTATTTTTTGGCTTGGCTATCACACATGGGATACAATATTTGAGACACCTTTCCACATCCTTTCACATATGGGGATAGTAGAAGTTTTTTTGAAGAACTACCAATGTCTTTTCTACACCAAAGTGTCCAGCGATCTTACTGAAATGTGCTTCCCATATCATCTTATGTTGCTTTGTATCTAGAATACAAATGTACCCCATATGATAAAGGACATTATCTTGCAAATAGAAATAAAAAACATGTTTACCTTTTTGAAGCACCTAATATGTATTACCAAATGTAGGATATGCTTCATATAGAGCACCCCATGTGGTAGTTTCATGTCCACATAGGTCAAGAACTATTGTGAGTGTAGTAATTGGTGGCTGGCTCAAACAATCTATAAAAATATTTGAGCTCCCCTTTTTGTGTTTGATTATCAGATGGAATTGTTGAAGATATGTAGCCCACTTTTAGTGCCTCTTGTTTCACAGTTTACTCTATGTCTAGATGAATTCCAATGGTCTATGGTTAGTGTGGATGATCGTCTCTTTCCCCAAGATGTAGTGTTTCCATTATTTGTAGTCTTACACAATGGCATAGAGCTCCTTATCATATGTAAGATATTTCTTGACTATATAGTGAAATTTTCATTATGATATGTAATAAGATGGCCATTTTGTTTGATGACAATTCCCATGGCATATTCAGATGCATTTGTTATCAATTTAAAAGGTTGATGCAAATTCGGCAAGGTAAGAACAAGGGCTGAGAAAAGTCTATTCTTCAAATTCTCAAATTCCCTTTGTTGTATTTCACCCCACTAAAATATAGCTTTATCTCCTCCTTTAGTCACTTGGGTTAGTAAACAAGAAACATGTAAAAATATAAGAAAAAACCTATGATATAAATTTGCAAGACCCAAGAAGCTATGAAGTTCTATGAGGGTCCTTGGTGTAGGCCATTCTTGAATAACCTGAATCTTTTCTGGATCATCATGGACCCCTTCCTCATTCACAAAATACCTAAGGTACTGAATTGTTGTCATCATGAATGTGCATTTGTTAAGATTTGCATACAACTTATGCTCTTGAAGCACCTTATGAACATGTTTTAGATGTTCCTCCCATGTTATAATGTAGATGAGTATGTCTTCTAGGTAGACAACTAAAAAAAAGTTGGTGAAGGGTCATAGGATGTTATGCTATGTACCTAGGGATATGATATATTGATGTATATGGGTTGATGGAGATGCTGACATGTGGCACACATCCCCTTAGTTATATGGGTACACTATATTAGGATAATAGAGTAACTTATGGAAGTATTACATTGGGTAATGGTCAGCCTACATTAGATTAGGAGGTTACCCATCCATGGGTTAGATAGATGTATATATATAGGAGATGAATATCATAGTAAAGATATCAAATAAGGATTGAGTATTCTATTGTAAGAGGATATTGGAAGTTGTCCCCTCAAAGAGACATTGTGTTTTTATTCCTTACTAAATGATTATTATATGGTGTTTCCATACCTTAAGGGTAATTCATGCATATATTGAATATTAAGATCATTACAAGTGGGATCAGAGCTTCGATTTGGGTAATTTGTGTGGAGTGAAACCCTAATTTCACTATATCTTTTGAAATATAGGTAATTTTTATTCTAAATTTTTACTGGAGATGTAAGAAAATATAATAGAAGGGTAGTAAAAATTTCAGAAATTTTTGATTTGTTTTGAGGGAGTTATTTCTATTTTAGGGTTTATAATAATTTTGCTATATCTTCATAAATACAGGGAATTTTTATTTGAAATTTTTACTGGAGATGTAATAAGATTTAATAGAAGTTTAATCAAAATTTCAAAATTTTTGGAGCTATTTTGAGTGATTTTTTACGATTTTATGGATCAGTTTTGACATTTTAGGGTTTCATGAACCTTAATTTTTTTGTGGATCATGGAGTTGCAAATATTTTCATGGGAAGATGATATTGATGTTAGAGAATGGTGGATCCTTTTGGAGAATAATTTTATAAAACATTTTAGGCAAATACAATTAACTCTTTTTTTGTCTGGGCCTGCACTAGATTGGTTTGATCAGTTGAGCTGTACAGAAAGGTTTTCTTCATGGAAAGAAATGGAACAGATTTTTTTAGATCGATGGGCTAGAAAACAAGAAGTAGAAAAAGAAGAATCAGTAAAAGAAGAAGAAGAAATAGAAGAATCAGTAGAAGAACAAGAAGAATAAGAAGAAGCAATAAAAGAAGAAGTAGAAAAAGAAGAAGAAGAAATAGAATAATCATCAGAAGAACAAGAAGAAGAAGAAGAAGCAATAGAAGAAGAAGCAGATGAAGAAGAATAACAAGAAGAAAAAGAATAACAAGAAGAAGAAGAAGAAGAAAATAAGGGTTCAAATAATTTGGCTCCAAAGAAATCCGAGTCAATTTTTCAATTTCATGGATGCATTCAAAAGAAGAAGGTGGTTGTGTCCATAAACCCTACTAGCAAGTATAAATTCATTAACATGAATGTGGCCAAGCATCTACATGTTTAAGCAAAGAATATCAAAGAGGTTCAAGTAGATGGTAAGAATATTTCAATTTTTGAAGATCTGAAGCTCGTTATGGAAAAATATGTTTTGCATTCAAATTTTTATGCCTTAGATATGGATGATATGGATATGGTTCTTGGATATCCATGGTTAGAGACTTTGGAAACAATGAATATTAATGTTCATAAAAAGTTCATGAAGTTTTGGTATAGGAAAAAGAATATCACCTTACAAGATATCATAGTGAAAAAGGCACCAATAACAATCCAGGTAGATCATGAGGATAAGATGGAAATAGGTGATGAAGAACATGATGATATAAATAAAGACACACTACAAATGAGCACTTCATCTACTCAAGAGACAAAGAAGGAAAAGGTGGAAGAGGTAGAATCAAAGGTGGATAAGGTCAAAGTATTGGAAAAGGTTGAGGTATATAGACACCCACATCATCATGAGAGGAAATAATCATGGAACTAGGTGAGGAAGTGTCATAATAATAATCATTTTGTCTACACAATAAATAAAATTTCTAATCATTATGGATATGCATGGAATTCAAAGAAAAAATACTATGGCACATGGAATGAATGGGGGAATCACTATGACTATGCATGGAAGAATATTTACTATGGTCATAGTTGGAATTAGAGTAGCGCAGCAAAATATGGTACATGGAATAAAAAGAGGAATAATTATGCTTGAACACCAAAGCAGTATAATTATGATCATAAATGAAATCAAAGGAGCATAATAAAATTTGGAAACAAGCTTGGAGAGTTATCACCTACCAAGATCACATATGGATGGCTAGATGATTGAGATTAGAGACAAGTGTGCAATGATTTGAAGCACACTCATTATTTGACTTCTTCCTATGTTTCGGGGATGAAACATGTCAAGAAGGGAAGGAATGATATGTACCTATGGATATGATATATTGATGTATATGGGTTGATGGAGATGCTGACATGTGGCACACATCCCCTCAATTATATGGGTACACTATATTAGGATAATAGAGTAACTTATGGAAGTATTACATTGGATAATGGTCAGCCTACATTAGATTAGGAGGTTACCCATCCATGGGTTAGATAGATGTATATATATATGAGATGAATATCATGGTAAATATATCAAGTAAGGATTGAGTATTCTATTGTAAGAGGATATTGGAGGTTGTCCCCTTGAAGAGACATTGTGGAGTTATTCCTTCCTAAAGGAGTATTATATGGTGTTTCCCTACCTTAAGGGTAATTTATGCATAAATTGAATAATCAAGACCGTTACATGTTAATACATCATCCTCATGAAGGTTGTCGGTGTGTTAGTTAAGCCAAAAGGCATAACCAAATATTCGAAGAGCCCCTCCTTAGATTTGAATGTAGTCTTCCAAACATTAGTGGGATCAATGGAAATTTGTTGATAGCTAGATTTGAGATTAATTTTGGTGAATAAATTTGCACCATGGAGTTGATTTAGTAGGTCATCAATCTTGGGGAGAGGGTAGCGATTCTTCACAGTGATTTTATTTAGGGCCAAATAGTCAATGCAAAGACTCCATGTTCCATCTTTATTTGGTGCTAGGATAATTAGGCTACCATAGGGTGAAGATCTTGGCTTGATGTGACCCTTTTGGATCAATTCTTGAATCTATCTTTTTATCTCATCATTCTTCAAAACTAATCTATGATACATAGGATTGTTAGGCAAAGGTGATCCTAGGATCAAATCGATAGAATGTTTTACCTGGAAATGTAGTGGAACTCTTATGGGTGACTTGAATAAGTCATCATATTCTCCTATGATTTTTCCCATTTTATTCTATTGTGTTTATTATGTAGTTAGGACTACAACATCAAACTTCTTGGATTTCTATGGTTTGACCACCATGAGAACAAATTTCTTTATCTTTTCCACCAATCTCTTACATTACTTGGCACTGATTAGGGAGATAGATGTGGGATGTGGTACCTCTGGTACCATATAACATCATGTTCCAAGAGCGAGGGTGATTCTTTGGGTTCATGATTCATATTTTCCATGTCGATCATACATGAATGTCTGACCAAGGAGTACATCACAAACATCTAGATTGACCACATCACACAAGACTTCATCTTGGAAAGGTTTTACTGCATATGAAAGAAGACATTGATGGGTGACACAGAGGTGTCTCCATAGGCTCAACCATCTAATGCTATATGGCTTTGGGTGAGGTTTCATGGATAGATTTAGACTTTTCACACCTTTAGTAGAGATTAAATTATTTTGACTCCCACAATCAAGAATGAAATGTAGAGGCTTACCTTTTACCCATAATTTAGAGTGAAACAATATTTCCTTGTCATATAGCCTTTCCTCACAGGTCTGTGATGAAGTGACGATGGTGTTGGGCTTAGTATCTATAATCTCTTATTCATCCTCTTGAACTGTAGGTTATGTATGAGATAGAGTAGCAAATGTCAAGTATTGTGACTCAAAAATTAGTGACTTAATGGCTCGACATTATTCTTTAGAGTGAATTTCAATTTTGTGGTAATCAGACCATTTTCCAACGTTCCCCTTCTAGGGTTTCTTATCTTGAAACTCCTTTTGCTTCTATTTTTGGCCTCATGTTTAACCTTCCATGTCACTCTTCCATTTTGAAGGCTGACTCTTTGTATTCTTTCTACCATGCTTCTACTCAATCTTCACTACAAACTTGTATAACTCATTGAGAGTTTCCAAATTGAAGAGTTCCATTTCCCCTTGTGCGTACCATTATAGTCCACCATGATATTTGAGAGTCTTATGTTTATCACTTTTTTGGATGTCCAATCTTGTAGATAAAGAATGAAAAATGTCTGTGTAATCTTGAACAGATTGGTCCTTACCTTGGTGAAGTTGTTCCCATTATATGTATAAATCATTATATTCTCCAATGGGATAATATTCTTCCTTTACCACTTCCATGAAATCTCTTAGGTAGGTTCCACCTCAAGGCCATTGTCATCTATATTGGACCTCTTTTTTTACACTTCCCACCAATTTTGTATGGGTAATGATGCTTTCAAAAGAGCAAAAGTGATCTTTTCTCCATCAATGAATTTATCTATAGAGAAGTAAGAAGATAATTGATCCAGCCAATTTTCTACTACATCATCATTGATTTTTCCTTCAATTGTATGAATATCAAAATTTATCTAAACTTTGAAGGGTGCTGGGGCACTGAAAAGATGTTCCATGGATGAGGAGCCAAGAAGTACAGATGAGGAGCCAAAATTTATGATCAAGAGTTATTAGAGAATTTAGGTAAATTACTGTAGCATCTATGCTTGTTACCATTGGATGGATTCATTCACCATTTCCTTGAAAGGATAAAATGTCTTGGTGTCATCCACTATTTAAAGTCATTTAGAGTGAATAGGTGGATAGTTTGGAAGCTCTATTGTTTTCCACCCAAGCTTCTTATAGCCTAACCTCATCCTCAAGATCATATACTCTCAAGACAAAATGCTCTGATACCACTGATCTAAAAATCAAAATCTTGGTTGAAAAATATTTCAAGAACACAAAAATAATACAATAATAATTAATTCTCTGAGAAGAGATGTTTTATTACTCAAGATCACAATACAATTATATGCTTATCTCTGGGAAGAGATGTCTGATTTCCATTTTGGGTTACATATTCATTTATACACATTTTGAAACTAGGGGGAGGATGTGGAAGTTCACCAATATTGAGGGAGATTAAGTGGTTCAACTTCCATGATTTAAAACAATACAGAATTTGAGGAATTACTATTTTTAGAAACTTACTATTTTTAGAATGCACTACTAAAATTGAAATTTGGGGCACTTCCATTGGGTTTTAGGGGGTCAAAATCTATTGAGTAGAGATCCATGCCATCTCACCACATTATCCTCATTCTTATCTTTCTAACAGTTTAAATGGTGAGTCAATTGGAGCTACAGTGAAAAAGTTATGGCTCTCAGAAGTTTTATCATCAATTGGGGTGGAACCATCACCCAAATTATCACCTGAATTATTGCTTAGATAATTCCTCCCTCTTTGAGAACCAATGGTCCCTATTGCTTCAATGTTCCTCATCAGGTGTGGAAGTTGTGTCTTGATTTGATTCTTTATGATCCACTCATCTTGGTGGCTAAGTTGGCCCATTTTTACCACTCAATAAATCAAAATAAAGTGTCCTCTTATTGTCTTCATCAAGGTGTCCACAATTTGATCCTCCTCTACTAGAGAAAAACTCTATGGATCAAGCTCATCAATTTTTAGTTATTCTACTATGAGTAAAATTTATAATAGAGGTGGATGATATGGTTTGAGGAACTCCATGTTTAATATTAGATGCAGACCAAGGTAGGCTAGTAGGTTCAACTCAAAAGCATTTTCTCTAACCTTTTTAGTGATGGTGTAGGGACCATATCGTAGAGGCTAAATTTTTCTATGTGGGCCTGTAAGTCATTATTTTTAAAGCCACAAAAAAACCTTGTCACACATTTTTAAAGTAGGGGAGGATGTGTAAGGTCACTAATCTCAAACGAGATTAAGTGGTTTGACTTCCATGATTTAAAACAATACAAAATTTGAGGAATTACTATTTTTGGACTACACTACTAAAATTGAAATTTTGGGCACTTCCATTGGGTTTTCAAGAGTCAAAATCTATCTAGAGAATCTCCATGCCATCTCACTACATTCTCCTCATTCTTAGCTTTCCAACAGTTCAAACAGTGAATCAAGTGGAGCTACAGTACAAAAGTTATGGCTCTCAGAAGTTCCATCATCAATTGGGGTGGAACTATCACCTAAATTATCACATGAATTATTTCCCAAATCACTCCTCCCTCCTTGAGAAGAAATGGTCCTCATTACATCAATGTTCCTCATCAGGTGTGGTAGTTGTGTCTTGATTTAATTCTCTGTGAGCCACTCACCTTGGTGACTAAGCTAGCCCCTTTTGACCACCCAATAAAGTGGAATAGAGCATCTTATTTTTGTCTTCATCCAAGTGTCCACAATCTAATCCTCCTCCACTTGAACAAAACTTTGTGGATCAAGCTCATCAATTTCTAGTTGTTCTATTATGATTGAAGTGTCCAATAGAGATGGATGATATGGTTTGAGGAGCTTCACATTGAATATTGGATGCAGAACAAGGTAGGATGATAGGTTCAACTCAAAATCATTTTCTCCAACTTTTCTAGTGATGGTATAGGGACCATATCATAGAGGCCAAATTTTTCTATGTGGGCCTGCAAGTCATTCCTTCTAAATCTGCAACCAAACCTTGTAACACATTTTGAAAGTAGGGGGAGGATGTGAAATTTTACCAATCTCTAGGAAGATTAAGTGGTTTAACTTCCATGATTTAAAACAATACAGAATTCAAGGAATTATTATTTTTATAAACTTACTACTTTTAGACTGCACTACTAAAATTAAAATTTTGGGCACTTCCATTAGGTTTTTGAGGGTCAAAATCCACTGAGAAAATATCCATGACATCTCACCACATTCTCTCCATTCTTATCTTTCAACAGTTCAAATGATGAGTTAATTATAGCTACGATACAAAATATATGGCTCCCAAAAGTTCTATCATCAATTGGGGTGGAACCATCACTTGAATTGTCACTTGAATTGTTGCCTAGATCATTCCTCCCTCCTTCAAAAGGAATGGTCCCCATTATGTCAAGGTTCCTCATTAGATGTGGTAGTTGTGTCTTGATTTGATTCTCTATGATCCACTCAACTTGGTGGCTAAGATGGCCCTTTTTGACCACCTGATAAATCAAAATAGAGTGTCCTCTTGTTGTCTTCATCTAGGTGTCCACAATTTGATCCAACTACACTAGAGCAAAACTCTATGGATCAAGCTCATCAATTTCTAGTTGCTCTTCTATGACTAAAGTTTCCAACACAAATGGATGATATGGTTTGAGGAGCTCAATGTTGAATATTAGATGCATACCAAGTTAGGCTAGTAGGTTCAACTCAAAAGCATTTTCTCCAACTTTTTGGTGATGGTGTAGGGACCATATCATAGAAGCCAAATTTTTCTATGTGGGCCTGCAATTCATTCCTTCTGAAGCCATAATGAAACCTTGTCACACATTTTGAAATTAGGGGGAGTATGTGGAAGGTCACCAATCTCGAGGGAGATTAATTGGTTCAACTTCCATGATTTAAAACAATACAAAATTTGAGGAATTACTACTTTTAGAAACTTACTATTTTTAGACTACACTAGTAAAATTGAAATTTAGGGTACTTCCATTAGGTTTTTGGGGGTCAAAATCCATTAATAAGAGCTTCATGCCATTTTACTAGGTTCTCCTCATTCTTAGCTTTCCAACGATTCTAATGGTGAGTCAATAAGAGCTACGATGCAAACATTATGGCTCCCAAAAGTTTTGTCATCAATTAGGGTGGAACCATCACCTAAATTATTGCCCAAATCATTCTTCCCTCCTTGAGAAGTAATGGTCCACATTACATCAATGTTCCTCATCAAGTGTGGCAGTTGTGTCTTGATCTTATACTCTATGATCCACTCACCTTAGTGGCTAAGCTGGCCCCTTTTGACCACCTAATAAAGTGGAATAGAGCATCCTCTTGTTGTCTTCATCTAGTTGTCCACAATTTGATCCTCTTCCACTGGAGCAAAACTCTGTGGATCAAGATCATCAATTTCTAGTTGTTTTGCTATGATTGAAGTGTCAAATAAAGGTGGATGATATGGTTTGAGGAGATCTATGTTGAATATTGGATACAGACCAAGGTAGGTGGATAGGTTTAACTCAAAAGCATTTTATCTAACTTTTTTGGTGATGGTGTAGGAACCATATTACAATGGCTAAATTTTTTTGTGTGGGCCTACAAGTCATTCCTTCTAAAGTTGAAACCAAACCTTGTCACACATTTTAAAATTAGGGGGAGGATGTGTAAGGTCACCAATATCAAGGGAGATTAAGTGGTTTGACTTCCATGATTTAAAATAATATAGAATTTGATGAATTACTATTTTTAGAAAGTTATTATTTTTAGACTACACTACTAAAATTGAAATTTGGGGCACTTCCATTGGGTTTTCTAGTGTCAAAATATATCGATCAAATCTCCATGCCATCTCACCACATTTTCCTCATTCTTAGCTTTCCAATGTTTCAAATGGTGAGTCAATTAAAGCTACAGTGCAAAATTTATGGCTCCCAAAAATTTCATCATCAATTGGGGTGGAATCATCACTCAAATTGTCACCTAAATTATTGCCTAGATCATTCCTCCCTCCTTGAGAAGCAATGGTCCCCATTGCATTGATGTTCCTCATCAGGTGTGGCAGTTGTGTCTTTTTGATTCTTTATGAGCCACTCACCTTGGTGGCTAAGCTATCCCCTTTTGACCATCTGATAAATTATAATAGAGCATCCTCTTGTTGTCTTCATCTAGGTATCCCAATCTAATCCTCCTCTACTAGAGCAAAACTCTATGGATCAAGCTCATCAATTTTTAGTTATTTTTATATGATTAAAGTGTCCAACAGAGGTGGATGATATGGTTTGAGGAGCTCCATGTTGAATATTGGATGCAAACCAAGGTAGATTGGTAGGTTTAACTCAAAATCATTTTTTCCAACTTTTCTGGTGATGGTGTAGGTACCATATTATAGAGGATAAATTTTTATATGTGGGCCTACAAGTCATTCCTTTTGAAGCCATAACCAAACCTTGTCACGCATTTTGAAAATAAGGGGAAGATGTGGAAGGTCACCAATCTTGAAGGAAATTAAGTGGTTCAACTTCCATAATTTAAAACAATATAACATTCAATGAATTACTATTTTTATAAACTTACTATTTTTAGATTGCACTAATAAAACTAAAATTTGGGGCAATTCTATTAGGTTTTTGGTGGTTAAAATCCATTGAGCATAGCTTCATTCCAACTCACCACATTCTCCTCATTCTTAGATTTCCACTAGTTTAAATGGTGAGTCAATTGGAGATATGGTGAAAAAGTTATGGCTCCTAGAAGTTTTGTCATCAATTCAGGTGGAACCATCACCTGAATTGTTAGTTGAATTATTACCCAAATCATTCCTCCCTCTTTGAGAAGTAATAGTCCCTATTGCATCAATGTTCCTCATCAGGTGTGGTAGTTGTGTCTTGATTTGAAACTATATGAGCCACTCATATTGGTGGCTAAGTAGGCTCCTTTTGACCACCTGATAAATCAGAATAGAGCATCCTCTTGTTATCTTCATCTAGGTGTCCACAATCTAATCCTCCTCCACTAGAGCAAAACTCTATGGATCAAGCTCATCAATTTCTAGTTGTTCTGCTATGACTGAAGTGTCCAACACAGGTGGATGATATGGTTTGAGGATCTCCACATTAAATATTGGATGTATACCAAGGTAGGTTGGTAGGTTCAACTCAAAATCATTTTCTCCAACTTTTCTAATGATGGTCTAGGGACCATATTGTAGAGGCTAAATTTTTTTATGTGGGTCTACAAGTTATTATTTATGAAGCTAAAACCAAACATTGTCACACATTTTTAAATTAGGGGGAGGATGTGGAAGGTCACCAATCTTGAGGGAGAATAAGTGGTTTGACTTCCATGATTTAAAGCAATATAGAATTTAAGGAATAACTATTTTTAGAAACTTACTATTTTTAGACTGCACTACTAAAATTGAAATTTGGGTCACTTCTATTAGATTTTTGGGTGTTAAAATCCATCAAGTTGAGCTCCATGCCATCTCACTACATTCTCCTTGTTCTTATATTCCAATGGTTCAAATGGAGAGTCAATTGGAGCTACAGTACAAAAGTTATGGCTCCCAAAAATTCTATCATCAATTGGGGTGGAACTATCACCCAAATTATTGCCTAGATTATTCCTCCCTCCTTGAGAATCAATGGTCACCATTGTGTCAATATTCATCATTAGGTGTGGTAGTTGTGTCTTGATTTGATTCTCTATGAGCCACTCACCTTGGTGGCTAAACTAGCCCCTTTTGACCACCCGATAAAGCAGAATAGAGTATCCTCTTGTTGTCTTCATCTAGGTTTCCACAATCTGATCCTCCTCCACTAGAGTAAAACTCTATGGATCAAGCTCATCAGTTTCTATTTATTTTGTTATGACTGAAGTGTCCAATAGAGGTGGATTATATGGTTTTAGGAGCTCTACATTGAATATTGGATACATACCAAGGTAGGTTGGTAGGTTCAACTCAAAAGCATTTTCTCCAACTTTTTTGGAGATGTTGTAGGGACCATATTGTAGAGGCCATTTTTTTCTATGTGGGCTTGTAATTCATTCCTTCTAAAGCTATAACCAAATCTTATCACACATTTTAAAAGTAGGGGAGGATGTGGAAGGTCACCAATATCAAGGGAGATTATGTGGTTTGACTTCCATGATTTAAAAACTTACTATTTTTAGACTACACTTCTAAAATTGAAAATTGGGGCACTTCCATTAGTTTTTAGGGGTCAAAATCCATTTAGAAAAGCTCTATTCCATCTCATCACTTTCTCCTCATTCTTAGATTTCCAATGGTTCAGATGGTGAGTCAATTGGAGATACGATATGAAAGTTATAGCTCTCAAAAATTCCATCATCATTTTGGGTGGAATCATCAGCCGAATTGTCACCTGAATTGTTGCTTGGATCGTTCCTCCCTCTTTGAGAAAAAATGGTCCCAATTATGTCAATATTCCTCATTAGGTGTGGTAGTTGTGTCTTGATTTGATTTTATATGAGTCACTCACCTTTGTGGCTAAGATGGCCCCTTTTGACCACCCAATAAAGTAGATTATAGCATCCTCTTGTTGTCTTCATCCAGGTGTCCACAATCTGATCCTCCTTCACTGGAGCAAAACTCTATGGATCAAGCTCATTAGTTTCTAGTTGTTTTTCTATGACTAAAATGTATAAATAGAGGTGGATGATATGGTTTGATGACCTCCACATTGAATATTAGATGTAGACCAAGGTAGGCTGGTAGGTTTAACTCAAAATCATTTTCTCTAACTTTTCTAGTGATGGTGTAGGGACCATATTATAGAGGCTAAATTTTTATATTTTGGTCTACAAGTTATTCCTTCTAAAGCTACAACCAAACCTTGTCACACATTTTGAAATTAGGGGGAGGATGTGTAAGGTCACCAATCTTGAGGGAGATTAAGTGGTTTGACTTCCATGATTTAAAACAATACAAAATTTAAGGAATTACTATTTTTAGAAACTTACTATTTTTAGACTACACTACTAAAATTGAAATTTGGGTCACTTCCATTGATTTTTTTAGAGTCAAAATCTATCAAGAAAAGATCCATGCCATCTTACCATGTTCTCCTCATTCTTATCTTTCCAAGAGTTTAAACAATGAGTCAATTAGAGCTATGGTGCAAAAGTTATGGCTCTTAGAAGTTCCATCATCAATTGGAGTGGAACCATCACTTGAATTGTCACCTCAATTATTGCCCAGATCATTCCTCCCTCCTTGAGAAATAATACTCCCATTTGAGTCAATGTTCCTCATTAGGTGTGGTAGTTATGTCTTGATTTGACTCTCTATGAGCCACTCACCTTGGTGGCTAAGCTAGCCCCTTTTGACCACCCGATAAAGCTAAATAGAGCATCCTCTTGTTGTCTTCATCTAGGTGTCCACAATCTGATCTTCCTCTATTGGATCAAAACTCTATGGATCAAGCTCATCAATTTATAGTTGTTCTACTATGAGTAAAGTGTCTAATATAGGTTGATGATATGGTTTGAGGAGCTCCATGTTGAATATTGGATGCAAACCAAGGTAGGCTGGTAGGTTTAAGTCAAAAGCATTTTCTCTAACTTTTTTGGTGATGGTTTAGGGAAAATATCATAGAGGCTAAATTTTTCTATGTGGGCCTGCAAGTCATTCCTTCTAAAGCCACAACCAAACCTCATCACACATTTTGAAATTAGGGGGAGGATGTGGAAGGTCACCAATCTTGATGGAGATTAAGTAGTTCCACTTTCATGATTTAAAATAATACAAAATTCAAGGAATTACTATTTTTAGAAACTTACTATTTTTAGACTACACTACTAGAATTGAAATTTAGGGCACTTCTATTGGGTTTTTTGGGATCAAAATTCATTAAGAAAATATCCATACTATCTCACCATGTTCTCCTCATTCTTAGATTTCTAACAGTTTAAATAATAAGTCAATTAAATTTATGCTGCAAAAGTTATGGCTCTTAGAAGTTCTATCATTAATTGGGGTGGAACCATCACCTGAATTATTGCTTGAATTGTTGCCCAGATCATTCCTCCCTCCTTTAGAATTAATGGTCACCATTGTATCAATCTTCCTCATCAGGTGTGGTAGTTTTGTCTTGATTTGATTCTCTATGAGCCACATGCCTTGGTGGCTAAGATGGCCCCTTTTGACCACCAGATAAAGTGGAATAGATCATCCTCTTGTTGTCTTCATCTAGGTGTCCACAATTTGATCCTCCTCCACTGGAAAAAAAACTCTATGGATCAAGCTCATCAATTTCTAGTTATTATACTATAACTAAAGTATCCAATAGAGGTGGATTATATGGTTTGAAGAGCTCTGCATTGAATATTGGATGCAGACCAAGGTAGGCTGGTAGGTACAACTCAAAAGCATTTTCTCTAACTTTTTTAGTGATAGTGTAAGGACCATATCGTAGAGGCCAGAATCTTCTATATAGTCCTGCAAGTCATTCCTTCTAAAGCCAAAACTAAATATTTTCACACATTTTGAAAGTAGGGGGAGGATGTGGAAGGTCACCAATATCGAGGGAGATTAAGTGGTTTAACTTTTATGATTTAAAATAATACAAAATTCAAGGAATTACTATTTTTAGAAACTTACTATTTTTAGACTGCACTACTAAAATTGAAATTTAGGGAACTTTCATTAGGTTTTTGAGGGTCAAAATCCATCAAGAAAATCTCGATGCCATATCTCCATGTTCCCTTCATTTTTAACTTTCCAACGATTAAATTTATGAGTCAATTAGAGCTATGATGCAAAATTTATGGCTCCCAGAAGTTCCATCATCAATTGGGGTAGAACTGTCACCCAAATTTTCACCTAAATTATTGCCTAAATCATTCCTCCCTCCTTGAGAAGCAATGGTCCCCATTTCATCAATGTTCCTCAACAAGTGTGGCATTTGTGTCTTTATTTTATTCTCTATGAGCCACTCACCTTGGTGGCTAAGTTGGCCCCATTTGACCACCCAATAAAGCAGAATGAAGCATCCTATTTTTGTCTTCATCCATGTATCCAAAATGTGATCCTCCTCCACTGGAGCAAAACTTTGTGGATCAAGCTCATCAATTTCTAGTTTTTCTTCTATGACTAAAGTTTCCAATAGAGGTGGATGATATGGTTTAAGGAGCTCCACATTTAATATTGGATGTAGACTAAGGTAGGCTGATAGGTTCAACTCAAAAACATTTTCTCCAACTTTCTAGTGATGGTGCAGGGACCATATCATAGAGGCTAAATTTTTCTATGTGGGCATACAATTCATTCCTTCTAAATCCATAACCAAACCTTGTCACACATTTTGAAATTAGGGGGAGGATGTGGAAGGTCACCAATCTCAAGGGAGATTAAGTGGTTCAACTTCCATGATTTAAAATAATACATAATTTGAGGAATTATTATTTTTAGAAACTTACTATTTTTAGACTACACTATTAAAATTGAAATTTGGGGCACTTTCATTAGGTTTTCAAGAATCAAAATCCATCAAATAGAGATCCATTCCATCTCACCATGTTCTCCTCATTATTATCTTTCCAATGATTTAAACTATGAATGGATTGGAGCTATGGTGCAAATGTTATGGCTCCCATAATTTGTGTCATCAATTGGGGTGGAACCGTCACCTGAATTGTCACCTAAATTATTGCCCAGATCATTCCTCCCTCCTTGAGAAGCAATGGTCCCCATTACATCAATGTTCCTCATCAGGTGTGGTAGTTGTGTCTTGATATGATTCTCTGTGAGCCACTCACCTTGGTGGCTAGGTTGGCCCCTTTTGATCACTTGTTAAAGTAGAATAGAGCATCATCTTGTTATCTTCATCCAAGTGTATACAATCTAATCCTCCTCCATTGGAGTAAGACTCTATGGATCAACCTCATCAATTTCTAGTTGTTCTAATATGACTGAAGTGTCCAACAAATGTGGATGATATGGATTGAGGAAATCCACATTAAATATTGGATGCAGACTAAGGTAGGATGTTAGGTTCAACTCAAAAGCATTTGTCCAACTTTTTTGGTGATGGTGTAGGGACCATATCATAGAGGATGAATTTTTATGTGTGGGTCTACAAGTCATTCCTTATGAAGCCATAATAACCTTGTCACACATTTTTAAAGTATGGAGAGTATTTGGAAGGTCACCAATCTCAAAGGAGATTAAGTGGTTTGACTTCCATGATTTAAAACAATATAGAGCTTGAGGAATTACTATTTTTAGAAACTTACTACTTTTAGATTGTACTACTAAAATAAAAATTTGGAGCACTTCCATTGAGTTTTCTAGGGTCAAAATCCATTTATCAAAGCTCCATGCTATCTCACTATTACTCCTTATTCTTATCTTTCTAATGGTTTAAATGGAAAGTCAATTAGAGCTACAGTGCAAAAGTTATGGCTCCTAGAAGTTCTGTCATCAATTGGGGTGGATCTATCACCCAAATTATCACCTGAATTTTTGCCCAGATCATTCCTCCCTCCTTGAGAAGTAATGGTCCCCATTACATCAATCTTCCTCATTAGGTATGGTAGTTGTGTCTTGATTTAATTATCTATGATCCACTCACCTTGGTGGCTAAGATGGCCCCTTTTGACCACCGATTAAGTGGATTAGAGCATCCTCTTATTGTCTTCATCTAGGTGTCCACAATCTGATCCTCCTCTATTGCAGCAAAACTCTATGGATCAAGCTCATCAATTTTTAGTTTTTCTACTATGACTGAAGTGTCCAATAGAGGTGGATGATATTTTTTAAGGAGTTCCACATTGAATATTCAATGTAGATGAAGCTAGGCTAGTAGGTTCAACTCAAAATCATTTTCTCCAACTTTTTTGGTGATGGTGTAGGGACCATATCGTAGAGGCCAAATTTTTCTATGTGGGCCTACAAGTCATTCCTTCTAAAGCCACAACAAAACCTTGTCACACATTTTGAAAATAAGGGGAGGATATGGAAATTCACCAATCTCAAGGGAGATTAAGTGGTTCAACTTCCATGATTTAAAACAATATAAAATTCAAAGAATTACCATTATTAGAAACTTACTATTTTTAGACTACACTACTAAAATTAACATTTAGGGCACTTCTATTGAGTTTTCAAGGGTCAAAATTAATCTAGAAAATATCCATGCCATCTTAATGCATTCTCCTCATTCTTACCTTTCCAATGATTGAAATGATAATTTAATTGGAGCTACAATGCAAAAGTTATGGCTCTCAAAAGTTCTATCATCAATTGGGGTGGAACTGTCACCTAAATTGTTGCCCAGATAATTCATCCCTCCTTGAGAAGTAATGGTTCCCATTGCATCAATGTTCCACATTAGGTGTGACAGTTGTGTCTTGATTTGATTCTCTATGAGCCACTCACCATGGTGGCTAAGTTGGCCCCTTTTGACCACCCAATAAAGTGGAATAGATCATCCTCTTGTTGTCTTCATCTAGGTGTCCACAATCTAATCCTCCTCCACTAGAGTAAAACTCTATGGATCAAGCTCATCAATTTCTAGTTAATTTACTATGACTGAAGTGCCCAACAAAGATGGATGATATGGTTTGAGGAGCTCTACATTGAATATTAGATGAAAACTAAGGTAGGCTGGTAGGTTCAACTCAAAAGCATTTTTTCTAATTTTTCTAGTGATGGTGTAGGGACCATATCACAGAGGCTAAATTTTTCTATGTAGGCCTACAAGTCATTCCTTCTGAATCCATAAACAAACCTTGTCACACATTTTGAAAGTAAGGGGTGGATGTGGAAGGTCACCACTCTTCAAGGGAGATTAAGTGGTTTGAATTACATGATTTAAAAAAATATAGAATTTGAGGAATTACTATTTTTAGAAACTTACTATATTTAGAATGCACTACTAAAATTGAAGTTTGGGGAACTTCCATTGGATTTTTGGGGGTCAAAATCCATTAAATAGAGCTCCATGCCATCTCACCATGTTATTCTTAGCTTTAAAATGGTTCAAATGATGAGTCAATTAGAGCAATGGTGAAAACTTTTTGGCTCTTAGAAGTTCCATCATCAATTAGGATGGAACCATCACCTAAATTATTGCTTGAATTGTTACCCAAATCATTCCTCCCTCCCTCCTTGAGAAGCAATGGTCCCCATTACATCAATGTTCCTCATCAGGTGTGGCAGTTGTGTCTTGATTTGATTTTCTATGAGACACTCACCTTGGTGACTAAGTTGGCCCCTTTTGACCACCCGATAAAGCAAAATAGAGCATCCTCTTATTGTATTCATCTAGGTGTCCACAATCTGATCCCCCTCCACTAGAGCAAAACTCTGTAGATCAAGCTCATTAATTTCTAGTTTTTATAATATGACTAAAGTGTTCAATAGAGGTGGATGATATGTTTTGAGGAGCTCCACATTTAATATTAGATGTAGACCAAGGTAGGCTGGTAGGTTCAACTCAAAAACATTTTCTCTAACTTTTTTGGTGATGGTATAGGGACCATATCGTAGAGGCCAAATTTTTATTTGTGGGCCTATAAGTTGTTCCTTCTCAAGCTACAACCAAACCTTGTCACACATTTTTAAAGTATGGGGAGGATGTGTAAGGTCACCAATCTCAAGGGAGATTAAGTAGTTGGAATTCCATGATTTAAAACAATACAAAATTTGAGGAATTACTATTTTTAGAAACTTATTATTTTTAGACTACACTACTAAAATTGAAATTTGGGTCACTTCCATTGGGTTTTTTAGGGTCAAAATCCATTAAACAGATCTTGATTCTATCTCACAGTGTTCTCATCATTCTTATCTTTCCAACGATTCAAATAGCAAGTCAATTGGAGCTAAGGTACAAAAGCTATGGCTCCCAAAAGTTCTATCATCAATTGGGGTGGAACCATCACCTAAATTATTGCTTGGATCATCTAGTCACTTTTTCAACCACTACATCTTATTATTCACTTAGTTTAGTGTGATGTCCAAAGAGCCACTATGTCTCGTGTGTAACTTGAAAGGAGTCAAATGAAGTCAATGCCAGGAGATGAAACTCTAGGTTAAAGCTTCCCTAAAGAGCTTGTGGGAAGTGATGAAGTCTCCCTCACAAGCCAAGATGCATAAAAGTAAAGAAAGCATGAAATTATAAAGACTTTTAGGGTCATTTTCAAGGTCACCCAAACTTTGAAAAGTTTTTGGGGAGTGCTTTAGATGACTTTCTTTCTAAGCCGTAGACTAGGCTATTTGCAATAGGAATAGTGCTTTTAATTCCAAGGGTTCCCTATAGGGGACAAATGGAAGAGTATACATGTAACATCCCTCTTTTTTCCAAATAAAAATTTGATTAAAAAACTATTGCAAACAATAATTGACAAGTTTGTTCAATTTTAAACCCAAAATGAAAGATTTGGTGGTGTTCATTTGTCCCCTTGGTCTTAGTTGAAAATTTTGAAAATATTCACCAAAACATATAATTCCTTTTTTAAACACCAAAACAAGGTTCCTAATTGATTTTTAAGCATGCAAAGGTGATTTAAACATATTTTGAACAAATATCAAGCTTAGTCCTACAATAAAATTATTATCATGTCCTTTAGCTTTGAAGCTCTTTTTAGATTGAAATAATGAACTTTGAAAAAGTAGGTCTTGAGTCTGTGTTTTTGGAAAAACATAGTAACTAACACCGGTTATACCATCGATGTAAGTTACTTTAGCTAATGGAGACTAACCGATGTCGATATTCTTGTCAACATCAATTACTGTGTTAAAACTATGGCAAATAAACATGGCAAAATAAAGTTATAACATAAATTTGCAAGATTTTTAAAGGTCCAAATAACTATTTTAGAGCTGAAAAGTGATCTTCTTCATGTTTAGGATGTGCCTAGTCCCACTGGGCATGCCATTATGTGATCTAGGAATTTGACTCAAGAGAGGATGGTTAGTATGGTGTTAGTTCCAAAATGAAAATAAAATGAAATAAACACACTAATAGTATAACATCTCTAGGCCTAGACACTAGGGAGAGCTTAGTTAACAAAATAAAATGATAAACACAACTAAAAAGCAAGGAATAAAATACAAAAATTCCTTTGCCTTCCTTGGATGCTCCAAATGCCATTGTAGTGGTGGCTTGCTGAGCTTGTGCTCATGAAGTCTTCATCAAAGGAGGCTTGGCTATCTCCTCTTCTCATTGAAACCTTTGGCTTTTAGATTATCTTGGCTTGGAATTAATTTGGAATTATAACTTTGCATAATCAATTACTTGAATATATTTGAGCATAATAACTTTACACCAAAATAACTTAGAAATGATGTTTAGAGGCCTCCTATTTATAGATCTTTGAGAATGCCTAGAGTCAACCTGAACCATCCATCTCAAGATTGAGATGTGTGGTTGAGGATTAATTCAATTTTTGGAATTATTTTTTTAATTATCCTCATCATGACATTGGAATAAGGGGCAATTAAGAGGCATGGAGGGCATCATGGAAGGCATTTATGAGGCATGGAGGGCATGGATCCTAATATTTGTGGCATTTATGACCTAGGGATATCTTTCCAAGAAATAAGGTCACTTGATGATTCAGATATTTAATATTCATTTCAAAAAATAAGTATTCAATAAGTTTCCATGGAATTTTTTATTATGCCTTGATTTGGGTTAATTAGCTTTTGAGCATGATTTAAGCACTTTGTGCACAAATAACTCAAATTGATCAAAATGCCTTATTGTTGGTCCAAATTTTGACTAAATTAGAATTGGTATTTCATGTCAGATGTGTTGGAACCATTATCCCATTTAGGATGTTACCAATAGTAAATAAAAAAGGCACGTATCTTGTGTAGAAGATTTGATAGGAAAGATAAATTTAGAGCACCTAGGTATAAATT
This sequence comes from Torreya grandis, assembly GCA_037957365.1. Classification (NCBI taxonomy): domain Eukaryota; kingdom Viridiplantae; phylum Streptophyta; class Pinopsida; order Cupressales; family Taxaceae; genus Torreya; species Torreya grandis. Next base: position 403,516 of record JARHVA010008814.1, read on the forward strand.
AGGCATTTTGACTTAGAATGATTTGATCAAAGTTAACTAGCCCATAAATTGCATTTCTACATTTAGGGATACCCTAGCCAAAATCGGCACTTGAATATGTTAGTTTCACATCATTTAGCATGTTTTAGTGTTTTTAGGCCAAATTGTGCATTTTAGGTAGAAATTGGCCAAAAGCCTGATTGGGGGTTATTGGTGGCTAGATTTAGGTGTCTATAGTTAGTAAAGTAATAAAAACATGTATATAAGAATCTTAATTAATATAAGTATGAGCAAGACCCTAATACATGAAATATGAATGAGTAATATTATTCAAACTAATACTTATGCTACTTATATCTACTAAAGAGAGGAGAACAAAGTTAGAATATACTTAATTAAATGTGAACCCATCAAGACTCGATCTCTCCCTTGGATAAAGGGGATTCAAAATAGGTTATTATGGTTTGTAAAGATAAATAAGAAAGGCCAAAATATCCAAGAATTATCCACAAGACTAGATTCTCCAAGTAAAAACCCTAAGCTAAGAATCCTCAAGTATAATGGTGAAAGTACATATTGTAAATAATCATGATCAAATAATAACTATTTATTTCATATTTACATAATGATGAAATTATCTTATATTTATAGGTGGATCTCACCCTAAATCCTTTTGAATATGTTAGTTATATGGGGTCGACCCAATTGACCCTGTTGTTTTGGGGAGATAAATCACTAGGTCCCAAGCTAGGTCAGCCAAAGGGCTAATAAAAATCCAAGTGAAAAATAACCTTATATAGTATAGGGTGGACCCAATTGACCTTATACAATAACCAAAGGTTAAAAAATATATAGGGTTAACCCATTCGACCTAGTATAGTAAACTAACAAAAGGGAATCAAGATGAGGAAAAGAGGGATGAATAGAGGACAAATGTTAGAGGAGTGTGCAATGGAAGAGTAATATCTTACGTAATGGTTTTAGGATCTCATTAGATTTTTAATAATGTGGAAATAAGGGACAATAATCTTATGAAGCACCAAAGGTCTGCCCACCCCTTTCCTAGTGCACCCTTTAAGGTTTGCACTCAAAGATAATTAGTCTCGATGGGTTCTTGTAAGATGTAAGGCATGAATATTTAATGTAATTTAAAAATATTATGTGTATACATGAGTTAAATCATGTCCAAATGGTCCAAACACTATCTACTATGTCTATGCTGCACATGTAAATTACTCCTCACCAATAATCCATTCAGAAAGTATAGCCTTTGTAATAGCCTATACCAACTCAATAAATTCAAAAACCCTTAAATTTGTAAACCCATCATCTAATGAGAAATGTGCTTACTTTTCAAGTCTTCAGGAACCTTAGAGAGCTCATTGAATTCATGTTTCACAAGATATCCACCTCTAATCTAATTAGTTATCCAATGTTGAAGCATTATCCTAAGGGCATTCCTTATCCAAACTGGTATAGAGAGAATGAGTTATATGAATACCATTGTGTTCATGAACATAATCTATGTTGTTGTGTGTATATCAAAATATCATTGAAAATATGTTGGAAAATGGAGAGATTACATTAGATAATAAATCATCTATGTCCATTTAGAACTTTGGTATCTACCAAAACCCTTTTACACAACATAATAATACCAACCAATAATATAAGTATAGGCTAGATCAACAACTACAATAGTATCAACAATAACAACAAGAACAATACCATCAACAATAGCAAAAACATCAATCAAATGAAATGAACCATGACCAAAATGATTCTAATATGCAACATACTTACCACACAATTGCACATGAATACAAAAAATTTATAATTCATATTATGAGAGGTCACATTTCCACTATCACCATCAATCTAGGACCAAGTGATAATAGAACAAGACCATTGCTAAACAATTCCAATCAACCCATCAATATCAGTGATCGTTTCTTGACTTGGGATTGTAAATAGGCACACCAACAAGTAGGCATCAATATTTTGGGACCTTATATTGATAAATTATCTTTAACTCATGACCACATACAAGTGCACTAAAAATTGGGACTTATCCTATCTGGCACCCCTCTACCATGATTTGCTAGCAATAATGGTCTTGTTTCTAATCCTACTTGTATAATCACAACTCAGTGGTTAGATATTACCATTCCCATCCCACAACTTCTTATTAATGAACCCATATAACCCACTATTATGGATAGGAACAAACCTTATACCACTATGAATAAAAGGATGTTTAGCATTGTGGAATAACTTTAGAAGGTGCCTACACAAATGTACATTTTGGATTTATTGGATATGTCTACTATCTATAGGAACATCTTTAAAAAGTTTCTAGGATAATACCAAGTTCCCAATAACACAAGCCCAAAAAAATATCAAGATTTATTTGAGGTTAACTAGTGTCCTGGGGTTAGATGCTCAACCCAAGATTTGGTTGGACATATAACCCCAGGCCACTAGTTAACCTTTAACCAAAGTGATTTCATCCCTTGGCCCTCTCCATAATAATCCATTGTACATTGAAGTTGTCATAATGTAGCACAAAGTTAAATGTGTCCTCATAGATAATGGATTAGTCCTAAATATTGTGTCTCTAAAACTCATCAAGCATCTTAGATATAAAACAACTAATATATAGCTAAAAATGATCACTATCAAGGCCTATGACATTAAAGAGTGAGAATCACAAGGCACCATTAACTTTCCAATTATAGTTGGTACCTTGACCCAAGATAAACTATGCCATGTGTTAGACCTATATTTTTCATATAATTTATTCTTGGGAAGACCTTGGATACATGAGATTCATGCAATCCATTCAACATTGCACTAGTGTCTCAAGTTCTCTCATTCTAGCATAAAGGTCACTATAAATGGAGATTTTTAGCCTTATGAACATTACAAACATTTGGAGGCTAAGTATGAAATCTATAACTATTGCTTTAGCCTAGATCTTTTTCCAAAAAGGGATAAAGGTAGAGAAATACTTGTTGATTTACTAGAGGCTAATTGTAAAGATCTAGATAATATTTATTTATCTTCCCATATGCTAGCTCCTAAAATGTCTAGTCATTTTACCATCACAACTAATGACCTAGGAGAATGTTTAACCCATGATACATTCCACATTACCAAGCTTCCACAAAACCCCAAGTCTTATGGAAAACCTAAAGTCAAGCCACCTTGCATAGAATGGAAATGAAAAGAAAAAGTCAAACTATATAGTCTAGCTACTATAATTTTTAAACTGACCAATGGCTAAGAATAAGACCCACTTTTAAATGATGAAACTTGGTTATACAATGACAAATTAGTCAGCTACTACAAAAGTGCCAAGTATCTTATTCTTAATCAGATCATGGAGAATCAATCCTATGAAGGAGAAGGCCTCATGTCAAATCACCAGGGTATACTTGAGCTAATATCTATAATATATTACAAAGGAACCTATGGTATCATATTTAAACCACATGGGATTGACCCCATGTATCTTATTCATATTCCAATGCCAATGACTAGTGATGACAATGTTGACTCCAAAGAAGAGTCCAATCATAGTGTTTGTAATTTAGCATCCCAAGGCTAAATGCCAAACTCTATAACCAAATACTTTACTTTTCAAGACATTATGTACTTATTTAGGCATTAAAATATCCATTAGATACATTTTACATCAGTTTCATCAGACTTCTCAAGTGATTGAGGTCATTTTAGTGCCAAAAGGCTAGTTTTAAGGCTATCCATATAGTTCTTCCAGTGAAATTGAGGATCAAGAATATTCAAGACCTTATTTGTAAATTATAAGGTCGAAAGAGTAATTTTAAATATGTTTTAGGTCTTAAAATGAATAAAACCAATTTATCTCTCATATCAACCTCCTTGGCAGCTCTAAAAGGGTAGTTTTCAAATGCTTGATATAAAAGGAGGAGAGAGAGAGATAGGATCTAAAAATTTTGCCATTTTTAAGGGTCCTAATAATATTAAAATTATTGTAATTGGTTCCTATAATGATGTCCTATTATTTATGAAAAACCACTAAGAGTGACAGCAAGTCATTATGGCCTATTCATCTAAAGGTCCATTCTTGCATTTATTTTTCAAGCTCATAATTATATGGAAGGTAATTATTTTAACAATGGTTTTTATAGGTCTTTTATCTCCTTTTAATTATGTTTTCATCATTTAACTCATCTATATGACGTGCCTTCACTTAGAAAAAGAAGGCTTTGGTGTATAATTTATTCTAATGAGTTCTACTACAAGTACCTATTTTATCTTCATGGTGGTGATTATAAGAGGTTTAAAGTGATCCATTTTTCATGAAAACTCCCTAAGTTTCATGCTTTCATTGATACTTTATCTCAGATGTGTTTTAGTCCATCTTCTTCAAGTACTTACTTTTAGGAACATGATTTATGTTTACACAATCCAATAGAGGTTTGAAGTTCCAATTTGGTTCAAATACCAGTGACATACCATAGTGTTAATTTTATAAGATCACATTTTACTATTGGAGTCATAATACGTTCAATTTATTAGTTTAATACACTTTCAATTAGGACCACAAGTTATTATATAAACAGCTATATAGACTATAAGAATGTTTAAGGATGCTTAGATACATGGGAGGAGTTTGATATATATATTAATACATTAATGTATCCATTGATATTGATTTTTACACCACCAAGTTACTTCTAACTGAATAAAATTCTCTAACTCACAACGCATAATCTCATGTATTATTTGATTGTGTACATTTCTATACAGATAGTCAATATAGGTTTAAGGTGACATGATGCTTGATTAAGGTATATATGATCATTTAGAAGTGTTTATAATATATAAAGTGGTTATTAAAGTCAAAACTTAAGAGCTTTAATAATATGGCTTGATATACCTCTAAGATAGTCAAGTATAGACCTACAGGCCTAGGACTTATATGCCCACATTTTGGACCTAACCAATGACCTAATCAACACTAAAGGATCCCTAGACATAAGATATATAACCTTAGATAGATGAAAAAATATAAAAACATTTAAAATTAATAATACCACTAGATCATTCAAGAAAACAAAACAATAAACTAAGTTGACAATAAAAAATCCCACTAATAGTATTGTTTTACATATGAGAACAAGCAAAAGATGGTTGGAAGTATCTCAATGTGTTGGTAGACTTTATGGATAATGGAATCAAACCTTACCAAAGTTTTGTATCATTAAAACAACAATGGAAAGTATAAGGACTAGTTTCAAGACCTAATGCATAGTCAAACACTCCAACGAATGCCTATAGGCATATAATATTAAGGCCAGTCTTAAACCTAAGTGAAAGAATCAAGATAGATTAGAAGGTATTTGAAACCTTATTGGGGATGAAATAGACATTAATGGACCATTAGGATTGAATTATAGGTATGAGTGAAGTATGAGTGTGGACTAGGTTCTACAACATGTAGTTAGATCACAATCAAAGCCTTCTCAAGAACCTACAGCCCTTAGGATTTGGCTATTTTGAAATAAAGGTTGATAGAGAGGTGTCTGAAGAGGATATTAATCCTAAGTGAAACTCTTAACTAATTTCATGATCTTGGGGAATGTTATCAATGAAATGTATGAGGTATAAATACACTAAATAGAGTCAAAACCCTATAGGCACTTATAGGTTGTCAATGGAGGGTTAGTTTCAGTCCTAAACCTAAGGGAGAGGTAAGGCATTATTGTGAAAGGTGTTTTAAAAAAATAAAATAAAATTTTACCCATATTAAAAAACCATTAGGAATTAATTGAGCTAAAGGTGAGGTTTAAACTCACAAAATAGAGTCATATCTCTCAATACACCTACAAGCTACAAGAAAGTCAAGTAATCTTTAGACCTAAAGGAATGAATATATGGGTGTTATAGAGATGTTCTAACCTAATTAAGACTATAGACCAGTTCAAAGGTCATTTAATAATATCATTTAAGTAAAGGAATGGCCTTAACACCCTAACATAGCTATGACACTAAAAGGATATACGTAGGCTGTAGGTTGAGATAGGCCAATCTAAAGCCTAAAATGAAAGCCAAATCATGGGGGTGAGGGAATTGGAGTTCACCTCACACAAAAAAAAGGTCATAATATATGGTAAGACAAAAAATATAATTAGGTGGTGGAATAATTTGGTTCTAAATCATAAAATACAGTCTAAGTTCAAAACATTATAGTCACATGCAGGTTACATCCAACCTTGAAGGAAAATGATGTGTTGAGGCCTCTATAGGAATCATCAAGCTTTAAAATTTGGTGCAATTAGTGGTTATTAGTGGATTTAAGTTACCATGGTATTTTTAGAATAAAAATTATTTATATGATGGGTTTTAATCAATATTTAAAACATTCATTCCATTTTACTTAACATTCATGAGACATTCATACAAACATGTAGATCAATCAAAACACAAGCAACCATACATATGAACATGAAATAGAAGAACATATCACATATATGGGAAAAAATAAAGGGGAATAAAAACCAATTATTTCTAAAAATTTAATATTTTATTATAAAATAAAAACAAAATTTAGTGAAACACCAACTCCACATGGAACATCAATCCCAACTAGCCAAGCACCCACTTGACTAGGCTTTAACAAGCACCTACTTGCAAGGAGGAACCAATGCCATAGATGAATCAACATCAACTCAAAAAAATAATTTATTTAATCACATTTATAAAAAATTGTTTCTCACACAACATATTATCATCGCCTTCTTTAGTTCTTCACCCTCTTAACCCTCTCAAACTGCCTTCTAGACCCCTTTGCTCTACTAGGTCTCATCAAGACTGATTAGGTCATATGACCTATAATTTGATATTAAAACATTATTTTATACATTAATTAAAGTAATTATACTCTATTTTTATTATCTACAAGACCTCTTTCTTCTCGAACATCTTCTATCTCATTTGTTCCTCTATTTAATTCTCTAACTTACCCAAATAGGCCTAATAAGCCTTGTTCTTTTGCAAGCCTCTTGCTCATACACCTCTTGTTCAGCCAAAAAATATTAAAAATTAGATTATAAAACAAATAGGCCTTATTAAAATTTATAATTAATAATAAATCATTACATTAGGTCAGCCATAACTCAGATAGACCAAATCCTTCTTTAGGTCTCATCAAGACCTAATTCCATTAGGCCTACTTTAGGACATGTTATCTTATGACCCATTGGAACACTAGAAACCTATATAAATTGAAAAAATTATTCATATAACAAAAAAATATACCTTATAAAACATCCTCTAATCACCATGACACCTTTTAGGTCCAATCACCACTTGAAACACTTCATTAACACTATTTACATTGGGCCTTTGAACACACACAAAAGTCTATCTTAAACAAATGAATATAAAACAGAATTTATACACACATTAATGAAAATAAATAAATTATAAAAAAACTTAATTAACTAAAAAATATCACCATATTAATTATATACTTCAACTCAAGGAATAGATACTCAAACTCATCATTGTAACTAGCTTAAAGAGAACTGCCAAGTTTTTCAAAAATATAGTCATGAAACATTGACCTTAAACACTTGTATGACCAATTTAAAAGACTATTTATGAACTAAAATTATCCTTATATACCTTAAAAATATTTTTAAAAACAAAAAAAAAAGGTGTAAATGAAAATATTAGACATACAGACCAATCTCTAGACTTATTTCCTTGTAGTCACACTAGAACCAGATAAGCCATTTTGGCTTCAATGTTTTCACCAATATACCTAACTTAAAAAATATATAAAAATAATTAATAGGGTATAAAATTACAAAAAAACATATTCATGAAATTTTATCCATCAATATATCCTAAAACACACTTAGAGCCAACTTCTCATTACTGCCTAGGTTTGACAGAATTTGCTCTATTAGACCCATGTGCCTAAAAAATTATCTTACAAGAATGAAGATCAAGCATGATTGAGACAATAAAAAATGATAAAATAATTATTTATAAAAATTATAAATTACCTCAAGGTCATCATAAAATACACTAGACACTTCCACTCAGAAGAGAAGGCTTCAAGAACACCTTTGCAATTCACTCGCTTAGAATTACCAGATTACCTCAAAACACAATCATGGTGACTTAGACCTCCAACATATATATAAACATTTTCAATAAATTATAATGAATTTTGAGGATCATAGGATATCAATAAACCATTATTATATATAAATATCATATGTTTAAAGGGAAAATATTGGTCTTACAGACCAATCTCATGACCTTATATCTCATTATCTTATATGAACCAGATAGGTTAATTTATGGGTAACATTTCACCAAAATTATGACCTAAAGAGATTATTCCAAGATTTAAAAATATATTAAAATTCCTAAGAAACATCTCCATGTAATTTTTTTATCATTTTATCATGATAACACATTCTTATTCATTTTCTCACTGTTGCCTAGGTTTTTCACTATTTGCACCATTAGGCATGTTAGCGACTAACTAACTTGGATGAATATTTTATCACACTTTATGGATATACCATATCTATAAACCTTCATGGAAATAAAAAAAAATTCTCTACCTTCTACCTCCATCCTTTTTATTATTATATCCAATGTAACTTTTGAATTCTACAACTTCTTTAGAAACAAGCCTCTCTCTCTCTCTCTCTCTCTCTCTCTCTCTCTCTCTCTCTCTCTCTCTCTCTCTCTCTCTCTCTCTCTCTCTCTCTCTCTCTCTCTCTCTCTCTCTCTCTCTCTCTATCTATCTATCTATCTCTATCTCTCTCTCTCTCTCTACCCAATACCACCTAGATATACTTGGGCGAGTACAATACAAGATAAAATATCTTAAATAATCATACAAGACCATTCTAGTAAATTTTGATCAACATCATGTCCTTATTAGGGTTCTAAGATGGTTTAAACCTATTTTCACCTTTTAACAATCATTCATAAAGCATAACACCTCAATACAAAAACTAATGCATATAATTTTGATCTATGACCATTACCCCATATACCATGATATTCTTAGGTTCACATTAAAAGGTTTCATGAGCTAATGATCACAATAAAATCCTTCTTGGGTTTATAACCCTTCATTTTGAGTAGTTGAAAGACCTCCAAATAACACTTCATGCCTTGTCCTTCAAACTAGAACCTAAAACTACATGATCAAACTTAAAACAACTTTAATAAACCTTATTAAATTATTACATGAGATCAAAAACCTTGAAATATGATCATGATCTCTCATTAAGCCACTCTCTCTGCTCTCTAAACCTTGACCTAAAAAATACATTAGGCATTAAAATTGACCTTCATGCTTCTTTCCATGCACTCTCCACCTTACTCATATACAAAATAAAACTCTCTTATGTTTAAACACTACCATACATCTTTCACATTCCTTGAAAATATATCATGATACGTCATTAGGTAAGGTAGGGTCTACAAGTGGTCTAGGTGTAGACTTGGTCTAAAAGGTCCTACCCCTATAGGCCCACCCTAAGACTACCATGAATGAACTAATGCCTAAAATACATTATTAATAAATCTAATACAACCACTCATGCTTGTGTGCACTTATCTCAACAAGCCACCATGATCATACCTTCTCACAAGGTCTCTTCATGCAATGACTATACTTAAGCTACTTAAGCACTTGATGCCTTGGCCTATTCCTTCCATGTCATGACCTCATAAAAAATCAACCAAGTATATATAAGACATTAAACCTCACTCATATTACTACACCATTCTTTTTCTAATGACAACAATCTTTAATAGCCTCATACAAACTTAAACCCATATAACCAAGCATCATGTGACTTGACATCTCTCTTCCATACATCTGAACATATTTGACATCATCATTGAACTCAAACTCTAATTTCATGAAACCTTAATACATTAGTTTCCTTAAAATTCTCTTTCCTTCAAATTATCTCTTGACCTCAAATTATCTCTTGACCATATCTCTTCTCAATGCATCTTATCTCATCACATACTGTCAACTAGGATTAGACACCTTTTTTCATTCATTTCAACTATGCTTACTTTACATTTCTCACAATTTTATTACCTATACCTTCCATACTCTCAAAATTCATGAAAATATAAATCTTTTACCTTGACACAACTAATTGCCAACTAACCTTGCTCTCAATAACACTCTTGCAGACCTACTTGTCATCATACCTTTACAATAACCTCAATGACCACTCACCATGCACCATAAAATAGATAAAAATTGACATAAATGACAATAAAAATGATAAAAATTCTCTCCAAGATCATACTATTAGTGGACATATCCATCATTTTGTCTTAGACCTTGCCCACTCCTTGGGTAAGGGTAGCCATGAGACCTAAAGATCCACTTGAAATCTAAGGGAATGAAATAAGTCATCAAACCTCAAGAACTAATATTTAGGGAATTAAAATTTCATTAATATATTCTCAAAACACTTCTAAGTAGAAACAACATTCAATTTTTAGTCTAAATGCCCTTGAGAGCTATCAAGAAGGTAGCAAGGTTTAAAACCCCAAGTACCTTGACTAGTACATTAAATGCATTCAGAGGAGTAATTATCACTTAAATATAATATATAATCATGGATAATGATTTTATATAGGTGTATGAACTTGTCCAATTAGTAGGAGTGTCTTATAAGACCAAAAACCTCAATCTTGACCTCCCTCTAGCCTCAAGAAGCTAAACAAGCCACTTGAGGAGAAACATCAGATGTTCATAA
>JARHVA010008815.1:0-2500 GCA_037957365.1 Torreya grandis
ATGGACTATACATAAATATTTTATATTCTTTATGAATAGTTCATAAAAACATACTATACCTATATATATATATAGGTATATATATATATATATATATATATATATATATATATATATATATATATATATGTATATATATATGTATATATATATATATATATAGATATATATATATATATATATATGTATATATATATATATGTATATATATGTATATATATATATATATGTATATATATATGTGTGTGTGTGTGTGTGTGTGTGTGTGTGTGTGTGTGTGTGTGTGTGTATGACCATTTATATGTATATATCATGAAATTATGAAATTTTTGGCTAAGTGTTTTGTATATATGAAATTATGTGAACATACTTTTTATTTGACTGGGTAAAACACTTTTGAAACCAAAGCTATGAATCAAGGAGGTGAGGGTTTTGATAAATGGACCCACATCCAGGTATAACAAAGAGGGTAAAAAGGACCCCCCCTAATAACTAAGTACAACAAAGAGGGTTTGAAGGATATCCCAACCTTTAACACATGAATTAAAGGTATCCATGACCTTGGTAAGACAAGAGGGTTTTAAAGATCCATGATCCTAGAAAAATTGAATAATGATCAACTAGAGGATTTGAAGGATCCCAAAACCTTGAGGAGCATGAGTATTTTAAGGGTTCCCATAACTATGGATTTTAAGGGTCCCATAACTTTTAGTACATGAATATGTTATGAAATAAATAATTTTGAAGGGATGTCACCCTTTTTCATGTCTTTCTTGGGGATACTACAGAGAAAAAGTTTATTGAAAAAGGAGTTATTTTGCCTTGTGGGTCATCTGTACATATTTTTCACAATTGAGTCATAACAAGTGGGTTGATCATCCCACTAAGATCCAAAACCTTTACAAATCACAACAAGTTATTTTTAAGGTTCTCACAACCATTGAACATGAAATGTGAGGGTTTTAAGGTACCCAAAACTTGGGGTTTAAAGGATCTTATAACCTTGAGAATATAAAGGTGATACAAAATAGATAATATGGAAGGGATGAAACCCTTAATCATGTCATTCTTGAGGACACTTCCAGATTGAAAAGCATATAGAGAATAATATTTTCTAGTACTTGAGTCTTCTAACCAACCTATACACAACCAAAACATAAATAATCCACCCAAAGTGGAAGGTCTTCTATCATCAAGGTATTCTTCACAACTTCTACACAATAGAGATACAACAAGTAGGTGTTCCCTCCTACTATAACTAACAAGGTGGATTCCTTTATCATACACTCTAGTAAGATAGTATTTAGCTATGATTATTATATCTATCCTAAATCAAAATGATTTGTATTAATAATTTTTCCTCCCTATATTTTAACTTCAATGAATGTTTCACTCATCCTATGCATTCCCTGTATATTTTAGGAGTGTAAACAAGTTTGAAAACCATAATAGACCCCCAAAAGTATTCATTAATATCATATATGGATATAACTTAGTGGGACTAGGGGTGGAATCCTATAAAATTCACTCTTAAATAGTGAAATAAGGCTGCATTAATGTAGGATCATCCAAAAACCAAAAACTAGATCTCCACAATGATTAAAACTTTAGAATATACCAAAACACTTACAATTCTAAGATGAGATAAATAGAAAAATCCATTATCCAATCCATTAGATGGAGTTGTAACATGGACACCTTTAATAACCATGCCACTCAATGGAATAGGGGATTGGATTCTTCTAGCACCTATCTTACCCCAAAAAAATACCTAGGTTAGGTACTTCCATCATCCACCCCATAGAAAGGCCATAAAAGGCTAATCATACCATGTATGACTAATAAATAAGGGGAAGTCCTATGAAATCCCTTGTATAATTTTTTCTCATGTCTATACCAATATCTAAATCTATACCAACTAAAAATCATGGTAATAATTCCACACCACTGATCAAGAACCAGGTCAACATTTCAGTTTAGGACCTTACCAATTCTTGATAAACATGGATAGAACTATTATAAACCATTATTAATCCATGTAACATGGTTGATGTCATGTAAGATGTATAACCTCCAAGGCTCATTGTCAATGATAAGCTATTGACCAATCTCAGACCACATCTGGTATTCTATTATATTAAGGATAAAGAAATACCAAAGTCCTTACTAGATCCTAGGTGGTCACCATTAAAACAAGGATGGATACATTTTACTTCTTGTTATGGGTGGTTTTATTTTAATTTCATCCTTTATATCTCTTATTTTGGATCAACATCAAATCCCACATCTTTCCCCTGGTGCTAAACTAGGATCTCTTAGGCCGATGGAAAAATATCTTCAAAAAGATAAAAAACTCTTGATGCCTTTGGATGATGGCCTCTCCAAACCATATTTAGTAACACCACAACCATGCCATTTTTAGACCCACCTACTCCCCATTTATCTCTATCCATTAGCTCTATGTGTTATGTGGTTGGGATCCCCACCAGTATTAGGATGT
>JARHVA010008815.1:10000-12500 GCA_037957365.1 Torreya grandis
ATTCAACAAATTGACAACCATCTAACATTGAGAAAATTTTACTAAGATAAAATTAAGATAATTCATATTGGAATGACTCATTTATACTATTAGTATTAAGCATTAAATATTTCATAAAAATTATATTTATTAAACTACTTAAGATTTAATTGAAAATCATTTTTTGAGGATAAAGAACAATGTTATGATCTTGATTTGATTAGTTTCTTTTTAGTTTCTGACAATTATTTTAATTAACTGACTTCAAGGTTTAACACTACATCTAACCAAAGCACATAAGTCAATTACAAGGAGTTAAATGTGTGACATCCTAGGGTAAATAATATTTTTAAGGCATTATAACTCTCGGGTGTCCTTTCGTTATCTGATTAAAAGGCTTAGTTGACTTAATTACTTGTCTTAATTTATCAATACAACCCCCACAACTTATCTTCATCCTCTCTTAATTCAAACCAACATCAAAATCAACATAATTATCACTAGAGAAATTTTTGGTATGAATATTTCAACCTAGATGAGGTGCAAGTGAAAAATATAATTAAAGGAAAACTTCAATTCAAAAATGTAGATGAAAACTAAATGGTATATGTTTAAAAAACCCAAAATAGAGATTATAAAATTTGTGGAATACTAAAGTTAAAATCAAAGTTCCATTTCCAGCTTTGATGCATTTCCCAAGAGGAATTTAAGAGTCTTAATAGTGGAAAAGTGTAAGAGGGCATAACATTGAGTTGTAGCTCCTAAATAGGAACCAAATAAAAATAACATACCCATACATTGGTAACTTAAATTTACCTTCAACTTATAGGTATGTAAAGTGCAACATTTAAGTTCTATACATAGAAAAAAATTAATTTTGACATAGAATATAAGAGGTGGATCAAATCACTAAAGTTGAAAATCAAAAATAATATTTATCCATGTTTTGATACCTTTTAAAAGTGTGATAATTCATCCATAAATAACTGAAATTAATAAAATGTAACTAATTATCCTGACTATATTATTTTAAACAAAATAGCATGTAATCAATCTTCCTTGTTTAAAAAAATTTACTACCAAGTAGTCTCATCTCTAAGTAATAAATGCATTGGATAAAATATTCAATTAAAGGATTCAAAACCAAGGAGCCATAACAACTACCAACCATCATTTCAATAAAATTAATTATTTTGATTAACAAAAAGGAGGTTATGAGTAGAATTCATTGGTTTAAAGAAATGGGAACTCTTGTCAAAAATTATTCATCCCAAAATGTTATTCTCCCTCTTCATTATTATTATTTTTTATTTCTCCTTTCCCCCATTTTCCTCCCTCAAGCAATGGTGTCTCTTATAAAATACCTTAACTTCAAACACCATATTCATTTTTAAGTAGAAAACAAAACTATGTTTTGGGTATGTAAAACTAGAATATTTAATGCATTGAAAATAGTGATGGGATACCTATCCTAACACAATATTCCATGTGCATCTCCTTCACTATGATCCAACATGGTGTTATTTTACACCATCAACATTAAATCTCATGTAAGAGATAAAGTATCCACTTGGGTGTTATTGGATAACTTCATGTCTTTTTAGGTGGTTTAGATAGTTGTCACGCATCTTTGATTTGTTGTTTTATTGAGTGGTTATTATTGAACCTATATTGGGCCTTTTACTTCCTGAGAATCTTTTTCCTTGATTTAACTTTAATAATGGGGTGTGATTTTACCTCCAATTTTTTATATGACTAACACTATACTTTATACTTATTTATATTAATATAGATACACTCTTCAATAACAAAAAAATTACATAGTTAAATTTTCTATCAAATCATTTATTTCACATGAGTAAAAACCAAAAACATAATTACTTAAAAATCAACCAATATTTAATAAATGTCTTGACCGAGACATAACTAAATCTACTACATGGTTTCAATACCTTTAAAAAAGGTTTCTTCCTTATACACACTTTCCACTTCTTTTTTTTATTTATCTAGTCACTTAACTTTATATAAAACTCATCATGCTACCCATGTGCCCATGATAATAAAAAAACCAAACATTTTTATAAAACAATCTTACTCATTATTAGGCTCAAAATGTTCCTTAGTTTTTTTCCACCCAAAAATACATAAATTGTTTTTCTAATCATGACCATTTTAATTAGTGATAAATTTTTTCATTTATAAAATATAATACTTTAACCACATTTAGCTACATTTATTATCCTTAAAAACATTGTTAGTAATTACAATGAAAGGAATCTAATTACTTGAATTACCAGATCACAAACATGAAAAAAACATTATCATGGATAATATTGTCTAGTAGCGAAACTAGATCAGATAAAATCTAAATTGATGAAAACATTTTATAAAGGTTTTTTACTTTGAATACTATTTCTACTGATTGTGATGGATAGTGGATAAATGACTTCACATTATCTTGAAAAATTATCTTGATTCCATGATTTATGAAGTGCAAAATACATTATGGTAAAAACACAAT
>JARHVA010008815.1:17500-297500 GCA_037957365.1 Torreya grandis
CATTCATATATGAACCCAAGTCAAGTCTACAAGTTAGAATAATCAACTAAGTGTTAAAAAAGGGGCCCTAAAGGGAGAACATACTCATAAAATTAGAAAATCCCTTGAGGAACCTAATGTTAACATGTTTTTGGATTATACCACTATATATTTTGTTGGAATCTACATTGGAATTGACTAAAGCAAATTTCATAGCTTGTCTCACCTATTTAGACATCAAACTCATAAACATGATGTGTAACTACATTGATTCATAAAATCAATATTAGAGTGGCTCAACATGAAAATAATGGAAAATCTCAATATAAATTCTATAAAAATGATGAGAGGATAATAAAATATATACCTATTCATGATAGAGTCAAGTTGAGAATACACATTCATAAGATAAGCTACAGACTTCAGGGGATATGACATGAAGTTATGCAGGTGTGACTTTGGCAATCCTAAAGGGATCCCCAGTATGCCAACACCCTTTCCCTAATCATAATGATATTTTTAACTAGCTTGAAAGTGGATAATACTAAATCAAACTTGAAATTTGAATATTTTTTCTGTTTAAAAAGGAAGGATTGTCATTTTAAGGGGACCTATTTTAGCACATAAATGCTTCAAAAATTAGCCTATCCTTGAGCCATCTACCTTACTTTTATTTATTTAAAAAAATAATATAACTATTTTTACCCTCTTTATGAATATAATTTTGTGTTTATCTTATGAATTATTGATTCTCTTTTTGTGGTGAAGTGTTATTTCCCTTTTATTGTGTCCAATTCTATTTCTATGCAAGTTAACTCTCTTTTTCAGGTCATAGTCTATGTATCTCATGGTTTATGCATTGTTATTTGTAGTGATTAATTCTTCTCCTTATAATTATACCATACATCTTTGTACCTATATCTGAAACACTAATACTAATAACTTCATGATTGAGTTGTGTATGTCACAGTTCCAAGGGTTTCCATTGTACAATCTCAAGTACATGGAGGAGACAAGATATTCTAGTGTATTTCCCCTTTTGTTTTCAATTTATTTGTTTTTATACACTTATTATCCATTTTATTTACAAGTGAAATAATGTTAGTGTTAGTATTAGGTGATCCATCAGGGAAAGTCATCCCTCTCTCGAGGTTCACTCTAAGACCCACAGCATTTGGGTGTTCCCATTGTGTCAATTAGGTGAGGAGATGTGAAACACCTCCTTATAAGGTATAACTCAACATGAAAACAATCCTAAAAAATTAACTCACAAATATTTTATGTATAATAGAGTGAAATAAAAATATAATATAAATGATAAAATAATGTTGGGTCCTGTGACCAACTCACCTTAAGGACTCAAAGGTCAAGGCATAGATCTTATATCATTAATGTAATGTTTTTTTGAAATTGTGTTAACTCAATCCATCCACCCCTCACATTCCCGATGGAATAATGATCCATATGTTCCATTTGTATTTAGTCCTAAGAAAAATGGCCAATAAATACATAATAGTTACAAATGATGGAAGGATGAACTGTATCTAGTTTAGATCCCAAAGATATATTTATTTTTATGCATATAGCTTTAACTAGTTGCATATATATAAATTATTGATCTTAATAAATTATAACTTATTGCCTCAAAACAACATATCTTCTATGATAATAAGGGATTGTCTTAAGAGTAATATGAAGGTGTTCCTTATGCATCTATCCATGGTGTCTTGGCACCTCAAGTAATGAAATATATGTACCCTTTACCAAGGTTATTATGTTTAATATATTACAATATAATGTTGATACAAAATTTACTCTAAAAGACACATAATCCAATGTAAGTTTTAAAGGATATACAAGTTAATTTCAAAAATGTATGCATGTAATGGGTCCAAGTGGAAACCATAGTCATAACTATTTGCATCTCAATATGAGACATTATTATAGAACTAAGGAGAGTAAACAAATGTTTAGGAATAATTAATTGGAAAAATATATTATCCCATAGTTCCCAACATTTAATCGAGCTTTAATACCAAAATGTCATGCTCAAAACATTTCATGACTATAAAACACGCACACCAATTGACACCAATATTATATATATACATATGCATGCATGAAATAAGTATACATACATCTAAACAAAATAATTATATCAAGGACATGATTTTATTCAACAAATATTTTCAAGAACACATATTTTAACAAGATGTGTCTACTTAACATTATCTCAAAGATTAAGAGATGTGTTTTGAATCTAATACCATGACCAAACAATGGTGATGGGTTAGCATAAATAACTATCTATAAGATGGAATCACACAAGGATTTGAGAAAATAAAAAGCTTAAAATAAGTTCCAAATAGATTAGTTTCACATTCCTCAATATCTCATTCTTCCACTAGAATACATGGGTTAATAATTAATTTTGCTTTGTTTCTTATCAAATCCAAGGATAAATAATTCCTTATTCAAGGTATTAAGATATCATAATGTATCGATATCATAATGATGAAATATGAATGAAATTACTCAAGAATTAACCTATAATGATTAGTCTATGAATATCATAATTTGACCTTTTCAACAATCCTTAAAAACAAGGAATGGCTAAATTGTAAGGCTAAAATAACTTCCTATTGTAAAATAATTTAGTCCTATCATATTCATATATTAAGTATGGTTTAAAATTAAATATCCAAAAACTTATTTCATAATTTACATTGGAACTAAAATAATCATTTTAATTAAAATTCTTAATAAAATATCACACAACCATCTCCTAACTAGATAAATTGGTTACAAGATACCTTTAATTGTAATATCAAAAAGGGGAAATATATTTTATTACCCTTAAAACCAATTTTATATGTTAGAATTTAATTAGATAAGGCAACAAAATAAATTTATTGAAAATATAATGACAATCTAATATAGTAATAAAAAATATATTTAATGATAAAAAATTACCTTAAAATAAAATCTTTACAAAATTATTTTAGGAATTGTCCAACTTAAAAAATATAAAAACTCAAAATTACATTTATTTGAGTGTTTATATATATATATATATAATTTAAAGCTAAAATAATTATATTATAACTTTTAGTTTTTAGAAAATATATATATTTTTATTTTAATTATGTATATTCCAAATTGGCTTTGGGGAGTAAAATTGAAAAAAAAAGATATTTTTCTCCTGAAATCACCTCTCAAAAATAGACAAGAAAGAAAATTCTTGATAGGAAAAAATATTATCTTAATGTTGATTCCATATTTCATATTAAAAAAGAGTTTGTATCAAGTCTCACTTGTAGTTTTATCCCTATTTAAATATTTTATATGGTTGAATTTTGAATTGATTTAATTGACTTATTACCAATAACTCATTAGAACAATATTTCTAGGTTAGAACTTAATGGAAAAATTGTCGAGTTCTAAGACTAAGAAATATTGATCATCAATAACCTCTCAAATTATATGTTGTTAGATATTGTAAATAATTGTCACATAAAAATACTTCATTACTCACTTTAGTTGTGTTGTTATTTGTAATACTGTGTTTCAAGGTTTTTATGAATAACTAAAGTTAACATTTTAATTTAATGTCTCTAAAAATGCCATATATGGTTAATAATATTACCTTACTTTATTATAATTGAATTACAACTTTAAAAATCAAGAAGCTTTCAAAATATATTCACAAAAACATAATTCATTTAATCATAAATCCAATAAAAGAGGAATGTTTGCTTATTGAAAACAATTTGCAATGGAATTTCAAGAAAACAACATATCCACTATATTTATGTTCTCTTAACATTATCCTTACTAAGAAAGTAAAAAAAATATAATTTTAACAATTAAATTATGCTTTAAGAGGTTACATTTTAAATATAATATTTTTTTTACATTTCAATTAATTTGGAAATAAAATAATACTTTCCATAAAATAAATAATTTTTTTCAAAATGAATGACATTAATTCCTTGACTTATAACTACCACTAAAATCTTCATCCTATATATAAAAATTCATAATGAATTTGTCAATGTTAAGTTGGAAAGTGGGTCTTTTTCACAATTTACACTTCGTCAATCAAGCAATAAATATGTTTAAAAAAATGAAAATAATAAATACATTTCTTAACCTTTGTTTATAAAAACAATCAAATAAAAAATAAGATTAATAACAAAATTAAAATTTACACATCTAAACCACCACTAATATTTTTTTCCACATATTATTCTAACTATCCAAAATTACCCAAACTACTTAATTGAGAGTACCTAATGACTTTGAAGAAAAATCCACAAATTACTCATATGATGTTTTTATGTAAATTTCAAGGTAATGGTGAGTCTCACACCATAAACAACACAAAATAGATAACACCTCTAAACAATACTATGAGATCTTCCATTAAATATGAAGAATACTCAAATATATACATCAACTTCATTAAAACTCTCTAATGAAAACTTCCAATAGAATATATTTGCATAAAGGAGAAAAGAAAAAGGCTAACTTTTTAGGAAAATATAAAATCAATAAGGGATATATTATTTTAAACCATAAGCTCAAAAAAAATATAAATTGTACAATTGTTCAACAACCTGGTAACCATTTAGCATTGACAAAATGTTATTAAAATAAAATTATGACAATTCCTATTAGAATGCCTCATTTATAATATGAGTATTAAGCATGAAAGATGTAAAATTTACAATTTTTCAAATAATTAAGATTTTTATAGAATTAAATTTATGAGAATAATCAATAGTGGTTCCACTCTTGTTTTGATTAGTTTATTTTTAGTGTATGACAACTTTTCTAATTAATTGATTTCAAGGTTTAACACTACAACCAATTGAATCACAAAGGTCAGTTACAGGGAGTTAAATATATGGTGTCCTAAGGCAAATAATATTTTTAATATTTTATGAATAAATAATCACATTATCTAATTCAACTAATCCTTTTACTCATCCAATGAATGGATGACCCAGAGTGTCATACACTGCCTAAAATGAGAGAAGTGTCAAAGCTTATCTTCATCCTCTCTTAATGAAAAGTGCTATTTCTAGAATTAATATACTACCTAAGAGGAATTTAAGAGTATTTAAACAATATAAAATTTTAAGATATTTTAGTACCGAGTCATAGGTCCTAAACATGCATAAAAGGAAAATAACATAGTCATATAATGGTATCTTAAATCTACCTATAAATGATAGGTGTCAGTATAAATAAACTCATGTAAAGTGTAGTAATTAAGTGTCATACATATATTATTTTTTAATTTTGACATATTATAAAAGATTTGTAACAAATCACCAAATTTGAAAATCAAAAACATGATTTATCAATGTTTTGATATCTTTGAAAAGTGTGAGAATTCATCCATAAATAACAACTACTAAAAATAGGGCATTAATTACCTAGACTATGTTAGTTTTAAACAATACTATAGGTAATTATTTAAAAAAATACTACCAAATAGTTTCATCTTTGATTATTTATTTTTAATAAATTCATTGAATGGAATATTCAAATAAAATATTCAAACCAAAGATCCATAACAACTACCAGCCATCATTTCAAGAAAATTCATTATCATGATTAACAAAAAAGAGGTTATGAATAGAATTCACTTACTTGAATAAATTTAAAATTTAATATCACAAATTATTCATCCCAAATTGATCTTATCAGTCCTCATTATTATAAATTTTTTATTTATCCTTCCTACCCCATCCCTATTTTTTCCCCAAGCAATGACATCTCATATTCAATTTTAAGTATGAAATAAAATTGCTTATTTGGGGCATAAAATTGGTATAATTAATGAATTAAAATATTGATGGGATACTTATTATAACATTCCATTCCATGTGCATATCCTTCACTATGATCTAACATGGTGTTTTATTCTATACCATCAACATCAAATCTCATTCAAAAGACAAAGTATCCACTCAGGCACAATAGATAACTTAGAATATTTCTAGATGGATCAATTAAATTTTGACATTTAAAAAAAAAAAAAAAAAAAAAACTCATTCATTCCACATAGATAAAAACCAAGAACATAATTTATTCAACAATCAACCAATATTGAATAAATGGCTTGACCAAGCCATAACTAAATCCACTATGTTGTTTCAATACCTTTTAAATAAAAAATGTTTATTAATCCTAATCACCTTCCACTTAATTTATTTTATTTATATTATATATTATTTTCTTATGGCACTCATCATCTTACCCATGCACCCATGACCAAAAAAAGTTATAAAATAAGCTTACTCATTATTAAACTCACATGCGCCTTAGTTATTTTCCACCAAAAGATACTTAAATAAGTATTCTAGTCACGTCCATTTTAATTGGTGAGAACCTAATTTTTTTATGAAATATAATATTTTAGTCTCATTTAACTATATTTATTATTCTTAACAACATTGACAATAATGCCAACATAATGAAGCTAATTACTTAAATTACTAATTCACAAAAATAAAAATAAATAACATTATCATGGATAATATTATCCATTATCCAAGCTAGATGAGATGAAATATAAATTGATGAAATATTTTTTTAATTAAAATATTGTTTCCACCAATTTTAATTGATATCATACAAACAACTTTGAACTATCATAAAAAATTACCTCGATTCCATGATTTATAGTGTAAAATGCTTTGTGGTTAAATATCACCATATAAAGGAGAATGTATTCATTACTTACTAAGAATCATATAACACAAAATATTTTAAGAATTAAATCAATCAACACATCAAAAAAAAAAAAAAACTAAAATGTTGACAAGGGAGCACTAACTCATCAAGAGGGTATTATAGTAGTTATATCTATCACCTATCATAGTGTTGAATTCAAAACTTCATAAGATAATTTAAAATATTAAAAATAAATATTTGGTGGATTTATGAATATGTACCTCCATAAATAAAAAATAATTATGATGTCATAAATATGTTTTTCACTTAGTTTATAAATTTTTAATTTTCTAGATAGGCACATTGAGTAATATCATATAATGTTGTGTAGTTGATTTATAGAATTGGTGGGAAAAATGTCAATTTTTTTATTATCCCTATTTTATTGAAATATATTGTAATAATATAATTATTTATCTTGATAAATATTTAGCTAGTTTCAGCTACATATCCCACATGCTAGAATCAAATCTAATTTAGTTCTAGTGTAGTGTGAATAGAACTATAAGAGTAAGAGATATTCCTTATCTCCCTAAGTGAAATGAAACTCAATTTAATTAAAATAATTTATTTTTTAATATTATTTATCTAATCCTTGATGAAATTACTCAATATAGATAAATATATATGTATAATGTGCCCAGACTTGCAATGTTTGGTGGCTCTTCTTAATGCTTCTTTTTGAAATGACTTTAGGAGAGATTGTATCTAGAGCCTTATAAAATTCAAATTACATACCTATTGGTGCATAAATTTACATAATTAAATATAAATAAATAAATATCCCCTTGTAATAAAAATAAAAGGAAGGTATAAAATGGCCCATAAAAATAATAAGGATGAGGGAAGAAGAGAAAGGAAAAATAGGTCCTGAGATTAAAAAACACAAAAGATATATAAAAAATAATAAAGAAGATAAATATGGCCACACAAATGAAAATGAGATACATAAAAATTTTGTAGACTCACATGTCTAAACAAAATAGGTGAAAAATCATAAGTGGATGCATGGTAGCTACACAACCATGCAAGCCCCACTTGCTCTAATCAATTCACATTCTCTCAAACAAGCCTATAATTATATAATAAAATAAATTATGCCCCATATAGCCAAGGTTATAATTTATTCTCATATAATATGATTTAGGTTAGAGAAATCACTGGTACAAATTATTTTTCTAAAATCTTAGTGGGGTTTAAGGGGAACATTGAGCAATTCTAGCCAATCTCAAAACTCAATTCACCCTTGAAGTCGTAAAATAATATAATTAAAATTTGAATTATATTTTGAGAAAATATATTATAAAAGAGGATTAATACTCTTTATATGACCTCAAAATGGGTCTAAAGTGTCATTTATTATCTCACTAAGGATTGATCACTCCATCTCGACTAGTGGATCCTTTATAACTTGATAGTCAGATTTGATCAATGATGAGGAACCCCTATAAATAATTATATAAGAAAATGAAAAATTAAAATTCATCATTATGTTTCAATATCATATTTTGGAAAAAAGGAAGGAGGTTTTGGGGGATGATTTGTCTATATTCATCCCTCTTCTCATTCCTCAACCTTAAATGACTTCCATTAATAGATTTTCTAAGATTTTGGTATTTTCTATTTTATTTATTTTGAAATATATTTCAAGATATATATTTATGTTAGTTTTTTAGGTTCTCATATTCTCTAAATGTATCTAAGAGGTCTTATGCTTAGATATTCTTGAAAAATGTCTTTAGGAGATTCAAGTTCCACCACAAACATTAATGACTGCTAACAAGGTTAAACATGAATTAATTTTTATTTTTAATTTTAGACTTATATTTTTTGTTTATGAAATATTGGAGATAAAATTAATGGGGTTTTTATTTTGGTTTGACCCATTCCAAGACTTATAGGATCTTGTAACCATCAAATAGAAAAAAAGAGACATTTTAATTACAAAAGAGCTATATCTTAGAAATTAAGTATTTATAAGCCCTAAAAATTATTGTGCAGAAGAGGGTAAAATTTGAGGGATGGTCCCTTTGGGGTTAACCCACATTTAGTTCTTTTATTTTATGTAATTTAACATTAAAAAAATCATATTAGGTAATTATTTATGGTTTAAACTAATTATATAGGAAGAACTTAAGAAATACCATATTTCTCAATTAAATAATGTTTAATAGAAATAAATTATTTTATTAAAAATTTATAAGTTGATATTGGATGGTATTCAAAACATGTTGATCACCCCCTCTACTTAGAATATTGGTGGTGGGGGCATAATGTGGCTTATAATCCATGGAGTTTCCCTAGCTATGAAGATATTAAGGGTGATGCTCACATGCATTGCCCACACCTTAACCCATGTAAATTACCACCAAACACTAACCCATTGCTCTACTAATAAACCTTTTGGTATTTTAAATACTTGTTTCATGGTCATGTGGGTGACCGTAGACATATTAGTTGAGTACCATACAATTAAGATCCTTATTCCCTTTAAAAGGTCTTGTCAAACAATAATTACCCTACAAACACTCAAACTTTGAAAATTCACAACCAAAAATTGTAGGCCCAAAAATTATGAAATAAATGGAAATATGTCCTAAAATATTTAAATTTCATATAAAATTATTTTGGACACTTTTCTAGATCAATTTATGTGAACAAAAAA
The DNA here is from genome assembly GCA_037957365.1 of Torreya grandis. Classification (NCBI taxonomy): domain Eukaryota; kingdom Viridiplantae; phylum Streptophyta; class Pinopsida; order Cupressales; family Taxaceae; genus Torreya; species Torreya grandis. The sequence goes on from JARHVA010008815.1 coordinate 26,892, forward strand.
ATTATTAATATCATGTGAATTTTAAATGAAAATTTTGTAATTATAGCTAGCTAACTTAAAAAATCATATAAATTTAGCCATATGTCCAAAAATTGTACCTTAAACTTAAATATAATCCTTATTAAACCTCATTTAGTTTACATAAAATTAAAATTAGGAGCAACTGGGACATTTAAAATTATATAAAAAATATTTAAATGCACTATCCCTTCTTGGGCTTAAAAAAAACTACTCAATAAATAAATACAAAGCAAGATCTAAAATTTATTTTTGATAAAATGTAAGAAAATACATAAATTATATTCTTAAAAATAAATTAATAATTAATTCAAAACATAAATAATGTTTCTTTCAAAATATGACACAATTTTTCAAAAAAAAAATCATTGTTAATAAATTAATGCTTAAAATATCCTACTAATTCATAATATTTTATTTTATTTTGTGTCACATGTATAAAAATATAATATTACAACAAATTTCTTAAAAATTATCCAATAATCTATTTCTCATCATTTAAATTTTCAAGCCATAAAAAAAAGGTAGAATCTTTTCAAGATATAACTATGATTGTAAGGCCAAGGTAATAAGGAGTACACTTGACATCCTATTTTAATCATCATTTAACTACCATAGACACCCATAAGCCAATGAATCTTGAATCTAATCATGTATATTACTATTCAAGTGTAAGGTAAGGTGATATTTGGATAAGGTAAAAGTTGCAATCATGGATTGAAGTATTGAACTATCATTCTTCTTTAGAAGAAATGGTTCACACTAATACCCAATCAAGAAAAAAAAATATTTCAAAATAAAAAATATATCAATCATTTTATAACATATATCATCCACAAGAAATTACAAAATTAAACAAGGCTTATGAATCAGTGATTTTGGATGAGTATTGATTTTTTCCACTCAATGGAGTGGGAGAAAGAAGATTTTGGTATACTTCCCCTTACCAAATCATTCACCCTTTCCATGGGATGAATTTTAAAAATTATATTTTTATTATTTACCAAACCCCATGTAATACATCCATATAAGAGGAATTTGGAGCATAGTTCTCATGTTTAAACCCTACCAAATTAAGGTATATATAAAACCAATAAGATAAGCCTATTTAAGAGGATTAACCTTTAAATTTAAATTCAATAAAATGGTTAACAAAATATGAATTGGAATATGAGTAATTTCTCATCTTCATGCCCAAAAAATGATACAAATAGACATGGTGGCCATAGGAAAAACCGTGGAAAACAAAAAATAGAATGGGCAAGGCAAATGGTCATGAAACCCTTTGAAAAATCTAAACAAGAATGGAGAGATAAATTTTATAAATTTTAGATAAAATAATTTCATGAGGAATTCTACCTTGGTTCCTCCCCTTTTTTTATAATAAACAATACCTCCTAAAATTTCTTGCTACAAGTAATTTGTCTCTACTCCAACCTCATTTTTCCTCCTCAAATTCAAGATCCTCTCTCCAAAATGAAAATAATTACCCAAAAAGTTTTAAATAGAGTGGATTAATGGATAATTATATATAAACACTAAATATTTGGATAATGGGATGGTGAATCTTATCCATTCCCATACCTTTTTCTCTCACAAAAACCTTTTATGCATTAACTCTCCCTACACACCCATGTGGGCAAGTAAGGATTGCACACATCCATTATTGATTACACTTCTCCATGCCATCAATAGGCATTTGGGTTGTCCTAAAATTATTTTTTGGATTATATAAATACTCCCAAAAATACTTAATATTCAAATGGCTCTAAATTCAACATAAAATATCACCAATCCACTTTATATGACCTTATAATGTTGGAATTTCAATTCCATTCGATTTTTTCAAGTGGTGACAAAAAAATTAGCATACTTATCAACCTTGTTGCATTATATAAATTTTATATAATATATAATGTGTGGGTAAAGAGGTGATTAATAGTGATATTAAGTCTAGAATGTATAAAATTTAAAGCAAGTGTCTAGAACATATAACAAAAAAAAACTATGTGTCAACTAGGGACACGACACATATAATGAATGGTAAAATCCATGATAAAAAAATATCCAATATCCCTTCCTTAGGCACTTATAGTCATACACATTAATTTTCACACAAAATTTCTCTATCATAGGATAGTATAATTAATTAAACTTGAAATAATCTCAAGTAACATGTACAAACATGTAATGTATACAAAGAAACTTTACAAGAATAATATTATCTCAAAATAATAACATCCATATATTTTTTTAAATCTCAAATCACATGATAAAACACTATCATCTCAACTAATATGCTAATTTACCATTCATATAAATAATCAAAGTGAAATCAACTATCATTGGCATCTAGATCATAATTTTGTAATCAAAACATTAAAGGATCAAGTGCCTAACCCATTACCTCAATAATAATGTAAAAATCATATAGTAAATTAACATCAAGTGTCTTGTGTCTCAAACATTATAAGGATCCAATCACTATAGGGTCTGTATATAAAAACAAAAGGGTATAGTGGAACTAACTTTGTGAGAAATGGGGCCTCACATAAATGACTATATAGTCAAGATATACTTGAAACATTAGTCAACCCACTTTTTTCATTTTTATAATATCTTTTTAAGGATTTCCATATAATTATTTTATGTTATATATTTTAGCATAATATATTAATTTAATTTCTATCCACCACTTTAAATTCATTATTAATTTCAAGTATTTTTATTAAATTTAATATTCCACCTACACTTTATTATTGTAACCACCTTGAATTAATTAAAAACACGTATGAATAGGTACATGTTTAAATGTTTAAATGACTAGTACACTTTATACATTATATTTTAAAAATTACCTTTTACACTATTAAATTTAATAAATCCAAGCTTAGATAACATATCCATCAAGAAGAACAAGTACAACACTTTAAAAATAAGGTAAGGATAATAGAATAATCCTCAAGTATTTTATTGATCTTTGTCCTTATCAACATAAGATTTCCTAATACCCAAGAAACCCTTAATTCAAAATCACAAACATATTATGCATCCAAAATATAGATATAATATGTTTATTTAAATTATATTTAAGCAACACAAAATATCCTTACATAAGTTGAAGTAATTCAATATAGATTTGATTCTATAAGGAACTCATAGTATTGTTCCTTGTCAGACCCAGAACAATGCACTGTATTATATAAATTAGCCTTGTATTCTTATGATAGAACACAAAAAGGACCATAATTACATTATGAAATTATAATGGAAATAAATATTAATGTATACAAGTTACCTACTAATTTAAATATTCCATATGATTAGAATGTGGCACTATGAGCTTTCAGACCTAAACATAGTACAACTTCTTATCCAATTCACAAGTTATGGTTTAACCATATAATGAGTTATGAGTAAATAAAAAAGATAAAATAAAGTTACTATAAAATTCCAATTATTCCACAATCCATTTTAACTTGAAATATCAAAGTCAACTTTAAGGGATACAACATAACCATATAAAAATCACCCAGGTGTTTGTAAATAAAACTAGTCCTTGAAATACAATCATAAACATCCTTGTACAATACTTATGAATTTATAACTTATAAATATTGACAATAAATTCATTGGATTTAGTATAACTATCCTAGTTTGTATACATGAAATAACAGACCACAATACGGTAAAAATAAATTATACTATATTAATCAAAATTGGCACAAATCCAAAAAATAAATAATCGTCAAACACTAGTTACAAGTGCTTGAGATATTTGTCTCTAAGTGTTGTACAATATTACTACAAGAAACCCAATAACATTCATATTTTATTGACAACTTAGGAGCTTAATTACTAAGCATTTTATTGATATAATCATTTTTAACTCAAGTATAAACTATTATTAAAATCAAATATTATTCATTTTAACTAGAGAATAAAACATTGAATATTCAATGAATTTTATACAAACTATGATCCAAGGGTTGACTATAATGTTCCCATAATATAACACACTATAATAAAAAATGGAAAATAACATACATAAAACTTAGTCATGTAGTCAATGAATGGTGTAAATTTTATTTTAATAAGGTCTAATTCATACAATATATATTATATAAATGTTTTCATGTTTTAAAAATAACTCAATACATAAATACAATCATTTACATCATAATTAGAAATAATAAATTGGTATGAAATTTTTCTTAGATAATAAAATTCTACTTGACGATACTTTAAAACTAACCATTCCTAGATTGGAAAATATAAACACAACTATGAATAGATAACTCTTGGCTCCACTCAACCCAACTATTAGCCTAGGTGTGGGAACACATTACAATAGGTAACATAACAATGACAAGAGAGATAAATGTAGATTATTATATACATGAAATCTTTATCTAATAATCTATATATTAATCTTAATTAAGTTCACATAGTAATATGAACTAGGTTTTTTCAGCTTGACTTGTTATTCACCATGTAGGTCTTATGAATAAGGATTCATTATATGTTTTATGTATCGTAGTATTCATTAACTTCATTAATCAGTTAATTTATTTTAAAGTTAGAAAATTTTCTTAATGGATTGTGACCCATCCCAATTAGATCTTAGATATGGGTCTTTTACAATCCTTCCTATTCATTCTTATTATTGTCATATCCTACTCATTAACCTTTTTGTCCTTGCCTAATTTGTCTTACATTTTTTCCTCTATATTCGGTCTTATAATGAAATCTATGAGACAATAATAAGATTATACACAACCTATGATATGTATTTTATCTTAAAAAGTATTGAACTTCAAGATTTTATTCAAATATTATTGAAACTATGTATTTTTCCCTCTTATCCATATGGATCAAATCTACAAATTGGGGTTTTCACAACTTCTTAACAAGTTAGCATGCCAGATTAACATTCAAACTATAGGGGCTAGTAATTTTGAAACCATTTAATGGTAATTATATGGAGCAGAGTGTGGAATAATGGAGTAGTTTGGGAGGAGGTATTTTGTATAAGGACTTAGAGTAGGGAAAAGGATATGGTGATGGGTACAAATTTTTATAGGTAGATACTAGTCTACATGTGGGTCAAGGTAAGGAGAAGTCACTAGGTGAACAAATCAAAGGAAATTCAAGTTTTCATGAAGGATACTAAGGTAAGTTTTATTAAGCAAATAATTCTAAAGGTAAAGTGGGATAAATTTAAGAGATTTAACCTAATGAATAACTATTTGTAATAGAATATTTAAGGGCTTCTCATATTAAGGTTATGAATTCTCTTATGGCAAGGGATTCTTTAAGAATGTTATATGATTTGGTTAGTGAGTTTCTTGGAACTAGACCTAATATATATTTATTTAGATAGTGCATTATAATGAGGTGGATTCCAATGAGGCATATGGAAATTTTATCAATGTTATTTAAATAATGAGGAGGATTTTGATAGAATCTTGGTTGGAGGCTTTGGTTCATGGGGAGATCAGGTTTGTTCTTAAAGAAGTAGAATCTTAGTTTTGATACAAAAAATAAGATATGAATCCAATTCAATTTGGGTGAGATTTCTAGGGCTTCCTCTGGAGTTTTAAGATGAGTATCTTATTATTAGTGTTACCATAACATCTAGTTATCTAATAGATTTTTATGTTGTAACTAAAAATTAAACCCATCTATTATTCATTCTAATCAGATCATTATCACAAAACACCCATGAGATTGGGAATTCCTTGAAAATGGGAATGTGTGGATAAATATTAACTTTTGTCCTCCATTTTAGGATTGATCTAGGATCAACTCAGTGCACTATTATGGGTATTGGACATCACAAATTGAGTCTACATGAATAGTCTTCAAGAGATGCATTATCACCACTAAAGGTTCAATCTAATTCTCTTCACACATGTTAAAGTTTTTTATGAATATTTTAGTACTAGGCTTATTATTTATAAATATAAGGATAAAGGGTATTTCAATTCCACTAAAAAAGCATTAAAGATAGTTAAGGGGGGCCTCTAGGTTTAAATTGAACTTAATATGTTGGTCACTAAACCAAGTGAATCTACCATATTTATACCTATAATAACATACAATGGGGAGAGCCTAAGCAAATTGGGATTATGCATACAATGTGAGTTCTCACTAACGATGAATACTAAGGGTTTATTGTATGAAACACATAAATTCCATATGAGAATTTGTAGCTAGGAACACAAATTATCAACACTACTAAAAGGGACATGAAATAACTCACACAAAGATTATAATATATAAGTACATCATAACCATAATATATAAATTATAAAAGTGTTAATCTAATTAACCTAGCACTAATGCTCATTCAAACATGAAGATGAAAGAAAATTGAAACACAAAAGAGACCCTCTTGTATAAAATAGATATTATATTCATTAAAAGAGTAAAATGATGCTACAATAATTGATTTGGGCTACTTTTATAATATAGAGTGATGACAAAAATGTAGGTGAATTCTTAGTAACAATCTAACAACACTTTCAAGCAGTTTGGGTCAACCCTATAATATAATATGGTTATTCATTAAATATATAAGGAATGGGGATCACATCCAAAAATAATAAGGATCCCATCTTGAGCCATGATGGATACTCATCATAGTTATAATTGTTTTTCAAAATTTGAACCAAAACAATATCTACAAACCCATAATAAATTTATGTGGGATAATTAGTTAACATGCGGAGGTAATTGTGAGGGACTACCTCTTAATTAATTTGATTGGGCACTACTATATTTGAACATAACTTCCATGAAGTCAAATCCTTGTCCAACTTAGACAAGTTCATTGGGGGTTACCTAAATATCACCTCAACTTGAGCTACTAGTCTCTCATAGATTTGGAAAGTTACTTCAATTAATGCTTAGACTTTGAAGACTTGGTGGATGCTTATCATAGACTAAGATAAAAGGTCTAACACCACTTGGGCCCCTTGTTTATTTTCATTGGTCACTTTCTCCTTCATAATTTGGTTGAATTGATCTAGGTGGAATCTGAATTCCACTTAGTTAAATAAGGTGCCATCTAAGTGGAATATCATGGAGATATTGACCTTTTTTAACTAGGTCAATATATTATTCTCTCCCTCTTACAAGTTTCCTATTATAGTGTGAGCCAAGGCTAACCATTCCTCTATTGTAGATCTTATTTTCTTAGCACAAGTTTGGTATAACCCTAAGTCTAAGTTTGTCATGAGTTTAAGCTCTAAGAACATTCCCTTGTTGACTACCACCTACAAGTTCTAACACTTCCCATAAATTTGTTTGATCTTCCCCATGTAGGCCTTATTTCACTATAGAATTTGTTGGTCTTAACTTGAATCTCCACTACTTTCCTAAAGATTGAGAAAATTAGAAGGACGACATCCTTGACTTACCTAATTATTTTGATTGGGAATGTGTTCTTCACTTGGGTTTTAAGAGTCCAAACTTGGCTCTACATGTCCTTGAAGAGCCTCTTAGACATTTTATGGGTAGATCTAAGGATGGATAGTGGGTCCTTAGTCATCTTCTCCTCTCTAGTGGTATCCCTTACCTTGGTGAGGGAAAATAGATCCTAATGGGTCTTCTAAATCACTAGGTTCCCATCCTAAATAAATATCTAAGTGAATTTCCTTTTCAAGATTATAGAGGCTTGAGAAAAACTCCACTTTATTTCTAGGTTGCCATGGACATCTATTTATGGATCTTGTGACCTTGGTACCATCTCTCAAGTTGTAAGTGGTATAGGATGTGTGGTTGAAATGGTGGTAAATGGTGAATAATGAGGTGGAGGTGAGATGGAAGGAGTAAAAGAGGAAAAGAGTGGAGGAAGATAAGACATGGGAATGAAAGGAGGGAGAATGAAAGGGGAGGCCCATGGGAACATTTTTTCCACCACTATTCTTGATTGAGGTTCACCTAAGGTAGAATTACCTCCATAATTGGGTCTTGAAACAATAGAAAAGATATGTGTTGGTTGAAGTTGAGGTAGATGTGACCTTGGGTAAGGGAGGGGATAAGGAGTTAAATGTTGAGCTACTACTAGGGTTGGAGGAGATATTGAAGCCTACAGAGGGGGTAGAGTTGGAGTTAAAGGCTTTCAAGATGGAAGAGTCAGAGTATGGTTCACCTTTAATTTTTTACTTAGCCTCTTTTTAAGGCTAGATTTAGGTGTTATAGTGGATGGTTTTGCCAATATGATAGGGAATGTAGGGGCTAATGATAGAGGACTTGGATCTATATAGGGGATCACTATGCTAACTAAAGTGGAGATTTGGATGGTCATTATTAGAAACCACATGTTTTCTAAGGGATTTAGTCATGCCTATTATTAAATACATGCCCAAGGGAGGCACTAAAAGGAATCCAGGATATGATATGGGAGTAGCAAAAGGGAAATAAGAATAAAGGACACTAAAAAAAACTAAGGCCAAATGTACCTGGGAAAAATATGGAGGGGAATAAATGGGAATTAGTGGGGGCACAACTAAACTAGTGGGTGAAATAACTAAGAGTTAGAATGAGGTTGGAATGACAGGTAAAATGGGAAAAAATGAGATGTAAGAGTGAGTGTATGAACATATATAGGTGCCTCATTTCATGCTCACTATCGAGTTGCCAACCACATCAAATCTTAGGGGCTATGGTATTGATATATGAGTGGGGTATGCTTAGATTTCTTGGTGTCATATAGTCCAAGGTCTTCTTTATTGTGTCCTAATTAATAGTGCTGTTAGAGTAGGTAGAGGTAGAGCATGAGGAGAAATTACAGGAGGTAGACGTAGAGCTAGATCATAGGGAGTAGGAGTTACTAGAAAAAGTAGAGATGGGAGAGATGGATCTCCTATGGGAGAAGGTGGTGGGATGCCATTCAAGATCCTCTAAGAGATGGATAAAGTCATTGGATTGGGTCCTCCATAGACTAAGAAATAGCTAGAGTATTTATGTAGGGGAATGCATAATAATTAATCCACTTAATCTTCACTACTATCTAATATAACACCCCCTAGTTATTAGTGGCATTAAAATAGAGCTCCTCATCATCTTAGGCTTGATTGTCTAGTTGATGTTAAATTAGGCTGAGTATTACACTAAATAGACTTTAATCACCCCTTTATGGTCTCATTGTTGAACCTTTCACTTTGCCAAGATGAAAGAGTCTCACTTGGATACCATCTTATATATAAATGGGAAATTATTATAGACATAGTACCATATGGTTACTAGGGGTGATGGGCATGCCCTCTACTAAAATTATATGTATAACCCAAAGATGCAATCCAATAGTTGATATGTGACTTCCTATTTTGATAGGAAGTTAAGGACATAATATGGTAGGTAGAGGGGGTCTTTGAAACATCCTCCAATCTAGATCATTATGTCATAGTTGTATAACAAATAGTCCTTGATGGCTATAATAGAGTCCCAAATTACATTTGGGAGCTAGGGAATCAAAGCTTTGTTGACTACCTAGTACACCACCTAGTGTAAGTACTCACAAACATCTTATAGATGCTAATGGAACTAGTGGCCATATATCTTATAAAATACCATGTGGATGATCAGGCCATTAGGAACCCATATAGGAAAGGATGAGGGATTAAGTGAGAGCATCTTATAGATTACATCTAGAAAGTAGTTCATCATGTAAAATTCACCTCTAGCTTAGGCATCTAAAATAGAATAGATGAACTTGAAGTTGATCAAGCCTCCCATGTTTGGGATATCTAAGCATGTCAGTATCATATGTAGGAAATACACCCACAACTCATTGATGTGTTGATAATTTGGGTCCCTAAACAATATTTTAGTAGGATCATGCCTATTTATACCTCCTCCTAGAAGTTGAAAATTGTGTAAATATTGATTTTCTCCTTGTTAACCCACTTAGAGTTAGGGTTGTCATCCTAGTCATTGAGGATTTCATAGATATGGTAGGTGCTCAACTAGACCAACACTATCACCACATCATAAGAAAAAAAGAAGTCTGAAATGGATTACTATGTCTTGAAGACATTCTTAGATATATTGAAAAATCTAATGGTGATATTTGGTGAGTAAACCCATTCATTGACCCATTATTTTACATAGATGGCCTTGTGTATAATGTTGCCTAATAGGTTAATATAGGGAAATGCTTCGAGTTTAGTTGTGGCTCTATGGATTCCACACTTCTTATAGGACCTAAGGTCATCCTCATATTTATCCTTCTAGTCATCTACATTAGAAGAATCCTTGGGGACCTAATTAATTTCCTTATATATATCATTATAGTGTTTATACTTAGTTAAGTTATCAGGGAAGGTGGCTTCCTAATACTCAAGCTCGACCTTCATGTTTGAGGATTTACCATTCATTAGAGTAAGGAGGGGAAATTTAGGGAGTTTTGATTATCAAAGGCATAATATATAGGGGATCAATATAATTTTGAAAGTGAGGAGTTAGATATTTATTATTAGATAGTAATAATAACTATAATTTGGCTTCTTTTAGGATTTATAAGTACATGCATACATCCTCCTGCATTAATGGTGTTTAGAAAATAACTTGCTATGAATTTGAATTTGAGTTGGAAAATGGATTTTATTTATTTATTTCTAAATCTATAATTGAATTCAAAGCCCCTAATCCTTTGATACCATTCAAATATTGCAATGAAAATTGAATGTTTTTAAAACTATCCAATTGGGTCTAGATTCCCATTCTATTAATGCTTAGCATGTGTTAGTAATGTGTCCACATCTCTTATAGTATTCTTAGATAAATCATAATTTATTAAACATGTCATCTTATCTTTTATCTTTATATTAATGGTATACATCTAGGCATGAATTTGTACCTCATATCATTTCCTTAGGATGGACAATGTGTCACCTAGGGACATTTGGCATACTTTGATAGGATTTTGATTTCCATCCCTACTTCATTCTAATATTCACAAGGTCTTAGGTGAAAACTAGTTTATCTACATACTAAGTGACATATTACCATCCGATTTGTTTAGGATCTCCCAGAATCTAACATTTTTGATAGGTTTAGGGGACTAGCCACTTTGGTTCCTAATGATATAGTACCTTCCCATTTGGTTGGGCTCTCCCAGGATATAACATCTCTAATAGGTTAGTGGATTTTTTACTCTATTTATTAATTATGTATCACCTTTCATTTATTTAAGACCTCCTAAGATATAATATCTTTGATAGGCCTAGGGGACTAGCCATTCTAACTCATGATGACATGGCACCTTCACATTTGGTTAGGATCTCTTAAACTTTGACATATCTGAAAAGTTTAAGGGACTATTTGCTCTAAATATTGATGATGTGGAACCTTACCATTCATCTTAGCTCTCTTAGGCTCTAACATCTATGATAGGTTTTTGGGACTAGGTACTCTAACTCTTGATGACATGGTGCCTTTTCATTCAATTAGGATATGATGTTTATGACAGGTTTAGGGGATCATCCACTTTAAATTAGGGTGATATGGCACCTTACCATTAAATTAGGCTCTCATAAGCTCTAACATCTCTAATAAGTCTAGGACACTAGTTGTTTTGACTCCTAATGATGTGGTGCCTTCCCATTCGACTAGGTTATCCTAGGCTCTAACGTATCTAACAGGTTTGGGGGCCTGACTACTTTGTCTCAAGTTGATGTGCTAGCTTCTTATTTGGCTAGTGTCTCTTAGTATTTGACATCTCTAACAATTAAAAGGTATTGGTTTATATATATCCTCGTGATGTGTCACCACTGCATTTAGTTGCACACTTGTGGGATATAACATCTTTGATAGGTTTAGGGGATTTGCCACTCTAAATAAGGATGATGGGACACCTTCCCATTTGGTTTAGCTCTCCCAAACTCTAACATCTCTGACAAGTCTAGAGGATTGGTCACTTTAACTCCTAATGATGTGGTTACTTCTTATTTAGTTGGGATATCTTGGTCTCTATCATCTATAATAGGTCTAGGGGACTAGTTACTTTATCTCCTAAAGATGTGGTGTCTTCCCAAGTAGTTATGTTCTCTTTGGATTTGTTGTTTCTAATAGGTCTGAGGGACTAGTTACTCTAACTTAGGATGATGCCATTCCTTCCCATTAATTAAATATCTCCCAAGATATAACATATTTAATAGATCTAAGGGAGTAGTCACTCTGACTCCTAATGATGTGGCACCTTCCCATCCAGTTAGGCTCTAAAAAAATCACAAAAATTACCAAGTAAGAAAGATAAGATAAATGTGACACATTAAAACTTTTCAAATACAAATATATCATTTTTCCACAAAGGGAAATGATTTATTTACTTCAAGAAGGGTACTATACTCTGATAAATTCAAGCAAAAACTTACTTGCAACATTAGCACCATGATTTATAAAGGTAACAATCACTTCTTAGTCTTAAATAGAAATAAAATAGGCATTATATTGCTAGAATAAATTAAGGCAGTGCATATTCTAAAGATTTGAGTAGGTGTCATCAATAAGAACAAAAGAAAGGAATCTAAATCTCTAGTTCATGAAATTTTTATCGGGGTCCCCCATTTCAAATAAGAGTGGGTGTATTGGCAATAATAAATTGTGACTTCCATAGGGAAAGTGATGAGAAACACTTAGAACCTAATCAGTTTATTTTTCTTTCCTTATTCAGCACATAGATTTTATTAGGGGTCTTTATGGTCCATAAGAAAGATGATAAATTAAAGTATCACAATAGAAAGTGGCATACTAGTCTTCCACCCTATAAATTACCACCATTATGTATGAGAAGTGCTTTTCATTTCCAATTCATTATTGGATTAACTTAAAGTAATCAAGGCCAGATTAGTTATTAGACTTCCTTTGGGGCATTATTGGATTGATGGCTTGGGGGTCATGGTTAGGGAATTTAATTTTTTATAGATGGGAATACATAGCCTTGACACAGATGATTTTGGTCATATTCATGGCCTTATTCCACTACTAGCTAAGCCACAAAGCTTACGATGGAGATTGTAGTATAGCCCTTTTAAGGTAGACTTAAAATTTAAATTCTACATGATTTCCTTATTATTTTCTAAGCTTCTCATGAAAATATTATTATTTATTAGTCTTATATTTTGAGGTTTCAGTACCAAACTAAGGGTGAATGGATAAGGGGAAAGTTTTGAATAGTCATATAGTCCTCGATAAACTTGAATAATCTAGTATCTTTTTGAGATATTATTTTAAGTATATCTTGGTGTCTATCTTAAGCTATAGGCTATTCCAAAATCCACTTTTTTATCTTATAATCATTGGAATCTCATATTTAGGATGTGAAAATTTCACATTACTATCCTATAATTACTTATATCGAAGGCTTCAACCTGGCCTGCTCCTCAACAATCCTCCCAGGTTTTAGCCATCACCTGAAGTAGTTACTAATAAGGGTTTGGTATAATAGGAGAAATGTAGAATAAATAAGGGTTCATATGGTTAAAACACAAAACAAAATAAAATCACATACAAAAATCAAACACATAATAAAAGTAAACACACAACTAAAGAAAATCTATATAATATATACATTATCACCTTCTATTCAGATTACTCATAAACTACTTTGGAGGGGATAACTGAGAAATAGTGCTTCAATAGCTACCTTAATTACTAGAATTTATAATTAATTTCCCTTGACATCTTGGATACAAAAGTCATTTTGACCTTATTTTATATATCTGGTATGGGTCGATCTAGAGGGGATCAAATTACAAATGCTAGTGTTTTTTTCATGGGCCTTGTCCCACTTTAGGACTAAGTTTGACATTTTTAAGGTCTTGACCTTTGCCCTCTTTTCAAACCACCCATTTACTATGTATTTATGTTTTCTAAATCTCAACAAAGATTCATCCCAATATTCTTCTATACAAATTAGATCTAATAGTCTTGAATTCACTTTGTCATCTAGCTACATGAATTACTGCATGAAATTATAATTCAAAATTTAGAGAGTGACCAACATGATTGGCTCCAATACATAGTCTATAAGGAAAGGAGATATTTCCAAGGCTTGTTTATACCTAGTGTGATCTACCCATAAGGTGAACTTTAGAAGTGAGTACCATTCTTAGGGCTTCTCTCTAGCTGATATCTTGATGGTATCAATCCATTTGTTTAGTGGACTCTATCAATCCATTACCTTGTAGGTAATGATTTAATGAGACCTTTATTATGATCTCATTATTATATGTCCACTAAATAAATTTAATAAATTTAAAGGTAGGGCCATTATAACATAATAAAGACATGGGTACTCTAAAATGTGTGACCATGGCATTATCCAAAAACATGATGACTTTGGTAGTAGTGCTTCTTTTGGTTGTAGCTACCATAGACTATCTAGTACATTAGTATGTGCTCATCAAGATGAATTTATGACTGATTGACGAATTGGGGTTAATCACCTTGATGAAATCTAGTCTCCATTACATGAATGGTGTAGACTCTACATTAGGTTGTAGTAGAATTATAGCATGCATTTATATTTTAGAAAAGGTTTGGAATTGATGGCATAAATAAACATTATCTTGAAAATATATAAATAGTGTGGGCCAATAGTAACCTACCTAGAGAACCTTATGAGCCATGGCACTTATCGTTGAATGGGCATATCATAGTTTTTCATAGAAACTCACCATTATATATTTTTCCTCTTCTTGTGATACACACTAAAGGTAGATTATTTTATGTTTTTTTTCTTAAGATAACTCCTTTATTCAACATATAGTGCATGTAACTCAATTGAAGGACTCTTTTCTATGTATAATTGAGTCTTGAAGGTGCATTTCCATAATGTATAAAGTGAATGACCTAGGCATAAAAATTTGATTATAGTACCCTTTGTTGGTCCACCTAGTGAATCATGATTCTTGGGTCTATCTATATGATTATCTAGGTAAGGCCTTATTCCATAATAATTTTGGACAAATTGATTTCCAACTCATACTCTTGCAATTTTGTCATCCATTAGCCTCTCCTTTTTCCTAACTCATTTTACCTGATACTTTGCTTTATAGCTAAGTCTAGGACAATAGCATGTACTCTATTCTAGAGGATGTAATGCCTAAATTTATTCACTACCTTTACTAGGGTATATGCATGCTTACCAAGGGTAGAATACTAGTGTTACAAATATTTAAGATTAGTGCTCATAAAATCAATATGGTGTTTTTCTCCTTCTAACCTCTAGGTGAGGTAAGCAATAATGGTGTGCTCTGAAACAAAAGGGTAGACATATAAATCTTATATATAGTCTAGGATGATGATGATTAAGGCTTACATGATTACATATTTGATATCCGAGAAATATTTCCTTGATTATATGTGACACCCCATTTTAGTGTCATTTTTTAACATTACATTCAAGGGATTCATTATTTCAACAAATCTAAAAATGAGCTTATGCACAAATTTAATTTTCCCAAATAAATATTTTAGTTCCTTCTTATTATTAGGTGAGGGTAGTTTCAAAATTACATCTTACCTTTCAAGGTTGATAACAATACCTTCTTTTGTTATAAGGTGATTTAGAAGATTACCTTCGATGACACTGCATATGTTCTTCTTTGGGTTTAAGGAGATGTCATAGCTTTTATATCTTTGAAATGTCCTTTTCAAGAGGTACACATGATCTGACTTGTATTTAGAAAACATATCCAGGTCATCCATATATATTATTATGCACTTACTTATTAAGATCTAAAATGTGAATTCTAACTCCCTTTAAAAGGTTTTAGTGGAATTGATTAACCTAAAAGGCATACATTTATAAGTGAATGTCCCCCACTTGGTGGTGAAAATAGTCTTAGTTATATTTCAAGGGTTGTTCAAGACTCAATTGTAGCTCAACAATCCATCCAAGGAGGATGTCATCTAAGACACGCTCACCATTTAGATCACCTCATCTAGTGAGGGCAATGTGTATTTATCTTTATCTGAGGCCTAGTTCAAGTGTTGAAAGTCCATGCAAAGGTGGATTTCACCACTCTTTTTTTGAATCAAGACTAGGTTAGTGACCTAGGTGGAGTGGTGAATCAATAATATTAGCCCTAAAAATATTATCTTATGGACTTACTTATGAATCAAGGCCTCTAAGACTGGGTTTATCAACTTTTACCTTTGTCTGAAGGGTTTTTTGCAAGGTTTTAAGGGGATGGAATGACTAATTACTCTTAGATCACATCCTTATATTTTAGTAGTAACCTTTGTAACTACTATAATTCATGGTTTATCCAATATAGACCCACATTAACTATTTGGGCATTCTCTTCAGGGCCAAGATTAACGAGTTGACACTTTTCATCTTCAAGCTTAGGTCTTTTAGTCAAGAAGGTTGGTTCTAATGCATCAAATGCTCTTTCTATCATAATAATCCCCTTTAGGATATAGTTCTCATGAATTTTTAGGATGGATTCCTTATCCAACTCATTCTTAGGGTTGTATTTGTACTTTTCATCTATGATCTAAGCCCCAAATATCACACCATTGTTGGGGAACCAAATGATTTGTTCATTGTCTTCAATGACCTAAAAGTTAGTCATGTTATTTAGGATAGAAGGATAGGGGAGGGGTTTCATAGATAAATCTTAAAAATATATGTCATATAGAGGTTTTAGGTTTACTATCATGGATTCTAGTGAGTCTACTACCTAGTTTTCCTCTTGGGGAATAGGGATGGTATTCAATGTGTTGAAAGTTTCAATTAGGTTCCAAGATTTGTGTTTATACATTTTGAGGTATGATAGTTTAAATTAAGACTTAGTTTTGATCAAGTTGACCACCTATTCAGAGTTTCTAAATACTCTTAGTTCATTTTCCTCATGCCTTAATGTAAATTATAATCTAAGGATTAGATATTTGTATTCTATCAAATTATTCATGCAAGGAAAATGTAGTGTATATGATGCTATATGTTTCCTCCTTAAAGGATATATAAGAAGAAAAATAGCCCCAATACCTTATTTAGAGTTATCTCCATCTACATAAAGAGACCATATATAAAATAAACCTAAGATGTGGTTCGTTTGGTTTTTAATAGGCTGGTAGC
This sequence comes from Torreya grandis, assembly GCA_037957365.1. Classification (NCBI taxonomy): domain Eukaryota; kingdom Viridiplantae; phylum Streptophyta; class Pinopsida; order Cupressales; family Taxaceae; genus Torreya; species Torreya grandis. Next base: position 44,008 of record JARHVA010008815.1, read on the forward strand.
TTAACATGTAGATGCCTAGGTCTAAGAAACTAGGTTTATATTTTAATTAATGGCATTATATTTGGTGATCATATGATTCATGTGTGGTTACTTGAATAATATAATTTTTTTGGCTAATCCTCTCCACAAAAACCAAATATGGGAGAAATTTTTGGTCATATACCCACTTAGGGCTTTGGACCAAGCTATGATAAGGAGCATGTTGTAGGATTTTGGGACATCAACCACTTGAATTCATATAAAGTGTTAAATCCTAGGATTTAATTCTATTTATATGTGGATGTTTATAATCTCAGCTATGAATTATCCAATTATACCACTACCTTATCTAATTTTATTAGGTTTGGACCAAATTTATCACATATGCTTGTTGGCATCACATTGGCCAAGACCCCTAAATCTACTAAGAAGTTATGTAGATTCATTCTAAACAATTAGATGGTTATGAATAATTTAGGGACCTCTATCTTATTCCTATGAATGAGCACATTGGTGTGAGTTTATCTTGGTTTATGTTGAGACTATGGGGTCAGCATTTGAGTCAATGAATTTAACAAGAGATCTTGTTGTTCTATGATTTGGGAAAGTTTGTAAAGGGTAATGTTATCCTTAAACTTATTCATATCTCTGACTATGTTATAATCCCGTTTAATTTATACTAGTGGGTTTTACACATGTGCCTTAGGCTCTTGATGTCTTTTATGTGGAGGATTATTCCTAACAATTTGGTCTAGTGGGGTTACACCATTATTTGGGGGTGTTAAGGTAGTAAAGGGTTGTTATTTTTGCCTACTCATAATGACATAATTGCTCCTTTATAACTATTAAAACTCTTTCACCTTACTAATGCCATCATCTAGCTCATTTTATTTTTGGATAGGTAAATACATGGTTTCCAACACCATAATACTACTAAGGGATTTACCTAAGTTGAAGGATTATGGGTGATTGGGGACTAGCTCATATTCTTCCATTTCTTTTTAAAAGATCTCAAAAGTAGAACTAAACTTTGTGTAGTCCATCTCCTTGTATACTATCATGTTATGTAGTTGACACAAGTTAGGTAAGTCTATATCAAAGATATTGATCTTAGGGAGCCTATTGGCTGAAGGTTCTAAGGGATTGTGAGGGCAATTGTAGCTCCTATTTGGCCTTTGATATGTGAAGTTATTATTATATATTTTGGTATTAGAATTAGTCATATGTATTTGTAGTTCTATAAATTCATTATTTCATTTTTAAACCATTAAATTAATGGAATATAGCTACATTATAGTGGACTTTATAAGTAATGGTATGGGTGTTGTTAACCATAACTAACATTACTTGATGTTGAGTCTAGGGAATTAGATATAGACCCCTAGGTTTAGAAAACCCAAGTTTTTTTTTGAAGTGGGATTACCCAATAGGATTTTATATTTTTCATGGAGAAACTAAGGCATAGGTTCATTATAGTTAATGTTATGTAATAAGTTAAATTCAAACATATATGGTAGCATGCCAAGAGTGGGGGTCATGGTGTGACCTTGGGGGTTCAGTTGTCTATCCACTTTGATGGCCCTTATATAAGCTAAGGATAAGTCTATTATGGATGCATCCATCCTTAGTAACATGGTCATCCAAGGGTATATTACATTCTTATACATTTCAAATGTTAGATAAGGGTTAGGTTGGTAAAGCATAGTTACCTGGTTATATATATTTCTAAACCTAACATGTTTGTAATGGTTTCATTGGGATCCTATTTTATGCAAGTGAATTACTGGTACAAGATGTTTGGGTCTATTAATTGGCCAAATTGGGTGATATATAATAACTAAAATGGTAGTAACTTGATATAAAGTCATCTAGAAGATTTAGGAACCAATCATATGTAGATTTTATCAAGGTAAAAGGAAATAGCTTGCATGCTACATTTTCATATTCTGCATTTAAGAGTTCAAGGTGATCTTGTATGATTGTATATGTTCCTCCATGATTCATCTCACATGAGGGGTGAAATGAGGAAGATACCTCTCAAGGTTATTGGGTAGATCATGGACAACTCCCAAGATGTTAATGGTTGAGCCAACTAATCAAACCATCTTGGGTTGTGAACTTGGGATAGGTTGCATAGAGGAATTGCTAGGAATTATGTTAGGTCTAATTTTATTAGACTTGGGTTTTATATGGAAAAATAGGGGGAAATTATAAACCTACCTCGATGCAACCTAGCCCTTGTAATAGGCTAACTAGTCTCCATAATGATTCACAATCAAATAATAGTTGGTACATTTTTACCATCAAACCAAACTCAACATATTCATAAAATGAAATAAAATCAACAATAAACATGAAGTATTTTAAGGCTCTCCTTCTATCACCAGTTGTTACTCACTCCAATCTACTTCTTATAATGAGACACCCATGAGATTGGGCATTCATTGAAAAGGGGAAGGTGGAGACAACTATGGACTTTCTTCCTATATTTATCACTAATTTAGGATTATCCCAAGGTAAAAATACAAGTATTGGACTTCACATATAGAGTATTCATGAATGATATTCAAGACATGCACTATCATCACTGAAGGTTCAATCTTATGCTCTTCACATAAGTTAAATATTGATATGAATATTTTAGTACCAGGATTATTATTTCTAAACATAATGGGAAAGGGTATTTAAATCACACTAAACAAACATAAAAAATAGGGAAGGGTAAGGCAGAGAAGGGGAGCCTCTAGGTTTGAAATGAACTCAATATTTTGGTCATTAAACCAAGTGACTCTATCATACTTATACCAATGTAGATCAAGTTTCAATAAAGTTCTACCTCAAAAAACATATAGTGAGGAGAGTCTGAGGGAACCAAGAATATACCTTAAATGTGAGTTCTCATTAATGATGAGTACTAAGGGTTTATTATTTAAAACACATAAACACAAGATGATAATTTATAGCTAGGCAAAAAAATTATCAACACTACCAAAAGGGAAATGAAATAACTCACATGGGTATTATAATAGCTAAGCATATCATAACCACAACACACATAAATTAGTAAAGTGTTACTCTAATTAACTTATCACTGATGATCATTCAAACATGAAGATGAAATAAAATTGAAACACAAAAGAGACCCTTTTTTAGAAAACAAGCTTTGTATTCATTAAAAGAGTAAAATGCTACTACAAAAATCAATTTGGGTCAATTTTATAGTCTAGAGTGATAATAGAAACATAGGTGAAATCATGGAAATAATCTAATAGCACTTTTAATCAATTTTAGAAGATGTTATAATATAATATGGTTATATTTAAATAAATAAAGAGTGGGGCTCACCTCTAAAAATCATGAGGATCCCAATTTGGGACATGATGGGCACTAAATATAGTTATAACCATATTTCAAAATTTGAAACAAAATAATTCCTATAAACCTACAATAGGTTTTTGGGGGCCACTAGTTAACACAAGGAGGCATCTAACAGGAACTGGATCCTAACTACTTTGATTGGTACTCACAATTTATAATATGGTGAATTTGAGGTCAAAATCCTTGTATATGTTGGCTAATTTTATTGGGGGCTCCATAAATATTACCTCATCCTGAGGTATCAGTCTCTGAGAGATTTGGAAATGTGTTTCCATTGAAGCTTGGACTCTAGAGACTTGGTTGATGATCATCATGGATTGAGTTTACAGGTTTAGCACCACCTGATCCCCTTCTTTATTTTCCTTGGCCACTTCCTCCCTCATAATCTAGTTGAATTAACTTAGGTGGACTCCTAATTACCCTTTGTCAAGTAAGGTGCCATCTAGGTGGAATAACATGGATATATTAACCTCATTAAAGTAGGTTAATATCTTATTATTTCTTTATTCTAAGGGTCCTATTATAGTGCTGCCAAGGCTAACCAGTCCTTCATTTTTTCTATCATGTTCCTAGCATAAGTTTGATATAACCCCAAGTCAGAGGTTGGCATAAGTTTAAGCTTTGGAAACATTACCTTGCTAACCACCACCTATAGATTTTGGTGCTTCCCATATATTTCCATAATATTCTACATGTTATCCTAGGTCTAGTATATAATTGTATTAATCTCAAAATGGTTATCCACTAATTTCTTTAGTGTTGAGAAAAGTAGTAGGAGGGTATCTTGATTTTATCGATTATTTTTAATAGGAATGTCATCTTCACTTGGGATTTGAGATTCTAGACTTGTCTCTACATGTATTTGTTAGGAAATTACTTAGATAATTTGTGAAAATTTAATTATATGTAGTAAAATTAAGTATAGAATAAATATATCCACATCAACAATTGGAAAAGTATCATAATACTTTAATATTATGACTTAGTCACTTTAAGGGGGAAATGTCCAAAATAATTCAATAAAAATAGAATTCACAATGTGATGGAAAAAAACTAAACAATACCTCCTATATATTCTCTACTTAGACATGGATATTCCATTGGTTGGCTATACTAATAGAATAGATAAATACAACAAGCTAATATGAATGTGTTAAGCCACAAGTTAGCCACATATATCCTTATATGTATTATAAGTTAAGGGCATAACATGACCCTCCCATTCAAAATAGCTTTTTCATCAATGTTGAATCAAACTAGGATGTTTATATAGGAATGATTCATCCTCCCATGTTGCATCTTTAGAATTCAAGTTCTTTCATTTGATCAAATATTGACTAATCGCTCTAGTCCATAGTTACTTAGTGCACACGTGAATGATCTATTCAAGATCCATAATGACATGGCCTTATTCATCTAATTTAGGTAACTCATTATGAGTGGAAACTATGTGTCTAATTACTTTATTGAGGCAATATACATGGAATATTAGATGTATGCGAGTGGCTAGAGGTAATTCCATCTTGTAATCCACACTAATAATTTTATACAAGATCTAGTAAGGGACATAATACTTAGGTGATAGATTTGTATCCTTTTTATTTTTCTTTAGACACATACTTATATAGATACAAACACACAAATACCTAATCATCTACGTTAAAATGCCACTCACTATAATGTTGATATGCTTGTTATTTCATTCAATTTTGTGCCATTGTTAAATTATCTCACAGAATGACTAGCACCTCCTGTTGATGGTGAATGTGTTCTTAAATAACTCAAACCTTTAGATGTATTTTAAAAGATGAAGTTATGAATGGGGGGTGATACCCATATAATTTTTTAAATGGATACATCTTAGAAGAAGTGTGGAAACAAGTGTTATACCACCATTCAATAAGTGGCAGTTAATGAACCCATTTGTCCTATTTATCATAAATAAAAAAACAAAGATACCCTTTGAGACATTTTTTTACTACATATATTTGTCTATTATATTGAGTATGATAAGATTATATATGATCAAACTATCTCCCAAACATACAAATAATTTAGTCTAAAATTTACTATTAAATATGGGATCTTGGTCACTTATAATGATCTTTGGGTTACCATGTAATTTTTTAAGTATATTGAGAAAAACAAAAGTTATTATACTAGAAAACAATGGATGTGATAAGGAGAAAAAATGAGCATACTTGGTGATGAAATCCATAACTACCATGTAATATTTTTACCCTAAGACCATGGTAACCCTATAATGAAATCCATGGAAACCTCTTCCCAATGTTGGCTAGGGATGGATAAAGGTTACAAAAGACCTAAGGTCTTAATGGTTTCAATTTATTTTATTTACATATAATACATTCAACCACATATTTCTAAACATCGCCTTTGATTCATTCCCAAAATAAATCTTGTTTGATTCTATGATATGTTTTCAAAAATTTAGAATGACCTCCAAGTGGGGAGGTATGAATTTCCTAAAGAATTTTATGTTTGTGAAGATAATGCTTACAAAGGTATAATCTTTATTTATACCACATTGCATTCCCATTCCATGTTATTTTTTCAGATTCATATGTTAACTATTGAATATTGTGAATCAAATCCCTGGTAGCACTCTTATTCTCCCATTCTAATCTTACTTCCTCTAGCCAATCTTCCTACCATATGGTCATGGTGCATAACAATGCCTCAACTGATTCATCCCAATAATGGAGGGAATTTTACATCACACTTTATTTTCATTTATTATACACTATTTTAAAATTATATCCTAAAATTTTAGTCACCCATTTTTTTGTTCTTCAGATGAAAATTATTTTTTCAAAAAATATTTGAGGCTATCATGATTAGTTTTTACTTGAAAGTGATGACCCATTAGATAAAGTATCCATTGTTTTAATACAAGAAAAATAACCATCATCTCTTTCTCATATATTGGTTTGAGCCTATTTTCACTTTCAAATGGAAAATTTCAAATACCATTGTCTAATTTCTTACATGATTATATCCCCCATGCCATATCATGATGTGTCACACTCCAAAACAATTTTTTTTTAAATTAGGAGTAGGCAAAATTGGAGTTGTGCACATAGCCAATTTTAACTATTCAAATGCCTTAGTAGTTGAATCAATCCACTGAAAGGATTCTTTATTCATTAAATATGTGATTGGGTTTTAATGTTACCATAAGTTTTGAAAAACATTTGATAGTAACTAATTACCTATAAAAATCCTTAAGGGTTCTTGAGGGTATTGGGAACCTACCAATCCATCATCGCTTGGATTTTCTTAGGATCAAATTTCACTCCATCATGTGAAACAATATGACTCAAGTACTCCACCTATTAGACACCAAAATCACATTTAGAAGTATTGAGATAAATCTAATGTTGTTAAAGAAATGAAAGCACCTATTTCACATGCTTCAAATGGTCTTTCCAAATTTTTGTGTAAATGAGGATATCATCAAAAAACACTAATATGAAATTTCTCAAAAATATCCTAAAACTAGTATTCATCAAACTCTAAAATTTATATGGTGTATTTATGAGGACAAAATGCATGGCCATAAATTCATAATGTCATTCATGAGTTTGGAAAGTTATTTTAGGTATGTCCTCATTATGGATGTGAATATGATGATATCCAAAGTAAAGGTCTAACTTGGTAGAATAAATAATACCATGCAATTCATCTAGTAAATCATCAATTATTAGAATGGGAAACTTATCTTTAATGGTATATTTATTGATTTATCTATAGTTTTAGCACATCATTCAACTATCATCCTTATTTAAAACCATTACCAATGGGGAGGAATATTAACTTTGACCATGTCAAATGATTCTTGCCTCCAACATCTCTTAGACCATATTTTTAATTTCACTTTTTTGGTCATAGGGATACTTGTATGGTCTGATATTGGGTGGTGTACTTCTTAGAATGAGTTTGATTGCATGATCACGTGCATGACTTAGAGTAATTCCTTTTGACATGTCACCAAAATAATAGAATGGTAATCTAACACCCTTTATAAATCAATATGTGTAGACTCCCTGGTTGGTTGAACCTCTATTGAAAATAAGCATGCCATATAAACTTCTACACCTTTTTTTAGAATATTCATCATATGGTGGGAAGTAATCATTTGTGGAAATTTAGATTGTAATCCATGTTGTTTAAAAGTTATACCTTATAAATGGAACCTCATGAATAAATTTTATAAATTTATCTCAATAGTGCGTAAAGTGGTAATCCATTGACCTCCCAAAACAATGTCAGATGTTCCCATGGAAATATAAAACATAGGGGAATATAATAAATAGTCTCCCATAACAAGATTAATATTATGGAATTTTACAAAATAGTTGACCATACCACTATCTACAATCATGACCTACAAGTATAGAGATAGGTAAATGAAATAGTTCAAATGAGTATCCAACTTACTATTGATGAAGTTATGTGTACTTCCAAAGTCAATTAAGATATTCACCTTCTGTTTATTCAAAAAATCCCACCACCTTAAGATTTTGAGGAGTGATACTGCATGAAAGTGAATGATAGGAAATATTAGGTTGAGAATCTTTAGATTCATCCTCAGGTTCTTCTAACCTTGCATATGAATCTTCCTCATCTTCTTCCTCCTCATTGGCACCATCAATGTAAAAATACTTATTTTCAGCAAATCAATGCCCTTTGCTCCATTTGTTATCACATACAAAACACAAACCTTCTACAATTTTTCTTCCACTTTTTGAGGTGTGAATCTTATAGGTTGATGAAATGATGGTACTGGGAATGTACATTCACAAACATTGGTAAAATGTATTCATATGATCATCTCTTTTTCCTCAACCATGCATGTGCTTGGTATGGCCTTAGATAGAGTATTGGTATTAAACATGAAAACCTCTAATTAGATGTTATCTTTGAGGAACCAAAAAATAGGTCAATCATATTTTCCTCAGTGATCTTTCCCATACATAAGGAGAGATTATGAAATTGATGAATTAAGTCCTTGATGGTCTTGGTCTAGTATAACTTGGCTAGTTGACTGAAATAGTTTTTTATAGACATTGTTTTGATAATGGAGCTACAACTCACAAAATACTAACCATAAAATTATAACACCCTTTTTTTAATTTTGAAAACACAACTAAAGATACCATATGAATGAATTAAGTTCCAGATATAGAGAGGCCATAACCATTTTTTATGAACATGGAGTCTGATGTTGATCAAATAAATTTTCAATTTGAGTGAGCTATGTGAATGGATCATTTCCATAAAACTTGCACAGGACCACTTTTGTCAATATTGACTTAGGGACATAATTAGTTTTCATATTAATAGGAGGATTAAAAAAAATGAAGTGGTGGAGGTTTATTTTGCAATGGTTGAGCTGACATGTTGGCTAATTACCTAGATATTTGTCTTAATTGATCTATCATTCTATCCAAGTCTTATTTAAAACTTGTAATTTTCCATTGAACCATATCAAAATCATCATTTTTCAAAATGTCCTATAACTCTAACTTATGTTTCTAAAGATCTAAAAAATATGTATTAGAGATTATGGAATCCATGTCATCTTTGTGTGAATCTTTCAAAGTTTATTTCCCTTTCCTACATTTGTGAGTGCTTGGACTATCCATGCACAAACCCTAGGAGGGTTTTAGCCCCCAAAAAAGTGTAGTAATAGAATATAAAATTTTTATCATCTCACCAAGACAAATCCAACTAGTGATTTATGCACAAGGGTGAAAATGCTTTACCTAAATAAATTTGCTAGTAGAATGTAACATTGATATCTTCTTGAAGAGACGAATCTAATGACTTCTAATTTTTAAAAGGTAAAATATTCCAAAATATTTTTACCATAAATAATGTTTTTTTCTTTTTTTGTAAAAAAACCTCTTGAACAAAACTACAGTAATGGAGAAATTCAATTCCTCCTTGATCACAAGTTATGTTTTTTTGGCCTTCTAGTGCTCAAGACACTATATCCAAAGAAAAAATAAAACCATAGAAACTAGACCAAATTGAAGCTTTTATACCACTTGTAAGGAAATTGCTTAGATGGTTTGTGATAATAGAATTATATATGGTAAAATTAAGAGTAGAATGGACACTATATCCAAAGAAAAAATAACACCATAGAAACTAGACCAAATTGAATCTTTGATACCACTTGTAAGGAAATTACTTAGATGATTTGTGATAATAGAATTATATATGGTAAAATTAATAATAGATCCACCAAAGAAATTTGTGAAAGAGAAGAGTATTTGAATATTTTGTTTGATCCACTTTGAGGGGACAACCTCCACAAAAATACAAGAAGAACATAATTCATAATAAGATGATAAAAGACTAACCACTACCTCCTTTATATACTCTACTTAGCCATGGTTATTCCATGGGTTTACCATACTAAGAACATTGAGAAATGCAACAAGATAATATGAAGGTGTGTAATCCACAATTCAGCCACACATATCCCTAGATGCACTATAGGTTAAGGGTATATAGTTATTCTAGGATCTTCTCAAACATGTCTTGGGTAGCTCAGAGGATGGATAGTAGGTCCTTATCCATCTTCTCCTCTCTAGTGGTATTCCTCACCTTGGTGAGGAAAAATAAATATTGTTGGGTCTATCATATCACTTGGTTTCCCTACTAGACAAATATCTAATTGAGTGTATTTTACATGCTTTTGAAGGATCAGTCAAAACTCCATTATACTTATAGGTCACCTTGGAAATCCATAAATAGAAATTGTAACCCTAGGGCCATAACTTAGGCTATGTGGGTGTATAAGAGTTATAATTGAAATGATCATCAAAGGTTGAGGGGAGATGGAGGAAGTAAAAGGAGTGAAAGAGGAAATGAGCAGAGGTGGATGGGGCATGGGAGATAAAGAAGGGAGAATGAAAGGGGAGGCCCATGGGAATATTTTTTCCTACCATTTTTCATGAGTGAGGTTCACCTAAGTCATATTTTCCCAAAATAAAAAGTCATGGAACAATAGGGAAGAGATGGGCTTGTTGAAGGTAAGTCTAGTGGGACCTTGGGTAAGGGATAGAGGGGTGCAAGGAGCTAAACACCAAGCTAATGCTACTAGGGCTGGAAAACCTATTGAATCCTATGGAGGGTGTGGATTTAGAGTAAAAGGCCTTAGAGTTAGAGGAGCTAGAGTATGGATCACCATTTATTTATTCTTAGGACTCTTTATTAGGTTATCATAGGGTGATAAATTAGATGGTGTGATAAAGATGATATGGGCCACATGGGCTAAAGGTATATGAATTTGAGTTGTGGATAGAAGTATTATGTTAACTAAGGTAAGGATATAGAGGATCCCTACTAGAATTAACATTCTTATGAAGGGTGTAGTCATGCCTAATATTAAAGGAATTCCCAAGGGAGGCACCAGGAGGAGTCCAAGATGTGATATGGGAGGAGTGGAAGGGAATGAATAAGAAATGACACTCAAAAGGACTAAATCCAAAGGTACTTGGGTAAAATATAGAGGAAAAGGAATAGGAAATAGTGGGGACAAAACCAAACTATTGGCCACCAAAACTAGGAATTGGTATGTGGTGGGAGTGAGGGTTGGAAAGGAAATATGAGGAGATGGAGGAGTAAGTATCGAAATTTATATGGGTGCCTATTAGGTGCCTTATTTTGGACTCATTCTTAATCTACTAGCCACATCAAATCTTAGGGGTTGTGGTGCTAGTGGCTATGTGGGTTATGTATACACATAATATTTTCAATTTTTTATCAAATACAATTGTTTTTAATCTTACAAGAACTCATTGATACACAATATCTCTAAGTGTACTCCCTAAGGTGTGTACTGAGAAAGGGGTGGGTAGACCATTAGTGCTTTGTAAGATTGTTATCCCTTATTTCCACTTACTACTAACACAACTAGATCCTAAAAACAATTTCCTAAGCTATTAATCCTCTTTTGCATACTCTAATTTTTTCCCAAATTTTATTCCTCTTTTTCTCACCTTAATCCCTTTTTGATAGTCTATTGTACTAGTTCAACTAGGTCAACCCTATATTATTTTGGGTAAAATTAATTTAGGGTCTAGGTTGGCTCTTGGCTGACCTAGCCTATGACCTTGCGAATTTTTGTCCATAACTATACTAGGTGGATTGGGTTAACCCTATTGATGAATTTTTTTGAAAGGGATTAGGGTTAAATCCACCTATTTATACAAGTTCATTTTTTCATTATTTAATAGTAATCAAGAGTTATTATTTTCTTACACTTCTTTATAATATACTCTTCCAACATTATACTTGAGGAGTCTTAGCTTAGGGTTTTTATTTGGAGAATCTAGTCTTGTGGATAAGTCTTGGATGTTTTGGCCTTTCTTATTTATCCTTAAAAATAAAAAAAACCTCTTATGAATCCCCTTTGGCCAAGGGAAATATTGAGTCTCAATGGGTTCATCTTTCAGGTAAGTATTCTCTAACTTTGCTCTTCTCTTTAGTAAATAGAAGTATTATAAGTATTGGCTTCAAATAATATTACTCTTCTTCTTATTCATGTATTAGAGTCTTACTCATACATACCTTAATTGAGATTCTCCTATGCATGTTTGTTTGTTTACTAACCCCCATATTGTGCCACGAGATTTAGTGAGCACTAGATTAGATTAATTTAAAATATTAGTTATTAGTTTAGTGAAATATGAAAACATAAGACCTAGCTAGGGTTATTTCATGATTGCATTTTATTGGAGGCTTTGAAACCTTCCCAATATTATTTATTGTGATAAGATATCCCATAATTAGGTCTAGAGGATCCCCATATTGGTCATGTTCCTAATTATCTAAAGTATCCCCAATTAGAAGTGTAAGTATGATCTATCTTATCTTAGTTAGGATTTACTTATAAACATGATGCATTTTTGATTGTATACATTTTTATGAACCCAAAGTGAATATAACACTTACATGTTTTATCTCACATTTTCATTATTTTATAATTTTATTTATTTATTTTTTAATATTTATAATATTAGGTTTACAATGCCGGTATAGTTTCTAACTTTTGTGCAAAAGTTTAACACACAGTCACATAAATACAACTCTATTATGTTTGTGTTGGTCTTCATCAGATATAGTATATTGGGTCAAACAAGTCAACATGGTATAGGTTTTCACTTTTAGACAAGCTACCAGGTCAATCCTATCGACATAATACTCTTTAAAACTTCTAAAAATATACTACGTCAACACTGTTGGCATAGTATTCTTCATAGGTTTTAGCAAATAGGGACTACATAACTAGGTTGACCTAGTCAACACAGATGGCATAATTTGTAAGTAAAAATTAAGGCTCTTCAATAGTAATCTCACTTTCCTCTATATATTCTAACCCACAAAGGTTCCTTTCTCTCTTTATTTTTCATTTTTTCTATTCATTATAGTTCTATTTTCATAGTTTGTAATATTTCAAATTGACCCTTTTATAGCAAACTAGGTCCACCCTATCAACCTAGTTATGTTTTTTTCTTCTATCTAGAAGACTAGGTTGACACTATCAACATAGTTCTTATCAGATCCTTGCTTTAGTATTATAGTAGTGACACTGTAGACTCTGTTCTATAATCTCTATAAACACTATCATCTAAATCGACATTATACTATGCTTTAAAATTAGAATTCATCTATATGATAGTAATTAATTCAAACTTTAAATATCAATTGCTTACATGATTAGAAAACATCACATAGTATAATTAAGTGATTTTTCAATATACCATGTAGTTACACTATTTTTATCTTTCTTTCACACACTACCAAATTAGATAATCTTAAAACAAATTTAAATAATTGTCTACCCAAGGTCTACTTGGATTTCATCACCAAGGGGGAGATAACTTAGTTTTATAGCTAATTATAAACACATGGTTACTATTATATATTATAAAATCAACAAACACCCTTATCATTGTAGTGTGTGAAGTAAAGGGGTAGGACCCAATACCAAGCCAGTACCATTTCCAACATAGATTCCTTTCAGCCTAAACATCTTGAAACATCCATAGATTGATTTCTAGTTACTTAAAAACAACTTCCTATCACACTTAAAATCACACTCTAATAATATAACAACATTTAGGATCACCACTTAGTTAGCATTTACTTTCCAAGTTGACTGATTGCTCTTGGCTCAATTATATGTTGTATTGTTAAAAAATGCATTGGCCAAAGTTAGTGCAAGGTTTTATGTTGTGTGACTAAATTGGATCATCCTAATTGATCAAATTGATTATGTGTTTCTTTTTAATTCTTTCTTTCAGAATTACTTGATTTTTTTTTGTCTTAGTACACTATCATTCTATTCAACACGGTCTCTTACCAACTATCTATTTCCCTTGCCTGTAGAACTATGTTGACCTTGTCGACATTGTATTATTTTTTTCCTCCAAAGATATAGTACTAGGTTGACCCTATCGACTTTATATCCTTTTTTTATTATTTTATATCTATGTTATAAAAATAGTTTGACCTTGTAAACTTTGTATCCCTATTATCTTAGTTTTTAGACCCTGTCTCTAGTACTACATTCACACAATCAACTTTGTACTCTTACTAATTTATTTATCTATTTGACTTGGGTTTTTATTTCTCCTCCTTAGAATTCTATTCATTTATTTCAATTCATCATTATTTCCCCTATCATAATCTTCTTGGACAACTTGAATCCATTCAGATACTATATGGGATGTTCATTTTTCCCTCTCTTTTCCTCCCAATCAAACCATCACTCTTGGGGATACTATTCCCATCCTTCATCTATGGATTATAAAATGATGCAAATCACACCTCAAGATGAATTAGGTGAATCTTATCCTTTTTATACCTATCAATACAATTCCCATCTTCAAAATATTCAAACCAATGTGGAAGAAATTGACACAAGTTTAATCAATAATACCACTAATAATCCATCTTTTAATAACTCTCCCCTTAATACCAATTTAGGGAGTGCTCCTAAAAACAATAACACACCTATTGATATCACTCAACTTCTTACACACGTCATATAACAAATGAACATGATGCAAGCCTATAACACCTCTCAAATGATACAACTACAAAATCATTTGATCAATATGGCTAATCAACCTTTGGCTATCCATCCTCAAGCCACTCCCAATTATCTTCCTCCACCTCTTAGAGATGCTTTACAAAATGTTATTCCTCAACCTGTAATGAATAGAAAATGCTTCAAACTATTCTAATTAAGACTTCATCTACCTTCATTATGTCCATTAATATTGGTAACATATATCCAAATATCAAGTATGATGGGACTAAAGATCTTGCCTCATTTATCAAAGCCTTTGGAAGTATTTACAAAGATTAAATCCAAACTAATACCTTCACCATAACTAAACAATACTCAAAACCTTCATGGGTGATGTATTATAATGGTACAACCAACTTTCACAACATTCCATTTAGAAACTTGAGTACTTTGTCAATCCTTTAGTTAAAGAGTTTCAACATAATGATCTTCCTAAAATTTACCTTATCCACTTCATCAACGCTAAGCATTCTCCCACTAAATCAGCTTATGCTTTTATCAAATTATGGAAATATATAGATTATAAATCCAACCAGAACATGACTAATGATAAATTTTTCAAAATATTTATAACTAATTTAAGTCTTTCTCTTTAATATAAGGTTCTAGCTTTCACTCCCAAAACACTTAATGAATCTCTTGACTAAGATAAACATCAAGACTTTCTCATGAAGAAATTCAAACCTAATCTTAAACTTCTTAAATGATATTTTCAAACATATACTAATTCTATCACTAGAAATACTCCTCAAACCAATCCAAGAGTTGCCAAAGCTGACATTCTTTCATATTTTCACACACCACTCTCAGTTCAACAAATGAAATAATTTTTACCACCCTCTAAACCTTTTACTTATCATAACAATCTAACTAAGTGGTATGAACCTAATCAATTTTGTTGTTTCCACACTGACATTGGTCACTCCCATGAATCTTGAAAAGGGCTCACTAAATTTACTATCTCCTATATTTTTGGTGATTCATTTAATCATGAAGCCATGATTAACTTTCATCATCAAGAGTATACCACTACTTCTCAATAATGATAAATTGTCAAATCTTTTACCATGAATAACCAAAAATATTTTTCCACCACTAATTATGACCAATATTACAATAATTCTCAATATGTTAACACTACTAAGGTCAATTATCATCACAAGCTAGTTCACAAAGATCTTGTTACCAAACCTAAGAATTCATATTTATAAGAATAACTTCTCAAAGATACTACAACCACTAACCTCACTTTGGAACCCCTTGAGGAAAAATCTCCTCCTTTTGAACCCCCAACCACTTCTATTCATTCAAAATCTACCTTACCTCCTAAACATTGTGTTGGTTCTTCTTCTAAATATCAATGAAACTTTATTAAAGAACTTAATTCTAAGCCTTGAAATATTCCACTTATGGATTTGGTTTGTAATCCCCCTTATCATCACAAGTTCCTTATGTAACAACTACAAAAAATAAAATATCCATCTCCTATAGATGAAGAACCACCTTTATTTAACCTCAAACTACCAACATGCATACCATTGAAACCATGTGTCCTTCCAAACCTTTTATTAAATTTATTGAAGAGGTAATGATCAATGATGAAATTCTTTTTCATGTCGATGATCTGCTACTATTAACTAAAATAGCCATTAATACTAGCCTTATTCATAAATTTCTAGTTGACAAAGTCTATGGTATTAATGTGACATATTTGTGGCTTATCCAATAAATTGGTTATAATAAGGATCATCTCAAGCAAACCTACATCACTTGTTGTGGTTTTGATAAGACTAATCAAAATCCATTTGGTTGCATTTGGCTTCCCCTAGCCATCAGACCTTAAATCTTTCAAACTAAACTTATGGTCCCTGATTTAACCTTATAACATACTCCTTGGTTACCCATGGACTCATAGAATGAGGTCTAGTTCTTCTTTTGGTAGCCAATACATTAAATTCTTACATAATTATAAATGATATAAGCATGAAGCTAATCCCAACCCTTGAAGTATTCAACTTACTAATCCAAAACCTTAGTATCATATTCCTACTTTTCCTAAGATCAATATTACTACTTTACCTAAGTTCATTAACATCAATACTGATTTACAAGTCACTCTTGCTGATTTAGATGATGATAAACCTAATGATTTTAAAGATACTTGAAATTATACCAAGCTACCTCCCTAAATTTTAGAGTGGATTCCTCCTTATTTATTTTCTTGAGACCATACTATTACTATCATTTATGAGATTATTGATTTTACCCTCCATGCAATGTTTAGGATCCTTATTTACCCAAAGAATACTTCAATTTCAATTATTATGGATATTCCAAATTATTTAAAAATCCTCTCATCATGTATCCTTGTACATTTAGTAATATTAGAATTTCACATTCTAAAAATCCCCTAAAAACTCAAGCATGTATAGTTTATCTAACATATGATGATAATTACATAATGGCCCAAGCTCAATCTCAAGACTTGGATGTTCAACATTATAAAAAAAAAACTCAAATTCATGCTTTTAACTAAGATTTTCATACCATTTATATGGATTGTGAATTATATCCTAAAGGTCATGTGCTTCCTATTAATTTTATGCTTCTTAATACTCCTTGGGTGGTATAAAAAATCATACCTTCTAAATATTCTAAAATTTATGCATCTTCTCTACCACCTTGGATATAGTCACTCATCCAATCATTCCCTCATTAATGAATCTAATGACACACCAATCCCATCTGATACATCTACTTCTCCTACTCCCAAGATTACACTAGACATCAAGGCCATCGATGTCCATTAGATACATTCTAAATATGATCGCTATGGTAATCAAATTTTGGATCTTAAAGTAGATGTTGAGTATTATGGTCCTCTTCCTACTTTTCCTATTTATGAAGTTATTATTAAAATGCTTCATTATCAAGAAGCTAAACTTCCTCAACAACATCACAAACTTGGGAATTTTAAAACCAAAATCCCTCATTTCAATAACTTTGTTGCTAGCATTGATCCTAATACTAATCCAATTTCTTATTTATCTAATACACCATACCATTTCTAGTATGGTAATGTTATTCTTATAAAACAAAATACTTGCATTAAACATGGTACTCCATCATGCCCTCAACTAATTATGGTTTCTCACAAACTCTCACCCACTAAATATGATAACTTTAGCTTACTTTTTGATAAATATCATGAGATCTTTTCCTATTCCTTTGAGGACATGCCTGATATTGACCCTAAAATTATGGTACATAACATCATCACTTATCTTAATGCCAAATCTATACATAAAAAACAAACTAAATTTCCACCTAAGGTTTCTAACCTATATCACAAGGAAATCATCAAATTAGTCAATGCTAAATTTATAAAACCAATGGACTACTCTAAATGGGTTTCTAACATAGTTCCTATTTAGAAAAAGGTCAAAATGGTCACTTGAATTTGTATTGATTTCTATAATCTAAATCTCACTTGTCCCAAGGACAACTTCCCTTTACCTTCAATAGATGCCATTTTCAATTCCACTACTGGTTATGAAATTTTATCTCTTATGGATGGATTTTTGGGTTATAATAAAATTCACATTTCCCTTGAAGACTAACATAAGACCACTTTTACCTTGGAATGGGGCACCTATTTCTATGTCAAAATGCCCTTTGGCCTCAAAAATATCAGAGCCACTTACCAATGAAAAATGACTCATATATTTCATGATCTTATACATAAAATTATTGAATCCTATCCAGATAACCTCATTACTAAATCTAAAAGTCACAAGACTCATTTTTCTGATCTTGTCATCATATTTGATCATTTCCTCAAATATTGAGTTATACTAAATCCTTACAAATGTGTCTTTGGTGTCACATCTAGAAAATTGTTAGGATTCCTAGTCTCTCTTCATGGCCTTAATGTTAAACCTACTAAGATTAGTGTTATCATCAACATGCCCATTTCTCATTCCATTTCAAACATTTACACTTATCTAGGCAAACTTTATGGAGTTAGATGATTCATCCCTGAAATGGCTTACCATATCCACTCTATCAATTCTCCTCTTAATAAAGGTAATGCTTTATAATGGATGGATGCTTGTAAAAAATCCTTTGATAACATGAAATAATCATTGCTTCAACCACATACACTTTTTCCTCCTTTAAATGATTTAGCCTTGATACTATATACTTATTCCACACCCATATCAGTTGGGGAAATGCTTTCCCAACAAGATTATATCAGAAGAGAGTATGCATTCTATTACATCAACTGAGGCCTCATCGATTATGAGAAATTTTATAATAAATTTGAACATGATTACCTTGCCATCTATTTCACAAATGGAAAGCTATGAAATTACATGCTTTATCAAACCACCTAAATTATCATTCATTTCGATGCCCTTCATCACTTCTTCTCCAAAGCCTTTATTCCTAGAGATAAAATTGGCAAATAGATGGTCCTCATGAAATTTGATCTCTGCACTATTATTGAGAAATCCATCAAAGGACAAATCATAGTTGATCAGCTTGTTGTAGCTCCTATGCCAGCTACCAATCACCTTCAAGATATTCTTCATGATGATAACATTATCTAGGTTTAAGTTCTCAACCAAGCTATATCTCTTAAATATTACTTTCATAACTTCTTTGTTGTTCTTAAAGCAAGTAATCTTGAAGAACCTACTATATTCCCTGATACTACTAAACCAAAATTAGTTATCAAATAAATTTCTAAAATTAATGTTGACTTACATGAGGATACTTAGACCCTTCACTTTGATGGTGTTAAATGATTTCAAAGAGATATGGTAGGTTTCATTATTATAACTCCTTGTAAAAATCTTCCCTTTATCTTTTTTCCTAGCATTTGACATCACTAACAATATGATAGAGTATAAATCTCTAATCTTAGGCATGAAAGCTACTCTTGATTTAAATATACAATACATGTATGCCTTAGGTGATTCTTAGCTCATTTGTCACCAAGTCAATGGTGATTAATAATGCAAAATCAAGAATAACATTTTTTATCATCAACTTGCAGCTACTCTAGCCAAAGATTTCATCTCTTTCACTATCAAGCCTATCTCTCGAGATCAAAATTATATTGATGATTTCCTTGCTTATTCATCATCTTTTTTTCATCCCCAACAGGTTATTTTTTATCCTACTTTTATTATACAAATAATAAAAATCTCCATCTTTTACTCAACCACAAGATTTTTTTATCTATCACATTGAATCTATCACCATTTGATAAAGCCCATGGTATAAAGACATCATTCAACTTTTAGAACATCAAACTTATCCTCCCAACTTAGACTCTCATGAAAAGACTCATATTCATAAACAAAATTTTAAGTATGTATTTCAATATAACATCCTTTATTATCATAATTTTAAGGTACCTTGATCCATTATGTTATTCAAGATGATGTCCCTCCTCTTCTTGAACAAGCACATGGGAGAATTTTTAGTGGCCACTATAGTAGATATGCTATAGCTTGCAACTACCTATGCATGGGATACTTTTATCCCAATCTTAAAAAGGATGTTATTGAATTAGATAAAAAGTGTAATCATTTCTAAATTCATGATGATATAATTCATTCACCTCTATCTGAATGTAAAGCTATCAAATTTCCATGGCCATTCTCTATGTAGGAATTAGATCTCATTGACAAATTACCTCATTCTCAAGATGGGCATGTCTTTATAATCACAACTATTAAATATTTTAACAAGTGTGTTAAATCTATGCCATTTTTAATGTCACTAGTGATACCATATCCAAATTTATTATTAATCAAATCCTTTGCCACTTTGGTGTTCGTTGTACTCTCATTTTATACAATGGTGGTAATTTCAAAAATAAGGATGTCAAATAGCTCTATGTTAAATTTAAAATCAATCAAAAATTTTCCACACCTATCATCCATAATTTAATGGTTATGCTAAGGCCATAAACAAAATGCTTAATAAAATTCTTCAAAAGACAATTTATGAAACCCACATGGATTCCCACTATCATCTTTATCCTACTCTTTGGAACTAGCAAACTAGCATATGTATTACCACTGGGATAACATCATTATCTCTAGTCTATGGTTCTAAATTAGTGTTTCCTTTAGAATTTGAGATTCAATCTCTTCATATATGTCTTCATGATATCATCCTCGATGAAAATTTATGTGAATATTGCCTTCATTCCCTTGATCTCCTTGATTAACATTGTCTTCCTACTTTGCAATATAATGTCCAATACAAGGATTGTATTTCCAAAAAACATAACAAACTTGTCAAAATACACACATTTAATATTGGTGATCTTGTCCTTAAATTAGACTACACTCATGATAAATAAATTAAATATGACCAAAAATGGTGGGGTCCCAATTTAGTCAAAGACATTCTCAGTCCAAGTGCCTATCACCTTCAAACCAATGAAGGCCGTATTTTTAAAGAGCCCACCAATGCACAATTCCTCAAGAAGTATTTTGATTAAATACTTCCCTTCTTTTCCTCACTTTATATATTATATCTATCTAACAATTTTTTTAGGATACTTACATTGGTCTCACCCTCTACAACAATTTTCTCTCTTTCACAAACCTTAATCCTTTCTTTAGGTCTTTTGGTTTCCCTTTTTCTCATGAGTTACGTATTAAAACCATGGATAGGAACTGATATTACTAATGATGTATTATAGTCTCTTTATTTTTGTACTTTTTACACACTTATTGGCACCCCTTGGGTTTTTCTTTGTGAGTTGCAGTGTAAGACCATGGATAAAATGTAGCTTTCTTCCCAAATACCATATTTTTTTAACCTCATTTTTTTCACATGATTTTTGGCACCCTTGTGGGTTTCTCTTTTATGAGTTGCATTTGAAGACCATGGATAGGACCTATCCTTGCTCATAAGATGACCATCTTGTCATTCCTTTTCTAGAATGTGTTTTGTAATGGTTACAAGTTATTGATCTTTGTTCTCAACCTTTAGGTTTTTATTCTTTTGGTAGATGATGATATTTATGAAATAATATATGTTAGCATGTTTTCCTCCATTTCCTACATTAATATGATAAGGAATAACACTTTTCTATCATTTAATCCCTTATTCACTCTTTGTCACATTTTTTTCAATTTGAAGTAATTCAAATTGTTCCATGTGGAATTCCTCTTGATTTCCTTTTCTTTTACTCCACATTGGATAAAATAAGGGAGAATTCAAGATATAGCTTTATTTTACCTATATTTAAGAGAATTTTAGACACCATGCTCTCTGAAGTTCTCTTTCTTATCAACTAAGTCCCAAGTATTCAAATGAAATTCATCTTTAGCACCCATGTTTGGTTTTACAAATCCATATGAAGGAGGAATATAAAAATCCATCAAGAAATTTAAAAGCCAAATCATTTAAAACAAAATGTGATGATATATAAAAGGCAACATACAAATCTCAAAAGTAAAAATTACACCAAAATACATGATTACAAGCACATCTCCTATCTCCAATTAAAGCTTAAAGTCCACAGTTAGCCTCACACTAGAGCCAAGGTCCATTGGGGTGTGATAGGCTAGTAGACTGGAATAGGAGAATTAAAAAGAAAAAATATATGGTTCTACCTACTTTATCACACAAGTACCTAATCTTTTCTATAGATATATGGATATGTAAGGGGTATTGAGGAATGGGGAACACATTATGGGAAGGTGGGGTCTATTTTAGTTTTCATACATATAGCCTTCATCGGATGATCTACATACTTCCTTTGTTGACCTAAGACTTGTGTGGCTAAGAGAAGTTCTTTAGAGTCCTTAAGGTCAAAACCCATTTTGTTTTGACAAATTTAATTTGAGTGTCTTGACTTTGATAAAGAGTTCTTCTACCTTAATTTTTCCTTCATTATCCCCTCCACCCATTTCATTTCCCCCCTTGATAGGCATGTGTGATTTCCCCCCCCCCCCCTCTTCTCTACTTCCTTCTTATTCTCACATCTTAAAAACATACTAGCACTACTCTATTTCAATTTTATCTATCCTTAGAACAAAAAAAATTGTTTGAGAAACTATGGATTACTATCTTTATACCATGGCTTTACATTTATAAATATGATATGATTTATTTTATCATTTGTCATTGTTGTACCACCCATTTTTGTAGACACCTGAGTTTATTTTTACTTTCATGTGATTTTCCCATTCATTATTGATTAAGGATTGTTACTTGCCACTCATCAATGTTATTTTTCCTTTTATGCACCTTTTTACATTGATGATTGAGTAAGTATTGTTACTTCTCACTCATCAATGTTGTTTTACCATATTGTTTTTGCTTTCCCATATTTGTTTAAGGATCATTACTAATCTCACATTAATATTTGTTTACCATGAGTTTTTTATATGTATCCTTGGTTTGAACTTGTGAGTTTGCCTTTCTTACTTAAGGTTTACATGTTTGATTTTTTTAGTCTATAGTAGCCTTGGCTTTTTAGTTACCCAATTTACTCCTAAATTTTGACTAAGTCATTTGTTCTAACATAGCACTTGTTACCCTAGCTTCCCAAATTTCCAAATACATCCCATCCAAATAACACCAAGTATCTTGGATTTCTTGTGTTTGTTTATTTTTGATCTTTAGTTTTGTATTCTTGGGTTTGTCAAAAGTAGTCTATGTGCCCTCCATAATTAAAAATACTAACACAATAGATAACCATCTAGTCATAAAGTTAAGTTAAGGTATTCATTGCATTTAATTTTAAGGTATTTCCCTTTCAAACATTTAATTTCAATTATTTTTTATTTAAATTACTATAACATTTTTTAGCATTATCATTGTGTGTTACTATGTTCTTTTTCAAAGCACTATCCCCTACTATACCTAAGTGATGCATGATGAGATTCAAGTGGGGCATATGTACACACATAATATTTTCAAAGTTTTATCATATATTGATGCTTTGTATCTTGTAATAACCCATCAAGATTCAATCTCTCTAAGTTCATGCCCTAAGGGGTACATCAAGAAATGGGTGGGTAGACCATTAGTGCTTCACAATATTGTTATCCCTTATTGTCACTTATTAATAATCTAACTAGCTCATGAAAACCATTTTTTAAGCTATTACTCATCTTTTTCATACTCCTCCAATATTTCCCACTTTCCATTATTATTTTCCTCACCTTAATACCCTTTCAATAGTATATTGTATTAAGTTTATTGGGTCAACATTATACTAGTTTGGGTAAAATTCATTTGGGTTCTAGGTTGACTCATGACCAACCTAACCTATGACCTAGTGAATTTTTGTTCATAACTAAATTCAGTCAACTGAGTTGACCCTATTGACATATTTTTTTATAAGGGATTACGGTTAAATCCACCTATATATACAAGTTAATTTCATTACTATTTACCAATGATCAAGAGTTATTATTTGCTTGCACTTCTTTACAATCCACTCTTCCACCATTCTACTTGAGGAATCTTAGCTTATGGTTTATATTTGGAGAAGCCTTGGATGGTTTGGACTTTCTTATTTATCCTTAAAAACCACAACAACCTATTCAAAAGCCACTTTTTCCAAGGGAGAGATTGAGTCTCGATGGGTTCATCTTTCTAGTAAGTATTCTCTAACTTTGATCCTCTCTCTAGTAGATAGAAGTAGCATAATTATTAGCTTCAAATAATATTACTCATATTCTTCATGTATTAGGGTATTAATCATAAATATATTAATTTATATTAACCTATGCATGTTTTCTATTTACTAACCCCCATATTATGTCACAAGCTTCAGTGAATACTAGATTAGATTATTCTAATTTACTTGTTATTAGTTTAGTGAAATATGAAAATATAGGACCTAGTTAGGGTTATTACATGATTATTGTTCACTAGAAGATTTGTAACCCTCCCTAATATTATTTATTGTGATAATACATCCCCTAATTTGGTCTAGTGGATCTCCATATTTGTCATGTTCCCAATTATCTAATATATCCCCAATTAGAAGTGTAAGTATGATTTATCTTCTCTGATTTAAGATTGTTTTATAGAAATGATGCATTTATAATTGTATATAGCTTATGTTTGTCTTTTTGGCATAGTTTAGTCCAAGGTCAAATCTAACACAACCTGGTTACTAGAATTATTAGATGAGGTGAAGATAGATCACAAGGAACAACTAGAGGAGGTAGAGGTAGAGTTGGAACACAAGGAACTAGAGTTATTGGTAGAATTAGAGACACATCTAGAGCTAGAGGAGATGGATCTTGAGGGGGAGAAGGTGTTAGGATGAAATATAAGATCCTTTTGAAGATGGCTAGAGTTTTTGGAATTAGGTCCTCCATGGACCAAGTAGGAGCTAGAAGAGTTGTGAAGGGGCCTACTTAAGCCTTCTTCCCATTCTTATTATTCTTGGATTCTATTCAAGATATAACCTATTTAGTGTTGATATTGTTCAAATAGAGATCATCATCATCTTCATCTTAATGGTCATAGTTGATGTTGATTCTAACTGAGTATTGTGCTAAATGTATTGAATCACCTTGATAAGGTCCCATTATTGAACCTTGTACTTTACTAAGAAGAAAGAGTCTCACATGAATACCATCTTCTATATCAAGGGGAACTTATTTTAGACATGGTGTTATATGGTGATTGGGAGTGGTAAGCATGCCCTTTATGGACACTATACATAGAACCCAAATATACTATCACTAGTAGATAAGTGATCTCTTATTCTGATAAGTGGTCAAGGGTATATTATGGTAGATAGAGGGGGTATTTAAGAAAACCCATGATTTGAATCATTATGTCATCCTTGTAGATATATTAGTCCTTGATGGTTTTGATAAATTATGGAATTATCTTTGACAATGAGGGAATCAAATCATCATTAACTACTTGGTACACCACCAGGTATAAGTGATCATAAACATCCTTGATGTGCTAGTTGAAATGGTGTCCATATAGCTTATAAAATACCACATGGATGCTTAGGCCACTAGGAACCCATGCAAGAAAGGTAGAAGGATTGAATAAAATAATCTATTAAACTAAATATATAAAGATCACATCATGTATAAGTTACCTTCATCTTCAGCATGTGTAATGGCATGAACCACCTTGAAGTTGATCAAGCATCCCATGTCCATGATGTCTAAGCATGTCAAGATCATATGTAGGAGAGGTACCCACAAGTCATTGATGTGTATGAAATCTAAGTCTCTAAATATATGATTTAGTAGGATCATGCCTACTCAGACCTCCTCCCAAAATGTGAGAATTATGTAAGCATTAATTTTCTCATTGTTAACCCATTTGTATTCAGGGTTCTTAGCCTAGTTTTAGAAGACATCATAGAGCTGGTAGGTGTTCATCTAGATTGAAATTATTGCTACATCATAAGAAAAAGAGAAGTATAGGAGGGAGTATTATGCCTTGAAAGCATTCTTATATTTATCAATAATCTAGTGTTAAGAGATGGGTGAGCAGACCTAGTTATTACCCCATCTTATAATTATATGGCCTTATTAAGATGTCACCCAATAGGTTAGTATAGGAAAATGCCTCTAATCTAGTTATGGATTTATAGAGTTTTCACTTCTTATAATACCTAAGGGCATCCTCATATTCATCATAATGGTCATACACATTGGTGAAATCCTTAGGGACCTACTTATTTACATTAAATATATCATTGCAGTGCTTATACTTAGCTAAGCTAGCATGGAATGTGTTGTCATAGTACTCAAGCTTGACCTTCAGGTTTGAGGATGTAGTAGCCATTAGAGTAGGATGAAGGGATAATTTAGGGAGATTTGAGTGTAGAAAACACATGATACATGGCCTTTTTGGAATTTTTAAAGTGTAGTATCAGAGATTTATTTTAAGGAATTAATGGTAACTATAAATGGGCTTCCCTTAGGCTTTATAATATAAGGCATACATTATAATGCATTAATGGTGTTTAGTGACTCACTTATGAATTTGAATTTTAGTTGGTGGATATATTTTCTCTATTTATTTATAATTCTAGAATTAAATTTAGATCCCATGATCCTCTACCTTTAGCCATATATATAAATGGTGATGGGATGTTTTTAAAACTATCTAATGGGGTCTATATTCCCATTATATTAATTCCTAATGCATGTTGGGGATTCTATCACATCCCTTAGAGGATTATCAACTAACTCCTAATTTATAACATATGTCATCTAATCATTAGTCTTTCCATAATGATCAACACCTAGGCATGTTTTAGACCTCATATCAGTTCCTTAGGATGGGATATGTGTCACCTAGGGACATGTGTCATGTTTTGATAGGACTTTGAGCCTCATCCATACTTCATTTTGAGATTATCAATATTTGAGGTGGTAATGAGTTTATTCACATACTAGGTGATGTGGTGCCTTTTCATTTGGTTAGGCTCTTTAACATCTTTGATAGATCTACGGGACTATTATATATATATATATATATATATATATATATATATATATATATATATATATATATATATATATATATATATATATATATTGATGGCATTGTGTCTTCCTGTTTAGCTAAGATCTCTTAGGATATTGTATATTTGATAGGTATGGGGGAGTGAGCACTATAGCTCACAATGATGTGGTACCCTCTTATTTTTTTGGGATTTCATAGGATCTAACATCTCTTATAGGTCTAAGTGACTAGCTAATCTAACTTAGGATGATGTGGCACCTATAGACACCTAAAACTAGCCACTAATCACCTCTAACCAAGATTTTGACTAATTTCTACCAAAGTGCACAATTTGGCTTAAAAACACTTTTACACATTAAAAGAGTTGAAATTGTTATATTCAAGTGTCAATTTTTTCCAAGGTATCATTAAATGGGGTAATGTAATTTATGAATTAAATAACTTTGATCAGATTATTTCAAGTCAAAATGGCATTTTCACACTTGGGCATTCTAGATTGCCCTTTTGTATCAAATTTCTTGCACAAGAAATGTTCCTTTGTTATTTTGCATTAACATCCTAAATGGGATAATGGTTCTAATGCATCTAATATTGACTTCTAATTCTAATCCAACAAAATTTCAAGTTGATAACAAGACATTTTGACCAATTTCATTAATCTATGCACCAAAGGGCCAAAATTTACACCAAAGTGATTAATCATGCTTAAGTCTAATTAATTTAAATCATGATCCTAATTAAGAATTCCATGGATATTTTTTATTTATTTTTTTAGAAATGAATATTGAATATTTACATCATCAAATGACATCATTTCTTGGGAAGGCATCCCTAGGCCATAAATGCATAAAATATCTCATCAATCCACTGCATGCCTCATTAAGACCCTCCATGCCTCTTTATTGCCTCTCCATCCCAGATATTTATGAAGGAATTTATTGATTTTTGACTCAAAAATTAAATGGATTCTTAGCTACACATCTTCATCTTGAGATGAATGGTTCCAATTCAGTCTGACCATTTTGTAAAATCATAAATATGAGGCCTTGCCTATTAAATTTTAATCTATCTTGGTGTAAAGTTATATTTCTAAATTTATTACAAAATCCATTATAATTAGTGTTATAATTCCAAATTGTTTAACCAATCCAAATCCACAAGCCAAATGGTTCCAAGAGGAGGTGGATGATAAACAAGATCCATTACAATAGACCTTTTGAAACACAAATCCAAATAAGCCACTTCAACAATCTATTTGGAACATCTAAGGAAGGTGAAATATTTCTTTGTCTTTTCATTCTAGTTGTGTTTCTTATTTGGTTTTGTTAATATGCTCTACCCTTGAGATAGGCTTAGGGTGTTAGCTTAGTGTATTATTTGTTTGGATTTGATTTCAATCACTAATACCATAATAATCTCCCCCTATTGTAATCCAATGTTCATATCACCTTCCTATTTAGTTGGGCTCTCCCAAACTCTGACATGTCTAATTGGTTTAGGGAATTGGTCACTATGAATCTTGATGATGTGGTGCCTTCCTATTTAGCTAAGTTATCCTAGGCTTTGACATCTCTGATAGGTCTAAGGGATTGACTTATCTAGATATTGATAATGTAGTGCCTTATCATATAGTTTGGCTCTCCTAGGATCTAAGTCTCTAACATGTCTAGGGGACTTGAATACTCTAACTTAAGTTGACATTGCATCTTCCAATTTAGGTAGGATATCCAAATATCTAACATTTGTGATAGGTTTGGGGGATTAGTCACTTTGACTTATGATGATGTGGCATCCTCCCACTTAGTTGGGATCTCCTAGGATATGAAATATCTAACAATTCTAGGGATTAGCCTCTCTATCTTAGGATGACATGGTGCCTTCTAATTTATATAGATTCTCCTCATCTTTGACATCTATAAAAGGTTAAGGGAACTAGCTACTTTGGTTATTAATTATGTAACACCTTCAAATTCATTCATTCTCTCTTAGGCTCTAACATCTTTGAAATGTTTATGTGACTAGTCACTCTGACTCAAGATAATATTTCACCTTCCATTTGATCAAGCTCTCCTAGGCACTTACATATTTAATAGGTTTAGGGGACTGATCACTATAAATCTTGATGATGTTGTTCCTTACTATTTAGATGAGTTATCCTAAGCTCTAACATCTTTGATAAGTCTAGGGGGCTCGCCACTCTGACCCCTGATGATGTGGTTCCTTCACATTCAATCAAGATTTAATGTCTTTGATAGGTCTAGTGGAATGGCCACTCTAACTTAGGATGATGTCGTGATTTTTCATTAATTGAGGCTATTATGGTATTTGACATCTATGATAGGTATAGGGGACTAGTTACTCTAACTCTTAATTACATGATGCCTTCTAATTCAACTAGGCTCTATCAAATTCACAAAAATTACCTTGTAAGAAAGATAAAAAGAATGTGATACATTAAAAATTACATTTTAGATACATATATATCATTTATTCATGGAGGGAAATGGGTTTGTTGCTCTGGGAAGGAAACTAAACTCTAGGATATTCAAGTGAAAATAACATAAAACAATATCACCATGGTTTATAAAGAGAATAATCACTCCTTAATTTTAAAGATAAATAAAAAAGACATGTTACTTATCAAATAAATTAAGGTGGTACATATTTTAAAGATTTGAGTAGGCATTGATGAAAAGAAAAAAATAAAGGTCTTTTAAGCTCTAGTTCTTGAAATTTTTAGAGGGGTCCCCCATTAAAAATAATAGGGGGTATGATATCCACAACACCATCTTATATATGCTAGATTTGTGTGACTATTTTTATGATTCAGGAGATACCCTCTTTTATAATATTGAATTCTAGTATGGGATAATGGTTTGATAATATTGAGTTTGAGAATTCATCTCCTAAGTGTGATGGATGTAATCAACTGGGTCATATAACCATACTATTTATTTCATTTTTAAAAAAATGGAATTGTTTTGTGGATAGGAAAGAGAAGCAAGCATGGTTGAAAAATACTAAAGAGGATCCTTACACTTATAATTTAAAATAATAACTATTGAATGTGTATATCATGTCTTTGGAACCATAGGAAAACATAGATAAGATCCAATCATTAAAAATTTAGTAAAAGGGATGGATATTTGACACCTAAGTTTGGGAAGAGAAAAATGAAAATATTTCATAAGTAGGGAATCCCCAAACCCTTATAATGCATGATGATAATTTAGATACAACTATTGGTCATTTTAAATAATTTTAAGTAGTTGTATCAAAAAAATAGTTAGGGGGAGTAAATTTGAGTCCTTTGGTGATATGGATGAGGGAAGGATATCCAGGCAAACCTTCTATAGTGGATGGATTTATAGATAAGGTTGAGGTAATATTATTTCAATACATATAGGCAAGATATTTTGAGTCTTATATATATATCATCTGAGTTAAAATAAGTTCCAATGTTTATATATTGAAGATGAGGAAAATGTGGAGGTTGTTCATGCTATGATTAGGAAGTTACTCTTAAAACTTGAAAGAACTTATTTCTTTTAGGTATAGGTAAGGATAATGAAGACATTATTCAATAGAAAGATATATTGGATTCTCATAACATAATTTATATTTTTATTTCTTTACCATGTTTGATTAAAAATAATGAAGTTGAGGTTACTCCATATAAACATAAGGGGTCTTAGAGACAAGTAAATGTAGGATCGATAAAAAAAGTGGGGAAACTTACTCAAATTGAACTTAGGAAAAGTAAAATTGACAAATAAGTAGAAAATGGGATTCAATCTTTTATCCAAATTTGAAGATCCAAAGGTCCCTCTAGATGTTATAAATAGAGATCATTAGTTGGAATATTAGATGGATGAATCATAATAATAAGCATAAAATATTTATTGATTCAAGAATAAATCATCTTTCAATTATATTAGTTATTCAAGAAACTAAAATTTATGATTTTTTAGTTGAGGAAATGAAGAAGAAATCTTGTAAGGAGGCTCAAGTTAGTAATGTTAGTTCTTCAGAGGCCTTTAGAGGGTTAGCTACTTTTTGGGATGACAAGTTTCTTAGGGGAGATGTATTTTTTAAGACTTATAATCATTAGATATCATATTTTTAGATAGAAATTAGGATTTTACTTGGATACTATCTAATGTATATGTTTCCAATTTTTTTCAACTCACAAAATATTATTTAACAAGCTTATATCTTTCAATAAAAAATGGGGGAATATTTATTGAATGTTGGCTGGGGATTTTAATAATTCTCTCAACCCTTATGACAATTTTTTTAACCTAAAATTTCACCCTAGATAAGTCAACTATACATTCTCAATTTTAGGAAAACATGGAACCGTCTCCATTCATAGGCAAACTACTATAAGAGATAGATCTCTAGGTTTTAAAGGGATAGATCTATTGATTTATCTTCTAAGATCACACTAAATTATAAAAATCAATATTAGGGGTGAAAAGGGAAGAATAATATATAAAATAAACCTATGATGATGAGGTGATACACCAAGATAACTCCACATAACTCACTTTCATCTACACTTAATAAAGAAGACTACTTAAACTGAATTCAAATTTATGTTCTTCTAGCATAAGTTTTATCATAAATGTAGATTGATATGCCTATTTATAGGTGGGTGACAATAAGGTATAATAAAAGAGACTAATAATCTCTCTCACACTTCAAGACACACTTATCAAACAATACACTTTATGAAACCTATTAGAAGATCACTCACAAAAGATATGAAAGAGCAAAATCGAAGCAAGGAGAACATCTTCATCACTTGTCAACCATATAAATCACTTAACACACTTAGGAAAGAGATTATAAATAGTTAATAAAATTTATAATAATTTATTCAAAGGCAAATTTGGTGTCAAAACTAGCAAGGCTTCACCACACCAATTTTGTATCCATTTCAAAGCCAAAAAGACTTGATTATATAGACATAAGAGAAGAGAGAGAAGAAATGAAGATGAAGGGTCACAAGACCAAGTGTTAAAATATAAAAAATAGTCACAATTACCATGTAATTCATTATAAAATAATTTATGAGGATATCATGAACATGTTTCAATCTGAAATAGAGCACGTTCTTTAATTTGGCATAGACCCTTCATTATCTTGCTTTGAAACTACCTTCATGATAGTGAGGGGTTCACTTGATTACCAAAAACTTCCATAAAGAGATTTGAAACTTATGAGATAACATTTTAATGTATATAATATGTCATTTTAAGTCATCTAAACTTCCTAACTAATGAATTCACCCTTGCCACTTATCATTCAGTGCCTATAGTCATTCATTACTAGTCTTGTAGTTTTGTCCTCACACTTGTCACCTAAGTGAACTACATTTTATCATGGAGATGAATTTTATATGATGTATGATGCTTTTTTATAATATCCTTATCTTCCATGCCATTACGTAGACCTCAAAAGTTTCCAAGTTACCTTGATCACTATCTCACTAGGCAATCACTTCTCCATTTCACTGTCTACCTTAAACTACCTATAATGAAAAGTGTATAAGAGATTTTTTCAATCACAATAATGGTGATAATTTAATTTTATAAGATAACACAAGTCCTTGAGGACCTCACCCAAAGGTTCTTACTTTTTTATTTTCTTTTATACATATCAAACATATCAAATCCTAGAAGAAACATAGTATTAGACTAGTCTGTACATATGAAAGTATGACTATAGTGTATGTCATGAAGCCTAGGAGAGTTAAAAAAAAGTATAAGTCACTTTCATGGAAATTTTACAAAATTTATATTCATTCCCCCCATATCTTTTGCATCAAATCCAAACCACAATTTTAGGAAGGTTTTAAGAAGATTGGACTATTAAGGATTATTAATAAAATAGTAACATCCAACCTTTAAAAAAATTTAATAAATATATGCAATTTTAACCCCTTAAACTCTCATCAATTTCTTGAGGTCTCATGCACATGGTCTATATAGTTGTGAGTGAATGAAACTAGCCCTCAAGCTCTTACAATGCATTTTAGGTAGGTCTATCATAAGATTGGGTAAAAATGACCAACTTGTTTATATTTATCTAAAAAATATGTCTTAAAATATTATATAACTATCATTTTAATGTCTTCATATGGATTATAATTTATCATGGTTATATGGATTAGACTAGGCACCCATAGGGATTAAGACTAGCTCTAGGCCTAATAGGTATGACTATATCTAGCTATGTGTTTGACCCTTCTAAGGGTTTCATATGATTTTTGGGTCTTATAACACATATTATCCTTAAAACCAACCTCATACATCTTTAATAAATTCATTCCTATCTCTTTAATTCATCTTTTATATCTTCAATGTGTTAGGTCTACAAGTTATGTAGTTTAGGGAGTGCCCTCTATCTGAGACAACATAGGTAATACACCCTATTATCCTTAAAAAATTAAGAATATGGAGGGATATACTAAGTCATTATTATGATCTAAATAATTTTTTATAACTCTATCATTCTTAAAAATCCCTCAGACCTTCATGTTTCTTAAAACTGGCTCACTAGGTTTATATATTGTGTATTGTGTAAGTTGTAGGTGGCAACATGGAAGTATTCAAAGAAATGATGTATATCTTGGAGTTTTATAATATAAATAGGTAAATTTACATTACACTTATTCAATTTATTACACACTTAATTCATTTCATGTGTCTGATCCTTAGCCAAATTTGTTTTCTCTTATGGACTTAGCTTGGTATGCATGAACCAGACTATAGGTGTTTTCAAGAAGTTATTGTAGGTGAATATTTAGGTTTGAAAATTTTATTTACACCATTTTTATATTTATTTAGGTTATTAAAACCATATTCAAAATTTATTGTTCTCTCCTCTACTTTGAGATCATGTTCTCATCCCTTTTACCATCATTATGTTATAGTCTTGTAGTCAAAATGTAAATGCTACTTGAGATGTGAGACTTTCATGTAGGTGATCATATGATTGAGAAATATGTTTAACTCTTATTATTTTTTATGAGGTCAATAGTATATTATCTCACCTATATAACCTATTCTCATACCTTAAAACTATATTCCAATTAATGTACTATAGTACACTAGCTGCGTTTCACACTTTAAACTCAAAGCACTGTAGTTTTCATTGAGTGTTTTTAGTGGAAACATGATGGAATTGGAAAATCCTTTCTAGTATATATTCTTGACCAAATTCACCTCCTATCATATTTACATTTTACTAGTATGTCCAAAATGTAAGGATGAAGACACAAGACTTACTTAGACCTCATAAATTCTCATCACAAGGTAGGACTGTATAGGGAAAAATCCCTTTTTAGAGATATTAAGGTAATTATTTCTCATTTTGTGGCCTTATTGAATTATGAATATAGGTGACTACTTAAAATGTTGAGTATGACTATATATATGACCCTCTAGGTTTTATACCACACTCTAAAACCTCTCTTTAAATTCCTAATGACTTTGAAGATCCAAAATCATGAATCTCTCTCTTGATGGAAAAATTATCATCTTGACTGTAGGTCACTATCAGGAAAACTTACTATATATAGTCTTGGATTATATTTCTTAAGTAAACTCCAAACTATCTTCAATGCTATATCCATAGTATTTTTACCTTGATAACCTCATCAAAACATATTGAAATATCATTTCCACTTGACCATCGATGACCATCACAAAGATATTTAAATGTATATGTATTCTAACTATGATTTAGGCTTTCTCTCTATTTATTTGGATCTCTCAATGGTTATACCATGTTACCTATAGTACATGAGATATTATGAGTGTATAGGGTTTTTAAACTCATTTGTACCCTTGCCTAAATAATACCACATAGTCTTATAGGTGATTTTTGTAGGGTTGGTGGACTATGGTTGTGTTTTAAGCTTAGTAATTAAAAAATGGCATTCTTGAGACCAAAACATAGATGAAGAAACCAATCAAGATGATTAAATAAGTTGGAAATAGTGTACTACCTTAGACTTGAAGTCATTTTTAAAGGACAAATATACACATAAAAACAACATCTAAATACCATTAATAACTATGCATATATATCATAATCAATTGATCATGCATATAGATTCAAATTCAAATATGCCAACATAGATTAGAAAAAAATGAAAATGAAGAGAAAATTATTTAAATATACCTACAACACTTGGAATCATGAGAAAACTAAAAATAAATAAGAAAACTTGAGGCAAATAAAATGAGTAGGAAGTTTTGATTCATTAACATTATTAAGGATGGTTCATGGAGCATAATACAAAAAACTAGAAACTATCAACATGAAAAACAAGGACATAAAGGCTAATAACTTCTCCCAAATGAATTTAGTCAAACTCCTTCCTTCCTATCTATACTAATAGGAAACCAACTAACCTATTTGACCTTACAAATGAAGTGAGGATAGAGTTTTAAAAAATTTCCAAATTTGAACTTATCAAAACTACTCAAGCATGGATATTGACTATAGGAATCTGAAGAAACATTTTTGAGCCTTCCCACATGCCAAGTGTACTTTTTAGGCTATACAAATACCTGAAACTACATAAAATTATTGTTATCTTCTTGATTCCACATTGAACCTACATTTATTAAATTTAAAACTGACATCTGACACTCAACTAACATCTTTTACATTGGAAATTCACTTGACACATTTATTCTTTGGTAACAAACTCTATATTTCATAAGAGTGGAAAAAAATATGGCATAAGGAAATATTAAGACAAAAAACCAAAAGAAAAAGGTGTAAAACACATTAAGTGACCTTAAGCATGACCATGTTACCATTTTATGACCTAGTGATACCCTATAATAAGTTTGATGGTGTTGAACTAATTTGACTTAGGGTCAAATTTAGTCAACATTTTAGTGATTTCCTAGGGATAACAAGCCTACTATGCTAAGGACCAGTGGATTTATCCTATCCATAATAAATAGAGTCACCTATACACTTCTCTTGAAATTGAGAATGATTTGAAAGGAAAATAAACACACCACACAACAAATAATTAAGAAATAATAAAATAAAGAAGACACACTCTTGTGTTCTCATGAACACTTAGGGAAAAGACAAACTAGTTGAAAACAAACACACCTATCCTTATATATACAATACCTAAAGACACTTGAGTTGAAGAACCTTCTTCATTGATTTAACTAGGGTCAAATACAATGCTCCTTGCATCACTACTTCTCCAAGAAAATAATCCATCATATGAGGCATGTTTGTTTATGGATACTTGATTATGGAGATAGTCAAGATACTTACCATGGTCAAATATTTTATTGACAACATTTTTTTCATTTGGATTACTCAAGAACACTCCATCCATCTCTCCAAGAAACTTTTTTGAGATGAAAACTTGCTCAAAGTCTAAAATTTTTCTTTGATAGTCTTCAATTGGATCATTAGGAGTCATAAATTTTTTTCCAACTTTAGGTGTCTTTGAAACATGGCATACTTCTTATTTTAAGTCATCAAGATTATGTTTAGATATTCCAATCACTTCTTGGTTTACCATAGTTGTTTCTTTATTAGTTAAGATCTAAAAAATCTCTTCATTCTCATCAAACACATATTGTACTATCAAGATTTCTTCTTGCTTGATACAGATCTCAAACTCCTCTTTGTGCTCATTAAGAACATGATTGACCTTAACATTAGGTCTACACTTACTTTGAAGTACTACAGGTCTACTAATCTCATAAAATTCCTTAAAAATGGTATTTAATTGTTGCCACATGCCATATAAATCTTCATGATGTTCATGTTCATGAGTGTTCACATATTTTTAAGGTAGAATGGGCTGCTCACTAGGATAATCATGTTTTTAAATAGTTTGGATACTCACATCAACATCCACATGTACAAGATAGTTTCCCAATCCAACTTGATCTATAATGTTGTCATGATAGACCTCAAGGACTCCATCAATATTCTCATGAATAATATAAGTTCTAAAGACTATTTTATTCAAAACCACCATGCTCAGCTCCCAACACATCAATATACCAATTGGAAATGCCATCAAGGAGATTTAGAATCTCTTGCTCACTACGGTGATCATATTTTTCAATCACATTGAAATTCATGTTATAATTATAAGGCACATAAGGTTGAACATGAAAAATAGAAAGACATTTAGACTTGATTATCACTTTTACACCATATCTACTCGTAAAACCCATGTAGGACCAGTTTGAAGTCAAATAACCTCCAATTTTAGCAATGAACTATCTTGACAAAAAAGTACAAAATGGGGAGGAGCATCAACCCTTATAAAATCATAGGAAATGGTGAAATTAGGACAAACATGGAGAATTAATTGTAAACCTATAATTATGATAATGATCTTAAAATCTAACCCATCCAATTATAGTACTCCTTTGGCATGTGGTTCATACTTCAAGTTTAGTTTGTAAGCTACTTTCTTGGACATGATACAATTGATATATCCACTATCAATGAGACAATTATGTACCAAGGATTCTCCAATAATGATGGATGGATAGAATGGAGGAGATTTGTCTAAATTTTGAACTTTGTTTGTCTATCCTTCACTTGGATTTATGGTGTTTATCAAGGTTGACTTTCTTTGGATAGGCTATTTGGATGTCAAATTAATCTTGTACAACTCTTAATTTAGTAGGTATTATTGTCAAGGTATTGACAATGTATCCCACATTGATACATTCACATGAGACCTCTTAATTTGTTTCATAATTTTAGTGAAAGGACCACTAACTCTTGATTGTCCACTAGTAAGAATGATGTTGCTTACACCTTGAGAATTCTGAGGCATGAAGGCATTATTAATATTATAATCTATTTGACTTAGTTTTACATTTGAAATTACATTATACTTACCTATTCTTGTATTTTTTTGAACATCCATTGGAGAAAAACTAGCATCCCCTTAAACTTATTCAACTTCCTTCTTTTTACTCCTTGTGTTTGTAACTATAAAATTTCTATCCATAATTAAATTCCCTTAATGATTGACTACACATGAATCATCTTGCTACAGATTTACTACTGTAAACCTCACTTTATCACCTTGACCATCAATCACTCCTATATTTGGCACTTTATTTTTAGTCATATCTGGCATGGTCCCTATATTTTCCATGAAGGCTTGATTGAAGGACTCATTGACATAAGGAGATGGATCATAATGTTGATCCAATAAAGGTTTACTATTATGATCTTGGTAAAGATTGTTTTGAGTAGGAACTAGTGTCCTTGAGGTAAATGGAGCATTGGGGTTATATCCACCATATAGCTTAGATAGGACCAATTGTCTCTAACCTTAGGGATGGACTTGGAAAGAGGTTTATTTTCTTAATATGTGGATTAGGGTTGATTGGTTGATAATGAATTTATAAGGGCTTCACTTGTTATATTTAAATGATTATCTTTAGACCTAGGATATCTTGTTCTATATCTCTCATCTTTTTTGCCTCATTACATTTTATTGGTTGGCTAGGGTAGTATACTTGGTTTTAGGTGCAAGAATAAGAGATAGAATAGGTGAAAGAGTTTACAAGTCAATAAATAGAGGCATGAGAGGTCTTGGGGAAATATTCCTAGCCTATATTAAACAATTATCTACCCTAACGACCACCTCATAGGCATTAGGCAAAATTTCACCTCCCATTTATTGTATCATAATTGAAATGTCATAATCAAATGCTTTAAAGTAATAAATGAAAACATGGTGAGATGTTGGTCTTACCAATATTGGGATTTTATCCCATGTCTTCTAAAATCTTGTGTTGAAGTCTTAAATGACTTATTAAAGTGTTCTCCTAATGGTGGTTAGTTACTCTATTAGTGAAAATATTCCACTCTTGTCCTAAAATATTATTCTCAATGCATCTCTTAGCTCATCCCAAGTGGTGATTGATTTAGGTGCCATTGTTCCATACCAGTCAAGAGTTTCAACCTTTAAGGATATAACTTGTAATCATACCTATTATGACCCTAATCCTCCCTATGATTACAAATCAAATAAAATGTAGAATACCAACCCTATTTATCCTAGTTAGATACATTTTCCACTTGTTTAGATCTTTTGTGCATGTTATTCTCATCCCCCACACATCCTTAGTCCATCTTGGTCCTTTTTCATGCCAAACAGGCTCTCTAAGGACCCCGTAGGACCCTTTTCAAGAACTATTAACCACCCTAGGCCTATTTTTGACCCAATCCATGTATTATGGATGAAAACCATTGCCTAAGCTACATGTTTCATTCATAAAATCCATTACTTATCCCATGGCCTAGGTAGATCATGTGAAAAAGATCCAAGTTGGCCTCAAATAGTTAAAAATAATTAGTTTTTTGTCTTTTAACATATTAATATTGAGATATATGTGTCTTTATCATTAATTTGAGCATATAAATTCACTCTCTCTTGGATATCTACTTTTATCTTCTCACTTGATCATTCACACTCAAAGCTTAGCTTCCTCCTTGAGTCTCTATTGGTTCTTGCTTGGCATAATAGCTTTCTTTATGATAGGGGATGACCTACACTATTAAAACTTCCATTGGTGATTCACATTGATATCTAAAGTGTTCATAAATATTGTGGGTTTATATTTGCTCTATAAAGACTCCATTGTGCCTATTGTTTGTTTTCATTGCATTGGCTCTCTTAGATTGACAATTTCTCCTTCACCTCTTCCACAACTTTTGGCTCGTGGTTTGGACTCTACTTAAACATAGCCTAATCTTATTCCTCTATTTCCTCCTATCTTGGATAATAAGTTGGTATAAATTTTATACATCTCTCTTGAGCTTGATATGAGGGTGATTTACTTTGAAAAGTGAAACTCTTTGTTTATTTTTTGTAGTATATATGCTAGGGTTTGATTTATTTTCATTATTTTGTTATTTTTTGCATTGATCAAAATAGTTTATGAATTTTATTGCATTTTTATATGGTTAAAGAGTACTTTAATTGCTTTAAATATTCATTTATTACATGTAATTACTCTTTTTAGAAGCATTTCTCATTACATACTAGAATTATACATGCTCAAAATGAACTATACAACTTGCTTAAACAATCTATCTCTTGATAAACTAGAACATTGAATTGCTAGAAAATAATAGTGTTGAAAGAAAATGATAGCTCAAACCTAGACTATGCATGCTCTTGAACCCTTTCTTGAAAATGTCTTTATTGATTAAAACATCTTTCATTTGGCCTAAAAGTTCCTTAACTTTTAGATTTGCATTTCGTTTAATAACTCTCTTTATTTGGTATTATTGTTTTTGTAATTTATATATAATCAATAGTCTAGTATTAACTACTTTATTTTATATGGTTGGATCCACTAGAGATACATCCTTTGTGATCTTGATCATTCTATCCCTAACCTAGTTTACAAGTCTATCTATATCTTAGTGCAAACCAATAAAATGGATAGCCACTATAGATCTCATGTAGCCCATATAAGCCTTGAGCCTTCTAGCCTTTTATAGGTTTGCATTAACACCCTATCAAACAATAGTGGTTCCATTCAAATTCCTAGAGCTACATTCTAGCATGCCAAGTGGGACCCCACATATGGTCTCATGCTAGTTCTATACCATTTTAGTTATCTCCCCTCTATTATCTATTAGGCTTTATTTTTAGGTGAGCTTTATCTCTTACCTTGGTTGTGTTATCCTACTTGTTGGTTGTCTATTAGTCTACCTTTTATATTATCTTCTGTGTTTCTCTTACTTCATTGCATCTATGGCTAGTCTCCCACCATTGGGATGCCAATCTCATCAGATTTAGGGTTTTATCCCTAAGCTTACTCATGAGAAAGTTATGACTACAAGGAATGTCATAGACACCATAGGATATAGGATGTTCCCTCAACCTAGCATGGTGGTGTAGACCCTCTCTATTTCTTAATGGATCAAGATTGTTAGATCTATGACCAAAAACTCAGTCTCCTTTTCACTAGTCTAAGATTCATTAATCTGAAGATGTTTCATCTCATATTCCTACCATATTTCATTCACCTATTTGAGGTGATGAGGATCCCCTTTGATGATTAAGACTTGATGAGATACATGATATCATTGATGTTTTTCTTATACACCTTTAGGGGATTGAAGTGAACCTTTATCCCCATAAGAGTAAATGGTGTGCTTCCTCTAGAGACAGAGCTCACATCTATTTAGTTTTGAGTGCCTTAGATAGTTCTCATGTGAGTTTCTTACCTCTTTCATATATGGAGACTCTAGAATAAGAACACCCTCATATCCATGTTGTGGGTCATAGATATTCCAACTCATTGATGTATCCCCATCACGGGGATTCCTCCAATCCTCTTAGTCCTTCCTTTAATGTTTATGATGAGCATGCTAATTTTGGTCATAACATATGAAATATATATTTATGAGATGCTTATTAGGAGCATCAATACCTACCATTTAACCCTCATCTGATGGCACATAACTAGCATCATAGGAAATTTGGTTATGAAAACCACTTCCATGAGTATGCCACATCTTCCCACCATATTCATGAGGAATGTTACCCATCTCATGGTCATTCCTTACCCCGTGGTAGAAATTATTTCCATCATGCATGTCTTCCCCATTGGGAATCACCTCAACATCATCCTCTCCATGATCATGGTTATTATTATGCCTATGGGCTTAGGAAACATCATTACCATCATAATCCCCCTCCTATATCTAATCACCAACCTACTATCAACCACACGTATGAGGATATCCATTAGAATAATCTAGCCCCTTGGGTACATGTTATTCCCCTTCCTACTCTTATCCCTGAACTACCTAAGTTTAATGGGACTTAGGACTCTAGTCCTATGGATCATATTATGGCATTCATGATGATGTGTATGGATTAAAAACATGATGAAGGCATGATTTTAAATATCTTTACTCATTCTTTATGACCCAAATCTCTTTTTTAGTTTCAAAATCTACCTCTAAATTCTCTCTCTAGTTTTCAACTCCTTTTGAATGATTTACTCCAATAATTCAACATATTCAGACCCTTTAACCTCAGTATCCAATCACTCACCTCCATGGTATAGGCCAAGGTTGAGTTTAAATTTGATTTTATGCATATGTGGCATTCATCTATCTATACATGAATAACTAGGTTCTCAAATGATCAAATTTATGATATGTTCACATGAGCATTGAGGTAGGAATTTTACCCTGAGGTCCTCAAGCTTGAGCCTACCTCATCTGATGAAGTTGTTAATGTGTCTAAAGATTCAATTATTTGAGGTCCATGTAGGCATATGACCTATATGTTAAAAAAAGTCATCCTCCTCATATAATAATAATCACAACATGACAAGTGATGATGTTACTAATTCTCCTCCTAAGAAGAAGGACGAGAAAGATAGCCATGAGATAAATTATTTGATAAAAAAGCCAACTAAAAATAAGTCTTCTGAATCAAACAGAGAAAAAAATAAATGGTGTTTCCTTATGACCCCGCCAAATTTTATAATTACCATCAGATGAGGGGGTATGATGATGCTAATCATGCTACCAAAATGTTTGGTGTATATGCCTCACCTCTGTCTTAGAGTTCTCCTCTTGTAGATCCAAACCACAAGTTGAATGTGTTTAAGGAGCCTCTACCTAATGACAATAGGGAGAAGAAGAAGAAGAAATACAATGCCAAGGCCCCTCACTATCCTTCTTGATCTTCCACCTCTTCTAACTTCTCTTCCTAGACTAACCTGAGAGGGAAATCAAAGCGTGAGAGTAGCAAGGTCATTGTTGCTATCACATAACCTCTACTAAGTAAGAGTGATTTTTCAGCACACACTCTGATCAGGCCACCAAACTTGTTGGAGAGATTAGTGGTGTTGGACCTCCCATATAGCCCACAGGGGTAGGGAACCTGAAAGTTAGATTTGAATTTTGACAGAATATCCCTCCCTAGGATAGACAACATCCTTACTTTGTCATAGAGGAGTTACAGGGGATCTCAATTCAGATTTCCATTTATGACCTTCTTCACCTTTTCCCAAAATAAATGGTCCTCTTTTTTCATGAGCTTGGTCTCTCTCATAAGGGCCCACTATAGGATGATGTTGAAGTTTTGCTCAACTCTAATGCATCTAAGCACCCTCATCCTCATATCTTATCTTTGACCTTGCCTCTTTGCTAGACACTTTTCTTCTTATAAAGAGGGCTCAATTCCCTCTTTATATTAATACCTCAATTTTGATTTCTATGTCAAGTTCCATATTGGTGATAAAGGATCTATGTTGAATATCAAGACCTTACATGTATTCAACATGCTCAGTTTTAGTCAGAAGAAGATTTTTGATTCTTGTAATAACTATGTTGGTTTCAATAATAACATATTTATGTTGGTGGGTAATGTGAAAATCTAAATCAAGTTTGGCCCCAAGATTTTTAGGATCGATTTTTATGTGTTATACCTTGATCTTTCATACAGCATGATTTTTGGCCATCCTTGGACTATTGCCAAGCAAGCTATCATTTTGGCCATATTTTATATGGTTTATTTAATGCATGAAGGTGAGGTTCATACTTTAGAGGCTGACCCAAATCCCTGGGCATTACTCTTAACAAATACAAATCCCTCTAGTGCTTTGAATATCTTCTCATAGGGTTCTATAGATTCTCATATACCCCCTAGTTTTGAGTCTCATTTTCTCAAGGATGAATGTTGTGATCCAAATAAGTATCAATAAATGTTAATTCTTTCAAATTCCATCATACTTCAACCAAATCCCTCTTCTACTTCATGATTTCAATCCATCTCATCTCTCTTTAGAGACATATTCCAAGATGTCTCCCTAGACTTTGAGATTCCCCTTGTATCACACTTTTCCCATCAGAATATAGGCTTCCTCAATACATCTCCCATTGACACCAATAGAGTGGATAAATATGATATTGAGTGTTATTTCATTCATCTCATGGAACATAGCTTATTCAAGGAGAGAAAATATCACACTACGTTCATGTGGGCTTGTAGTAAGCATAAATATCCCCTTGCTCAAGCATAACTATCCCCTTGCTCATCTTGGTTTGGATATCTTTATCACTGATGGTGCAACCCCTAACATTCCTATTATGAATGCCCTCATAGTTGAGACTAAAGTTTTATATAAATTAATCCCTCCTAACTTTAGTGTTTAAAATACACTAATATTAGGGTTATGGACCCTAACATTATTGTCCATAACCTATTTATGGATGATGGGACCCAATCCATTCACCAGAAGTAATGATCAATGGTGGTTAAAGTTTCCCAGCTAGTCAAGGTTGAGATTAAAAAATTAATCTAATTTGGTTTGATACAAGCTATTGACAACCCCTAATGGGTGTTCAATATTGTTCTTATTCTCAAAAATAATGGATTAGTTTGAATCTACATTGAATTCTAGGATCTCAATATGGATTTCCCAAAGGATAACTTTCTTAATCCTTTGATTAATTAGATTGTTGATTCCACTACTATTTTTGAGATCACATGCCTCATGGATGGATTCTTAGGGTACAACCAAATCTAGATTTCACATGAAGGCCAATGTAAGATGACATTCACTACACTATGGGGTAAATTTTGTTATGATGTCATGCCTTTTGGTCTGAAGAACACTAGGGCCATGTATCATCATGCCATGACTCACAGTTTCCATGACCTTATCCATAAGATTATTGAGTGTTATGTCAATGATCTCCTCAACAAATCCCATAAGTAGGATGATCATGTGTGAGACCTCAGAATCACATTTGAGTA
Source organism: Torreya grandis (assembly GCA_037957365.1). Taxonomy (NCBI): domain Eukaryota; kingdom Viridiplantae; phylum Streptophyta; class Pinopsida; order Cupressales; family Taxaceae; genus Torreya; species Torreya grandis. Next base: position 88,830 of record JARHVA010008815.1, read on the forward strand.
TCTTATAGAATATCACATCAACCTTAACCCTAAGAAGTTCATTTTTTCCATCTCTAATAGAATTCTTTTTGGTTTCCTCATTTTGTAAAGGGGAATTGACATGGATCCTAAGAAAATCAAGGTGATCCTTGAGATTCCTCCCCCACATAACCTCATTCAATTGTAGTCCTTCTTAAGAAGGTTTAACTATCTTAAACATTTCCTTGAGGATTATAATAAAAAATTCATACCCTCACGCATCTCTTATGCAAGATCACACCATTATTTTGGTTTGTTGAAGTCCAAATGGATTTCAAATAATTGAAGTGCATGATTCATAATCCTCCCATCCTAATGGCATCCATTGAGGGGTGTGAGTTTATCATATATAATTTTGTCACTAATATTTTCATCAAAGGTATGTTGTGCCAAAAGGATGACACTAAAAGAGATAAAGTTGTTTACTATATTTATCACACACTAATTGACCCAGGGCTCAATAATTCTCTTATTGAGAGATAGTGCCTCTCCCTCATCTTTTCCATGAATAAGTTAAGACATTACATATTGGGCCAAAACACCAACATGATTATCTAGTCTGATATACTCTATTATCTACTTATAAAGACACATATTGTTGGTTGGATTACAAGGTGGATCATGCTTCTTTAGGTGTTCATGGTGTCTATGACATTCCTTGTAGTCATAACTTTCTCATGATTAAGCTTAGGGATAAAACCCTAAATCTGATGAGATTGGCATCCCAAGGGTGGGAGACTATCCATAGATGCAATGAAGTAAGAGAAACACAAAAGATAATATAAAAGGTAGACTAATAGAAAACCAACAAGTAGGATAACACAACCAAGGTAAGAGATAAAGCACACCTAAAAATAAATCCTAATAGCTAATAGAGGGGAGATAACTAAAATGGTATAGAACTAGCATGAGACCATATGTGGGGTCCCACTTGGCATGCTAGAATTTAGCTCTAGGAATTTGAATGGAACCACTAGTGTTTGATAGGGTGCTAATGCAAACCTATAAAAGGCTAGAAGGCTCAAGGCTTATATGGGCTACATGAGATCTATAGTGGCTATCCATTTTATTGGTTTGCACTAAGATATAGATAGACTTGTAAACTAGGTTAGGGATAAAATGATCAAGATCACAAAGGATGTAAGTATCTCTAGTGGATCCAACCATATAAAATAAAGTAGTTAATAATATAATATTGACTATATATAAATTACATACTAATTGGCCCAAGGCTCAATAATTCTCTTATTGAGAGATAGTGCCTCTCCCTCATCTTTTCCATGAATAAGTTAAGACATTACATATTGGGCCAAAACACCAACATGATTATCTAGTCTGATATACTCTATTATCTACTTATAAAGACACATATTGTTGGTTGGATTACAAGGTGGATCATGCTTCTTTAGGTGTTCAAGCTCCACATTGTTAACCAAAATTCCACCAAGGTTTTTTCTATAGTTGAATAACTCATAAAGCTCCCAATCTTAGCATAGAAGTAGTTGATGATGCCTTCCATGATGAGATGGTCTATTCAGTTGATCATGTTGAGGTTTCTAAGTGTGATTGTTATAGGGACATTGTTTATTACCTTTAGGCCCAATCTTATCCCATCAACACTCCTTTATAGGAATGTAATTGCATTCATAATCTCATCATCTGTTATGTCATCATTGGTAGTCTTATTCAAGAAAGGTCTAAATGGTGTGTTGATGTAGTGCCTCACCCACAAGGATACTCCTCTCATGCTAAAGGAGTCTCATGGGAGTGTTTGTAATGGCCACATAGGAGGGCAAGCCACCACATAGAATATTATCAAGATGGGTTACAACTAGTTCACTCTTGTTAAGGATGTAGTTTAATATGCCAATAATTGTAAGATGTGTTAAGTCACGAAGATGCCATCAATACCCTGAAAGCCTCTTACATTTAATTTTATCTCATTGGCCCTTCTTAGTTTGGGCTCTCAACTTTGTTAGTGAGTTTAAACTTGCCTCTTTTGATGTCCATCATTGGTTCATCACTAACACTAACTATTTCACAAAGTGGGTTGAGTCCATGCCTCTTAAAGAAATGTGTGGGAAGATTGTCGCCAATTTTATCCTAAACCAACTTATTTATAGGTTTAATGTCCCCACTATGATTATGGATGATAATTTCCTAGGATTTGAAATCGTTGAGATGCATGAACTCATTAAATGTTTTAGGTTCAAATTCCACTTCTCCTCCATCTATTACACCTCAGGAAATGGGGAAGCATAGTCTTTAAATAAAACTATGAAGAAGATGCTTATCCATACCATTGCCCAGTCCAAGAGGGACTGGCATTTCATGTTCCATCCTTCTTTGTGGGCCTATTTGAATAAATTTTGAATGTCCATGGGGGTAACCCCATAATCTTTCATGTATGGGTCCAAGGTTATTATTACATTAGAGGTATTAATCCCTCACTTTGGGCTAAGAGATTTAGATCTCTTTATGATGAGGAATAACGTGTCGCTCAACTCGCTAAGATTGAGTAGATAGATGAGTGATGCCTAACTACTCTTGAGCATAATTATGTTTAACATCACCATCAATGCCACTAATTTGAGTAGTTTGTGCTGCTTCATACATCTAAGGTAGGTGGTTCAGTCCTCATTTTAAATAATAAGAACCATAAGAAGGGAAAACTCATGCAAAAGTGGTTTATCCCTTTTGTTATCACTACCTCTCTAGATAATGGGGCTTAGTGTCTCTTGAACCTTGAAATATTTGTATATATATCACAAAAAATACATGTTTTTTATTTAGGTACATCACATGGATTCCTTTGAGCCCAAGCTTGTAGTCCCCAAAATTTCCATGCATGGATATACATATGATAGTCATGCCTCTGGTGAAAACCTTAATATCTGCCTAATGACTAGTCAAGCCACCATATACACTAGGGATACTAGCCAGTCTATCCCATCTCTAGGTGCATCCACTCCTCTAGTCTACTCTCAAGCTAGTTCAATTCATATCCCATCTATCTTGGCCTCTGCTTTAGTTAGTCATGCCTCAGCTAGTGCTGTAACTATCTTATGTTGTGCTTTAGTTGTTTCTATTCATGACATGATTTCCTTGTATTGTGCTAACTCTACCTCTAGCTATGGTATCTAATGTCATGCCCTCACCAATTAAAGTGGGGCTCATGTACCCACCCAATAGAAGAGACTATGTGGATCTACCCCACTGGTAAATGTATCACCTACTCTATGAATGGTATCACCATCACATTCAGGAATAGTTACCTTAGTATTAGGTCCACTTGGGGTCTAGTCTACCTAGGCTTATCTCCTAGACACACACACACAAAGCACATATGTTAGTCACATATCAGCTCTCACTAAGGATGAGTACAAAGATAAAGTGTTATCTAGAAAATACACTTGTCTTACTTGGTACTATTAATGGGCTCTTAAACCCTCCTATAATTCATTCTCATCTTAGTAGTAGTGGTCCTTGGTGTGGCTACCTATCTCCACTATTTCCCCCCTCATTCGATCTCAACTACCTATCGTGATCAGCTCAACAAGCCTAGGCTATGACCATATCTCCTTTAGCACTATAGCCTATCTCCCTAGATTATGGTACAACCCTTATGTACCTTAGAGTTCTTATTCTCCCACATAGGTCTCTGCCCTTGAATCATCTATCCATACCATATATCTATAGGGATCTTGGATATAACTACCTATTATATTCAGAGTAAAGGTGGTCTACACAATCCTAGTCCTATTTGTGAATTATATAACCCATGTAGTGCCCTCCTCCAATATAGGGTATGAATCACTACCCCAGGTATCCTTGATCATGATATTAGTATCCTCTTGTAATCCCAATACATATGTAAGTTGAGTTATGTCAACCCACCTACCCCTATGTACTATATGTGATCTAGTTACTTATATAGTCCACTTAGGATATACTATCCCTTGGCGTATTTCTATCCTCCTGCCACACATTGAATAAATCCTATTCAAGAGAGTGGTAATCACCCTATACTCTGACCATCATAGAGCTTCTTAACTATAGTACCTTCTATCACTATCTTGAGTGTGGGTACCCTCGGTGATAGATGTTTGATCTATACTCCATGACTATTCTATTGGGGGGTAGGGTCTAACCAAGTAGAGATTGAATAAAACTATATCTTATACCTATGAAAGATTTATCTCTCTACCTATAAGATATATCCCATAGAGTTAGTAGTCCTCCTTAATGATAAGTATAGTCTCTAACTTGATCCCTATCTAGAACACATATTTCTCTAGTACCCATGTGGTTATCAACATGTTCACTAGGTCTTTAGAGTAACATAATGAGGGCATGTGTACAATTTTAAAAATTATTAGAATCTATAGGAATTATTAGTCATCCACAAGTAGATTATTTTCCTCCTCATCTAACCATGATAGGACTCTCTCTCGATTAGTCACCTTGCACTATTTATCTCTCTATGTTGGCTACTCCCATACTTGTGAGGACTCTCCCTCCTCTAGTATGCTAACTCTTTCACATGTTTAAAAAATAAATAAAATAGGTAATTGGATTAATATAGTGGCTAAAAAATGAGTAAGATAAAGTAAAAACAAATGTTTTTGTCTATCTAGTTTATTTTTCTTTCCTCCTTCCTATTTTTTCCCCTTTGGGACCTCTTGGGCTATTTTGAACTCCTTAGGGCCTATCCTAGGGCATCACTACCCTAATACATGAATTTATAGGCAAATACATGGCTTGGTAGTGGGCCAAGACATGGCCCCCATGGCCTACAAGTTCCCTAGTTGTCGATTTGCCTAGCAAAGTCGTAGCCTAGGGTATGGCCCCTAGGGGAGGCTTAGGGCTCCTTATTTCTTACTCTATAGGCCACAATTTGAGCTTTCATTGGTTTCATTCTCTCTATCTCATCTAGACTATTGTTTTGACTCCTTTATTCACTTTATTCATCCAAATAATAGTCTACAAGTAGTCAAAATGCATTTAGGGCCTCCCAAATCCCAAAAAATGAATAAATTTACAAAAAATCCATTCATAGGACTTACCTAGACCATCTTATATGTCTGTGGCATCCTCCCATGTTTTAATTTATTAAAATTTGGATTTTATTGCTCATGGGATCTCCTTTGGCTCTCTCAAAGTGAAAAAAAGAGTGAAAATGACTTACATTTCTCTCTTTTTTCCTCTTTTTGGATTTTTCTCACTTTTTGTGGGACCTTTTTTGGTGTTTTACTTGTGTTTATATTTTAGACTATGATACCTTCATCTTAGGGGTTTTGGCACATTTTTAGTGCATTGGTAGCCTCTAGTTTTTAATTTAAGGCTTATTTAGGCTTGATTTGGCTCTATTTTGATCCATAAGACCCCTTTTAGGTCCTTGTTGACCTCCTTGGCTTGTGCCCCATTTCATGGGATCCCAAGGATAGAACTTACATTTTGTACTTATTTTAGTTAGTCATTTCTCTACCTTTTTTGAAGTAAATCCATTTTAGCTCCCTCTTTTCATCATGGTTTTAGGTAGGGTTGTTAGCTAGTAGTGGTGGTTTAGGACTTTCTCTAGTCTTGCCGACTAGTCTTCATCTTCTCCAAACTTCCCCCCAATTTCCCTTATTGCCTCTTACCATGGCTGGTGACGGTCAACCACTATGTTTATGGGTTTGTTTCATTATTTATTTCCCTCATGAAACTTGCTTACACCACCTCACTTTAAGATTGCCTTTCAGTAGTTTATAGTCTTACATCTTCATCCATCATCATGTTGTACCTCTCAGTGGTGATTCACATAGATGGTGGTAGTCAAGGCAACCTAATATTGGCAGTTGTATCCTAAGTTATTGGTAATCCATGGGGATAGGAGATTATTTTAGCTAGTTTCTTTCTTACTAGTGAAATGAATAATGCCATCAACTACCATGTAATCATTGATGCCTTGATCAATGCTTGTGAGTTAGGTACATGTTATGTGTAGTTATTCTGTGACTCACTTTTATCCATGTTTCAACTCATTGGTGTCTAAGCTATACTTAAATTTGAGTTTATATCATTCTTTGATGGATCATGTGACTTTCTCTCCATCTTTGAGAACATCCAGTTTATCCATATCCCTTATAAGAAGAACACTAGGGTTGATCCCTTAGTGAATGCCATGTTGGATAGTATTATTTTATTTTATATCACTTATGTCCCTTATTTTCAAGATTTGGATCTAGAAATGGAGCTATATTTTGGATTACATAACAATTGGAATCTTACCTATGGATCACATCATTGACCTTTTACCACCATCCTTATTTATTAAGTGCAGGTAATATTTCTTTTTATATTTTAGTTCTTGCTTTCTTTGGCTTTGGTATGGATTCTAGGTACTATACATCACTCCTTTCTCATTTGAACACTGATTAATTTTACCTCAAGGGCATATGTAATTATACTTCCCATAACCCTACTCTTCTTATGATTACACATCATATCATGTGTAGAATACTAAACCTAGTTATACTATTTAGACACATATACCACCTACTTGGACCTTTCTTTCATTTTAATCTCATCCCCTACACATCCTTAGTCCATCCTAGTCCTTTCTCATGCTAGATAGGGTCTCTAAAATCCCCCTAAGACCCTTTTAAGAACTTTTTGACCACCATAGGCCTATGTTTGACCCAAATCATCGATTAGGGAGTAAACCCATGGCCTAGGCCACATGTTTCCTTCACAAAATCCATGGGCTATGCCACAGCCTATGTAAAGACTTAGTTTGGTCTCAAATAGTCAGAAATGACTAATTTTTGGTCTTTTGGTGGATTAGGGTTGAGATTTATGCATCTTTCTCATTTATTTGAGCTTCCACATTTACTCTCTCCTTGATCTCTACTATGACATTCTCACTTGATCATTCACACTCAAATCTTGGTTGCCTCCTTGAATCTCTCTTGGTTGTTACTTAACATAATAGATTTATTTGTGATAGGGGATGTCCCACTCTATTCCAATTTTCATTGGTGATTCACATTACTATCTTAGTGTTCATGAATCTTATGGGTTACACCTTACTCCATCAATATTTTATTATACCTATCTCTTATTTTCCTTGCATTAGCTCTCTCAGATTGGTAGTTTCTCCTTCACCTTTTTGAAAACTTTTGGCTCTTGGTATGGACTCAGCTTACACATAGCCTAATCTTCTTCCTCTCTTGCCTCTTATCTTGGAAAATCAATTGGTATAAATTTTGCACATATCTATTTATCTTGATACGAGGTAACTTTTATTTACAAATTGAAACTCTTTGCTTAGTTTCTATAGTATATATGGTAGGGTTTGATTCTTTTTCATGATTTAGTTGTTTTATGCATGCTTAGAATAGTTTCTTAACTTTATTACATTTGTATATGGTTAAAGAGTACTTTCATTACTTGAAATATTCTTTTATTACATGTTATTTATCTCTTTGGAAGAATTTATCATTACATACTAGAATTGTACATGCTCAAAAAAAATGATAAAACTTTCTTAAACAATCTCTCTCTCTCTCTCTCTCTCTCTCTCTCTCTCTCTCTCTCTCTCTCTCTCTCTCTCTCTCTCTCTCTCTCTCTCTCTCTCTCTCTCTCTCTCTCTCTCTCTCTCTCTCTCTCTCTCTCTAAAAAACAATAGTGTTGAAAGCAAATGATAGCTCAAACCTAGACTAGGCATGCTCTTGAACCCTTTCTTGAAAATGTCTGTCTTAAAATGTCTTTAATTTGGCTTGAAAAAATGTCTTTTTGTCTTTAAATGTCTTTAATTTGGCTTGAAATTTCCTTATCTTCTATATTTAATTTAATTTGTTAAATCTCTTTATTTGGTATTATTATTTCTAAAATTTATATGCAATCAATAGTCTAGTCTTATCTACTTGATTTTTTATGTTTAGATCTACTAGAGATACCTACATCCTTTGTGTTCTTTATCATGCTATCCCCAACCTAGTTTAAAAGTATATCTATATCCTAGTGCAAACTAGCAAACTAGATAACCACTATATATCTCATATAACCCTTAGAAGCCTTAAGCCTTCTAACCTCTTAGTGGTTTTCTTTATCACCCTACCAAACACTATTGGTTCAATTCAGATTCTTAGATCTACATTTTGGCATGCTTGGTATGGCCCCACATATAGTCTCACACTAGTTATATCTCATTTATAGATCTTTTAGCCAACTCCCCTTTGTTAGCTATTATTCTTAGCTTTTATGTGTGTTTCAACTCTCACTTCAGTGATTTTCTCTTGGTTTAGTTCTATGTTATCCTCCTTATTGGTTCTCCATCATCTACCCTTTTTATTGTCTTCCATGTTTTTATTGCTTCATTTTATCCATGGCTAGTCTCCCACCCTTGGGATTCCAATCTCATCATATTTAGGTTCTTATCCCTAATCTCACTTATCAACAAGCCATAACTACAATGGAATGCCATAGAAATTATAGGATCTAGGAGGTTCCCTTGACCCAACATGGTGGTATAGACCCTCTCTCATTCTCAAGGTAATAATATTGGTAGATTTATAACTAATGGATTCAATCTCTTTTTCACTAGTGTGAACTTCATTCATTTTAGGATGTTTCATCTCAAGCTCATGTCATGTCTCATTAAACTATTTGAGGTGATGAGGATCCCCTTTCATGACTGGGACCTGATGAGATACATGTGATCATAGATGATTGTTTTAAACACCTTCAGTTGAATGAAGTGTATCCTTCTCCCCCTAAGAGTTGATGGCATGCTTCTTATAGAGATATAGATCACACCCATTCAGTTCTGAGTACTTTGGTCAGTTCTCATGTGAGTTCCCCACCTCTTTCCTAGCTAGAGACTTTAGATAAATAATACCCTCATATCCATGTTATGGATCATAGTCATTCTAACTCATAGAGGTACCCCATCACAAGGATTATTTCAATCCTCCTAGTCCTTCCTTTAGAGTTTATGATGAACATGCTTATTTTGATCATCACCTATAGACTAGAGATCTATAGTATGCCTATCAAGAGCATCAACACTCACTAATTGACCCTCATGTGATGGTATGTGATCACCATCATGGATAATTTAGTCATCATGACCAATTTTAAGAGTATGCCACGTATTCCCCATGGTAGAGATGATTTCCATCATGAGTTTCTTCCCCATTAGGAACCACCTCAACATCTTCTCTAAAATCATGGTTATGATGATGACTATGGGCATAAGCAACATAATTACCATCACAAGTCCCCTCTTAGAGCTCATCTCCATCCTAATATCAACTTTGCCTATGATGTTTTCTAGTATAATCCTCTATCACCTTGGGTACATGTAATTTTGCATCTTACTTCTATCCCTGAACTGCTAATGTTAAATGGGACTCAAGACTCCTATCCCATAGAGCATATTATGGAATTCATGATGGTGGGTATGGATTTGGAATGGGATAAAGGCATGATGTTAAATCTCTTCAATTTTTCTCTATGGTTTTAAGCTCTTGTTTGGTTTTACAATCTACCTCTAAATTCTCTCTCTAGTTTCTAGCTCCTTATGGATAATTTCCTCCAATACTTTGACATCTCCAGACCCTTTAACCTTAACATCCAGTCACTCATCTCCATGGTGTAGGCCAAGGTTGAGTAAAAATTTGATTTTGTACACAAGCATTATTCATCTATCTATACATGAATAACTAGGTTTTTGGATGATTAGCTTTATGATATGATCTTGAAAGCATTGAGGAAGTTCACCTTGAGGTCCTCAAGCGTGAGCCCACCTTATATGATGAAGTTGTTAATGAGTTTCTAAAGATTGAATTATTTAAGGTGAATGTAGGAATATGTATTATACCTTCCCAAAAGTCATCCTCTTCATCTAATTATAACTATAACATGACTAATGATGGTGTTACTAATTCTCCTAAGAATAAGGATAATACAGACAACATTGAGGTGAATGCTTTGAGAAAGAATCCAACTAAAAATAAGGATTCTAAATCAAGCACAAAAAAATAATAGATGGTGTTTCCTTATGGCCACATCAAGTATTGAAATTACCATCAAATGAGAGGGCATGATGATGCCAATTATGTTGCCTAAAAGTCTAGTACACAAGGCTCACCGCAATCTAAGATTTCTCTTCTTATGGATCCTAACCATAATTTAAATGTGTTGAAAGAACCTATGACTAACCATGATAAGGAGAACAAGAATAATAAATTAAAGGCCAAGACCCTCCATTTTCTCTCTTTCTCTTCTACTTCTTCTGACTTCTCTTCCTAGGCTAAATTGATAGGGAAATCAAAGCATGAGAATAACAAGGTTATTACTACTATCGATATAGCCTATACTAGGTATGAGTGTTTTGTCAACACATGCTCTAGGTAGGCCACCAACCTTGTTAGAGAGACTAGTGTTATTGGGCCTCCCATCTATCCCATAAGGGTAGGGAACCCCAAAGTTAGATTTGAATTTTGGCGTAACATCCCTCCCTAGGATAAACAACATCCTTACTCAATCATAAAGGAGTTACAGGGCCTCTCATCTAGGATATCCATTTGGTACCTTCTTCACCTTTTCCCCAAGCAAAGCGTCCTCATTTTTGATGAGCTTGGTCTCTATTGTGAGGGCCCATTATAGGATGATGTTGAAGTTATATACAACTTGGATGCATCCAAGCACCCTCATTCTCTTATCCTATCTTTTGTCCCTGCATCTTTACCACATATTTTGGTTCTTCAAAAAATGGATCAATTCCCTCTCTCTATTAAGACCTCTATTTGATGATTACCATGCCAAGTGGTGCATTTTTTATGAAGGATATAATTTGAATATTATTACCCTACATGTATTCAATAAGCACATGATTATTATGAAGAATCTTTCCAATTCTCACCATAACTATGTTGGTTTCAACAATGGCATATCTATGCTAGTGGGGAATGTGAAGCTCTGGATCAAGTTTGGAATCAAGATTTTCAATATTTATTTTTGTTTGTTAGACCTTGATATTTCATATGACATTATTCTTGGTTGTCCTTGGACTGATACCATGTAGGCTATCATATTGGCCATGTTTTGTATGGTTCAATTCATGCATGAAGGTGAGGTTCATACTCTAGAGGTTGACCCAATTCCTTGGGTGTTACTCTATTTGAAGATAAATCCCTAAGGTGAGGATTTGGAGGTATCCTCATAGGGATATATATATTCTCATAGACCCCCTATTTTTGTGTCTCATTTTCTTAAGGATGAGTATTGTGATCTAGTTGATAATCAATCAATATTAATTCCTTTAGAGTCTAGCATGTATCAGTTGATCCTTCTTCTACTTTATGATTCCAAGATAGCTCATCTCTCTTTAGATAACTCTTCTAGGATGTTTCCCTATATGTTTATCTTCTCTTTACATTGTAATTTTCCCATTAGAGTATATGTTCTCTCAATATGTCTCCCATTGAGACCACTAGAGTAGTTGAATTTGATCTTGATTATTGTTTCATTCATGTCACAGCATGCAACCTATTCAAGGACATAAAAGGCTTACACCAAGCTCATGTAGGCTTGTCATAAGCATAATTATCCCCTTGATTATCCTAGTTTGGAGATCTCTCTCACTGATGGCTGAACCCTTAGCATTCTTATTATGATTCTCCTCATAGTAGAGCCTAAAGTGTTAGATCAATCACTCCCACCCATGCTTGAGTTTTTCAAGGAAGATAATGCTATGGATGTTGAAGGATCCATAGACTTCAACCTTGACAATTTGTTAAGGCCAAAGATTATTAAGATAAGTGATAACCTTATTCTAGAGGAATAAGATGTTTTGGTTACCGTCTTGCATAATTTTTTTATTGTATTTACTTGGGAATACACTGATATGAAGGGTATAAACCTTGACATTGTTATCCACAACTTAGTTATGGATGATGGGACCTTGAACATTTACCAAAATCAATGACTGATGGTTGTTAAAATCTCCTAGTTAGTCAAGGTTGAGATTGAGAAACTCATCTAAGTTGGTTTCATCCAAGCCATTAACTACCCATAATGGGTGTTCAACATTGTTCTTGTTCTCAAGAAAAATGGAGCAGTTCAGATCTATATCAACTTTTGGATCTCAATATGGCTTGACCAAAGGATAATTTTTCTACTGCTAGTTTTGAGATCATGTCCCTCATGGATGGATTCTCAGGGTACAACCAAATCTAGATTACACTTAAAGAATAGCATAAGATGACATCCACTACCATGTAGGGTACCTTTTATTATTTCATCATGCCTTTTAGTCTAAATAATGTTAGGGCCATGTATCATCATGCCATGACCCATATTTTCCATGACCTTATCCATAATATTGTTGAGTGATATGTCAATTATCTCTTAGATAAATCTTAAAAGTGGGATAATCATGTTTGAGTGTCTTAGAGAATATCACATTAGCCTTCACCTTGAGAAGTACATTTTTGGCATTTCTACTAGAAAGATTCTTAGTTTCCTCATTTTTTAAATGGGCATTGAGGTGGATCTTGAGAAGATCAAGGAAATCCTTGATATTCCTTCCCCACCTAACCTCATTTAGTTCCAATCCTTCCTAGAAAGGCTCAACATTCTTAGACATTTCCTTGAGGAGTATGCTCATAAATTCATACCCCTCATGTGTCTCCTATGAAAGAACATGCCATTCTTGTGGTTATACTAAAGTCCAAGTGGATTTTAAGGAATTTAAGTTCATGTTTCATAATCGTCTCATCTTTATGGCACCCATTAAAGGGCATGACTTCATCTTATACACCTTTATCATTGATATTTCTATTAAGGGCATGTTATGCCAAAAGGATGACACTAGTAAAGAGAAATGTTTAATACATAAATCACATGATATTTATCCTAGAGCTAAAATATTATTTTATTGAGTGATAATGCCTCTCCTTAGTTTTCACCATGAATAAGTTGAGATATTATATACTAGGCCAAACCCCAATGTAATTGTCTAGTATGATGTACTCTACTATCTCCTTAGCAAAACACGTCTTGTTATCTAGAATATGAGGTGGATCATGCTTGTTCAAGAGTTTGAACTCCACATTATTAACCAAAAGTACACCAAGGGTTTAGATGTAGTTAAGTAACTCACTGAGTGCCCACTACCCAATCCTAGCATATAACTTGTTGATGATGCCTTTATTGATAAGATGGTCTACTGGGTTCACCATGCTAAGGTTTTTGAGTGTGATTAGTATCAAGACATCTTCCATTACCTTGAGACCCAATCTTATCCCATTAATTCTCCTTTATAGGAATGTTATCAAATTTGTAAGCTTGCAATCTATTACATCATCATTAGTGGCATCTTAGTCAAGATGGGTCTAGATGGTGTGTTGATGTAGTGCCTTACCCCCAAGGATAATTATCTAATGATGGATGAGTCTCATGGGAGAATTTATGGTGTCCACTTAAGAGGGAAATCCACCACTCAACATATTATCAAGATGTGCTACTACTATCCCACTCTTGTTAAGGATGTAGTCCTATATGCCAAGAAGTTTAAGATGTTCCAAGTCATCATGGATTATATCAATGCCCCTATAAGCCTCTTATATTATATTTTTACACCTTGTCCCTTCTCAGTTTTGCCTCTCAACTTTATTGATGAGTTTAAACTACCTCTTTTGATGACCACCATTGGCTCATCATTTACACTAATTATTTATTAAAGTGGGTTGAGGACATGCCTCTTAGTGGCATGTATGGTAATACCATCACCAAGTTTGTCTTGAACCAAATTATTTGTAGGTTCATAGTCCCCACTATGATTGTGGCTAAAATTGGATTAGTATTCCAAAGCCTTGAGATGCATGAACTCACTAAACATTTTGGGTTCAAGCTCCACTTTTCCTCCACCCATTACCCCTAGGGAAATGGGCAAGTAGAGTCTTCAAATAAAATTTTGAATAAGATGCTTCTTTTTATCATTTCTTAGTCTAATAGGGACTATCATCTCATGCTCTATCCTCCCTTATGGTCCTATAAAACTAGCTTCCAAACAGACATGTGATAAATCTACTCCCTCATGTATGAGTTTGAGGTTGTTCTTCCCTTAGATGTCTTAATACCTACACTATAGGTTAAGGTGTTTGGATCTATTTCTAATAAGGAAGAACATGCTACTCACGTCACCAAGCTTGATCAATTAGATGAGTGATTCATGATTGCTCTTGAGCACAACTATGCTTACCAGTGCCATCAATGCCACTAATTCAAGAATTTGGTGTGCCCTCATCCATTCAAGGTAGGTGATAAGGTCCTTATTTTTAATAAGGAACACCTTAAGAAAGGAAAACTTTTGAAATTTTGATTTGGACCTTTTTTTATCACTACCTCTCTAGAGAATGGGGCTTATCATCTCATGACCCTTGAAGGTGAGCCCCTGTGGCACTTGATCAATGGGTTCTACCTTAAGACATTTCATGTCTAGGGGCCATGTAGCCCTCTAATAAATTTGTTTATGGTGGTAAGGCAAACCTTTCCTCTCTTATAGCACCACTAATTAATGTGTCACTTATATGTGTGTATGCACATGGGTTTTTTATTAGCAATTCCTACTATCTAATCATATGTATCTAGTATGTTATATTAGATAAAGCATACACATCACATATAAAATCATAAACACACATGTGCTAATCATGAGAAAGTTATATATATATATATATATATATATATATATATATATATATATATATATATATATATATATATATATATATATATATATATCACCAAAAATACATGTTTTTCTCTAGGTACATCACATGGCTTCCTCTAATCCCAGGCTCATCATCCCCAAAACTACCATATGTGTGGTTATATATATGATACTATCCTGATTAACCTATAACTGGGCTACATATATGGTAGTCATGACTCTGGTGGAGACCTCAATATCTTCCTAGCAACTAGTTAAGCCATTGTCTATTCTAGAGCCACCAATTAGTCTATTCCATTTTTGATTGCATCCACTCCTCTAGTCTACTTTCATGCTAACTCAGCACATGATTGATCCATCTCAACCTATGCTCTATCTAATTATTCCTCAAATCATGCTATAGTTATTTTGTACTATGTTTTAACTATTTTTAATCACACCATGACTACCTTGTATCATGTTGACTCTACCTCGAGTTGTCATATCTAGTTTCATATCCTCACCAACTCAAGTGAGGCTCATACACCTACCCTCTAAAAGTGAGTATGTGGCTTTACCCCTATTAGTATATGAAACACCCACTTTTTTAGTGGTGTCACTTCCACATCATGAAATATCTCCCTTAGTGGTAGGTCCATCTAGGGTCTAGTCTAGCTAGGCTACTCTTTTGCATGCACACACACACACACACACACACACACACACACACACACACACACACACACACACACACACACACACACACACACACACACACACACACACACACACACACACACACACACACACACACACACACACACACACACACACACACACACACACAACACATATGTTAGTCACATATAGGCTCTTATTAAGGAAGAGTTCAAAGATAAAGTGTTATCTATAAAAAACACTTGTCTTACCTAGTAACATTGATGTCCTTTAAAAACCTCCTATAGTTCATGATCCTCTTATTGGTAGTGGTCCTTGGCATGGCTACCTCTCTCCACCACTACCCCTTACTATATTTTGGCTACCTACCATGCTAAGCCCTAGCTATCCTAGGTTGTACGCATCTCTCCCATACCACCAAAACCTACCTCTTTAGATGATGGTATGGCCCCTATGGACCTTAGAGCTCCTCATGTCCCATATAGGTCTCTACCCTTATATCTTCTAGCCACACCAAAGATCTATAAGGATCTTGGATGTAACTACCTACTACATTCAATCTAAGATGGTCTACATAGGCCCAACCCTATCTATAAATTATGTAGCCCATGTAATGTCCTCCTCAAATGTAGGGTACACATCACTACCCCATATTAACCTCAACCATGATATTGAAGCCTCTCATAAGCCCATGACATGAGTAAGTTAGGTTATGTCAATCTTCCATCCCTTATGTGTTAGATGTGATCTAACTATTAGTATAGTCTTCCTAGGATATACTAGCCCTAGGCATATCTTTTTCCTCCCTCTATGCATTGTAAATCTTATCCAAGAGAGTGGTAAGTTTCCCTATACTTTAGTTGGCATAGATCCTCTCGATCATAGTACTTATTATCATGATTCTAAGTGTGGGTACCCCTAATGATAGCTATGTGATCTATACTCCATGATTATTTTTCTTGAAGTGGGGTCCCACCAATTAGAGCTTAGCTAAAACTATGTCTATACCTATGGAAGCTCTATCACTCTACCCATAGGATTCACCCTATAGAGTTAGTAGACATATTCAATGCTATGGATGGCTTTTATCTAGGGACCTAAATGGAACACATGTCTCTCTAGTACCCATGTGGTTACCAACATGTTCATTAAGTCCTTGGAGTAACATAATAATGGCACATATACTAGTATCCAAAGTCTTATAATCTATAAGCACTCATGGTCCTCCACAAGTAGAGCATCTACCTCCTTAGCTAACCATGATGGGACTCTCTCCTTATTAGTCATCTCTTATGATCTATCTCTTTATGTTGGCTACTCTCACACCTATGAGGCCCCTCCCTCCTTTGGTATGATAACTCCTCTGCATGTCTACACAAGTAAGAAAACATTCAATTTGATTAGTCTAATGGCCAAAAAATGAGAAAGATTAAGTAAAAAATGATTTTATCTATATAGCTTATTTTTTATTTCATCCTTCCTATTTTAGCTCATTCTGAGACCTCCTAGGATCTTTCAAGTTCCTCGAGGCCTATCCTAGGGCCTAACTATGCTAGGACATAGATTTCTAGGTAAAGTCATAGCCTAAAAGTGGGCTAGACTGTAACCCCCTTGGTTTGGCAGTATCTTAAGCCATGGTTTTTCCTATCAAAGATATGGCCTAGGGTGTGGCCCCTTAAGAAGCCCTAAATATCCCCATTTATTACTTCACAGGCATGGTTTGAGCTCCCATTTTTCCTATTCTCTCTATCTCATCTAGCCCATCATTTTGACTCCTTATTTGACCTAATCCATCCACTGAATCATTTGAAATGAGTCAAAATGTGTCTAGGGTCTCCCAAAACCTAAAAAATGATTAAATTTGGAAAAAAATCATTCATAAGACTTATTTAAACAATCTTGTTCATTTGTGGCATGCTCCCATGTCCTCATTCATTTTTCTTGGTATTTGGTTGCTCATAGAATATCCTTTGACTATTTCAAAGTGAAAATGACTTACTTTTCTCTATTATATCCTTTTTTGGCATAGAGGGAATATCCCCTATTCACTTGACTAAATTAAGGATATGTAGGGATATCCTGAGTCATTGTGATTATTTTCACAAGGTTTGATAACTTTATCATGCTTATAAAGCCCTTAGACCTTTAAGTTTCTCAAAATTAGCCCACTAGGTTTGTATATTATTTATTGTTTCACCTGTAGGTGGTAACTTAGAAGGATTCAAAGAAATCTTGTAAATCTGAGTGTTTTTTAAGATACATATGGAAAGTTTCCTTATACAATTGATTATGCATCTTCACTATTTTCATGTATTTGATCCTTATCCAAGTTTACTTTTTCTTATGGACTTACATTAGTATGCATGAACCATAATGTAGTTTTTATCAATAAGTTACTATAGGTGATTATTGAGGTTTGAGCATTTCATTTACACCCTTTTAATATTTCTTTAGGTCATTAAGACCATATTCAAACTTGAATGTACTTTCCTCTACTTTGAGATCATTTTCTCATCCATTTTGTTATGGATTAATAATTAGTAACATTATTATTAATAGTATTACCATTTGTACATGAGATTTGGTTAATAAACCAACTCACTATTATAGGAGCGAGTAAATATTTTTGGAATATTTGTTGAAGATACCTACTTATTTGTATGAGATCATATTCCTATAAATATGGAAGATCTATATTATAATTATCATTCTGAATGAATTCATTATCTTCACTAACTTTTTATTCTCAATAATGACTTTATTATAGAGTGTATGAGGTAGATCTTGTGAAGACATTGATAAAATCTATTCTCTAGTATCAGATCTTGGACATCCTACCTGTGATGAATTAATAAGCATGAAGGGGCATCCAGTTATTCTACTTGCCCCTCTAGATGAAAGATAAGTTTTTATTATTTTCATAGCTTTTTATATTCATTGAAAGATACATCCAATTTTATATTAGTGCCTTAATAAATTATCTCTATTATGATATGTATATGGTATTCACTATCATAAATTTGAATATGTAAGGCTCTATTTAGATTGTGCACTTAGTGGTTTAGAACTTAACCCTATTGAATCCAAATATACCTCATTTTTATTAAACATAGAGTAGTTTAATCTTCATAAGTATGATGCACTCATATTGGTGCCACATTAAAGATCTGATCTATAATTTTTTTTCATATGATAGCTTCTCTATACAGACCAGGTGACATACAAAATAAGTCTATGTGTACATTGATATTTCCATGTGATCTTCATGGGTCTCATTTTTGAAGCCCAACTTGCCTCTTCATAAAACACATACCCAATAACTCTTTATATTTGTTCAATTTAATTTATCATGCATGGATCATACAATTTCAATGGAATTTTACTCCTAACTCAATAATCAATCATAATGTATGTTATATTTCAAGGATTAGAATAGTTCAAATTTATCTTTTGGTTTTTCTTATGTATATGTTATTAAGTTTATATGGCATTGAATCACATGCATATTTCAAAATAAATTGATCTCAAATTTTGTGTTCTAAAAGATGCTTAAATAGTTTAGTTTTTTTTGTCTTACCATCACTAGTTAAAGTCATATATTCTCAAGTTATCATAACTTCATCTTTTATATATATATATATATATATATTGTGGTTTATGGTTATTAATACAATAACTTTTTTAATGATAATAAGAGTCCTATCAAAGTTTTTAATAGTCAATGTTTATTACCATTTGTGTCAAATTATATAGTCTTATATACATCAAAATAAAATGATTCAAAATTGTCAAAAACTTCCAAAGATTTTATAAGTCCTTTGTTGTCAAAATTTGAATGCTTTTTTAAGGACACATTTTTGACTAAGTTTGAAACCCATAATGGATTTCCATTAGAAAAATTTACTAGTTCAAATTTTCAAACATGGAAAGTGAAAATACAAAATTAATTAATGAACAATAATATTTGGAGGATTATGAGTGGAAAATAATCTAAACCAATAGATGTTGCTAAATTGTTGGAATGACAAACTAGGGATGACAAAGAAAAATCCACTATTGGAATTAATTTATCAAAATTTGAATTACATTATGCTGACTTGGAAAATAATTCTAAATATATTTGGGAACTTCTAAGTAAAACATTTGGTGATAAGGCTATGAATGCTAAATTCACACTAAAATTGTAGTTGTTTAAATTAAGAATGAATGAGGGTAAAACAATGTCAAGTCACAGTAATGAATTAACATCTCTCCTAAGACAACTTTATTAAGTAAAATATTTAGTGGAAGATGAAGATGAAAAAGCTATCTTATTGAATATCCTACCTCTTAAATAAAATAATGTAGTTTTTACTCTTAGTCAAATGCCTTCCCAATCACTAGATGATATGATTTTTGCACTCTTAGCTGAGGAGAAAAGATCAAAAAAAGACATTGAGGAAGAAACTGCCCTTTATGTAAAGAAAAAGTATACTAATTCCTCTATGACCAAAGAGGAAGTAGAATTATTTTCTTACAATAAAAAGGGATATAAGTCTCCATTTTATAAATTCAAAGTAAAATATATCATAAGTGGTAAACTTAAAATTGATGAGGCCAATGCAATTATTGAAGAAAAAGAAGAGTCAGAGAATGAAGAAGAAGAACCAAAAAAATAGGGTAATATTTATATGACTACCTATAGCAATTAGCTTCATCATTTGAAGGATGGAGGCATAGGAGGATGGATGCCATTGAAGCCTCTCACAAGCCACTAATGAAAAGGCCACTTCTGATTTAGTGGTACTTTTTTGAGGTGTGATATTGTGTGGATTTCAGTGTGGTGTGATAGTTTATAATTATTTTTGTGTTATTGAATAAGAACATAAGTAAAATTACTATTCAAATAATCCCTTTTTATATTTCCTTTTTTAATCCCTCTAAGTTAAAAAATGATGGGAATTAAATATGTACTTGCATACATGACATGGTTTGTGGTAAACTAGCAAAACCACTTGGTTGGTAGTTATCCATGGGATAAACCATAATTGATTATTGGTAATCCATGAGGAAAACCATCATTGTATTTTTATTATCCATGGAAAAACTATTTTTCAAGTTTGTGATCCTTGGAAAAATCACACAGTCATTTTAGATGCAGTACATGATGATATTCTTCTTATGTTCAAATTAAGGGGGTGCAACTAGGAATAATAATGTCAAAGGGGTGAATGTTATGGATTAATAATTAGTAACATTATTATTGTTATTATTATTTTTTATACATGATATTTGTTTAATAAACCAACTCACTATTATAGGCGTGAGAAAATATTTTTAAGAGATTTGTTAGAGCTACCTCCTTATTTGTAGGAGATCATATTCCCATAAATATAAAAGCTATATAATGTAATTATAATTATAAATGAATCCATTGTATTCTCTAAGTTTTTATTCTCTATGATTACTTTATTATAGTGTATGAGTTAGATCTTATAGAGACATTGATATACTATATTACTTTTACCATCAATGTGTTATAGGCCCACAATCAAAATATAGATGATACTTGAGATGTGAGACCTTACTATAGGTTATCATAAGTGATTGAAAACTATGTTTAAATCTTATTAATTTCTCTAAGGTTAATATTATTATCTCTCACCTAGATAATCTATTTTCATACCTTAAAACTATGTTCTAATCAATGTAATTTAGTGCACTAGCTGCATTTCACACTCTAGACTCAAAGCACTATAGTTTTCACTAAGTGTTTTCAGTGGAAAATTAGTGGAATTAAAAATTCTTTTTTAGTATATATTATTAACTAGATTCACCTCTTACCATATTTATATGTTTCTACTATGTCTAGGCTTTAAGGATGAATACTCAAGACTTACTTAGACCTCATAGATTCTCATCACAAGGTATCACTATATAGGGCAAAATGTCTTTTTGGAGATATTAAGGTAATGAGTTCTCATTTTGAAACCTTATTCAATTATAACTATAGGTGAATGATTTTAAGGTTGAGTATGACTATATATAGGACCTTTAGAGTTTTAGACCACACTCTAAAACCTCTCATTGAATTATTAATGACTTTGAAGATTTAAATTCATGAATCTCTCTCTTGAAGGCAAAATTCTCATCTTGACTATAGGTCACTATTAGGAAAATTGACTATATATAGTCTTAGATATTATTTCATAACTAACCTCCAAACTTTCTTTAATGTTTAGTCCATAGTATTTTTACCTTGAAAACCTCATTAAAACATGTTAAAAGCTCATTTTCACTTGATTGTAGATGATAGTCACAAAGAGATTTGAATGTATATGTATTCTAACTATGTTTTAGGCTTTCTCTCTATCTATTTGGATATATCAATGGTTATACCCTGTTTCCTATGGTACATTAGATATAATTATTATGTAGGGGTTTCAAACTCATATGTACCCCTACCTAAACACTACCACATAGTCCTGTAGGTGATTATTGCATGGTAACTTGACTATGTTTATGCTTTAGGCTTAGTAATTCAATAATGGAATTACTAAGATAAAAAAATCATAAAGAAATCAATCACCATGATTCAATAATTTTTAATCAATGTACTACCTTGGAATTAAAATCATTATGAGAGGATAAAGCACTACACTTGAAAACATCGTCTACAAACCATTGATATTTATGCATCTCTATCACAATGAAGTGATATTGCATATAGATTCACATTCACACATACCAAAATAGATGATAATAACATGGAAAAGAAGAGAAAACTCTAAAAATATACCTCTAACACTTGGAATCATCAGACAACTATAAATACATAATAAAATTAGAGACCATGGGAATGAGCAGGTAGTTTTGAGTCATTATCATTATTAAGGATGGTTCATGGAGCATAGTACACCAAAATAGAAACTATAAACATGAAAATTAAGGCCATAAATTCTACTAACTTATCCCAAATGCATTCAATCAAACTCTTTCCCTCGTGTCTATTCTAATAGAAAGTTGACTAACCTATTTGACCTTACAAAGGAATTAAGGAGAGAGAAACTATTTTTACCAGATTTGAACCTATCATAACTTCTCAAACATGGATATGGATTTATGGAATATGAAGGGGCACTCTTTAGGTTTCCCACATGCCAAATGTACTTTTTAGGTCTTACAATTGCCTTTAACTACTTGAAATGGATGTTATCTTCTTGAGTCCATGTTGAACCAATGTTTATTTAGTTTCAATTGAAATATAAAACTCAAATAACACCTTGTATATTGTAAATTCATTTGATATATTTTTCCTTTGGTATAAAACCATAAATTTGACAAGAGTGGCAAAAAATATTGCATAAGGAAATATTAAGACAAATAACCAAAATACCAAAGTGTAAAACACATTAAGTGACCTTAAACATGACCATGTGACCATTTTATGACATATTCAAACCCTATAGGAAGTTTGAATATATAGGGGGTTGGTATAGTTTGACCTAGGGTCAAATTTGGTTAACAATAATAAAGAAGGATTTAAATGTTTCACTCTTTGTATGGATGACTTAACACATTTCATATATAATAGTGATTTGTTGGATGTCAAGTTGATGGGTTTTCCATTTAATTTTTTTGATGTGAATTAAGGAGATAAAATTATTTGAGTTAGATTGGATTATGCTCACATCTTGATTCATTGGTTGTTATATCAAGATTTTTTCTTGTCTTCATTGAAATGATTAGGATCAAATCATAATCCTCTTATCCTTAATATGTATGATAAAACTAAGGAGAAATCCTCATTTAGGTTTGAGCATATGTGGTATTCTCTTTGGGATATTCTTGATAGAGTTAAAGAGTGGTTAAATATTGATATTTATAAAAGTGGCATGATTTTATAATCTAATAAGATCAATAATGTTAAAAAATGTATTATAATGTGGAATACTAAGGTATTTGGTAATATTTTAATCCAAAAGTAGAAAATTATTTCAAATCTTGAAGGACTGTAAGAATTTATAAATTTGAATGGTTTGACAGAGGAGAATATTCTCAAAGAGAGAAATCTCTTAAGTGAATTTCATATTATAGTGGAAAATGATGAATCCTTTTGTAGGAATAAATATAGGGATATCTGGACCAAGGAATGAGACTACAATACTAAAGTTTATAGGGATGATGGTGTTCTATGTTTTGACCCTTTTTTTATCAAGGAAAAAATGATTTTCATTTCAATAATTTTTTTTATACTAAATATGATCTTAAAGGGGCTTAGGTTTAAGATTTTATGATTAACATACCTTCTCTTATTTCTCCTGAAGATAAAGAAAGTATATTGAAATTGATTTGAATAGAAGAGGTTAAGACAATGATTTTTTATTTTAAACAAGGATAAGGATCCAGGGCCAAATGATTTTCCTATGACATTCTTTCAAAATTTATGGGATATCACCAAGGTTGATTTGGTGGATGTTGTTGATGATTTTTCCACTTCAGTAAAGATTATTTGAGAATTTAATAATACATTTATTACTTTGATTCTTAAGAAGAGTGGTATAACGAATTTTAAATATTTTTGACCTATTAGCTTATGTAATTTGTTTTATAATATTTTTATAAGTTTTTTGGCTTTGAGTCTTCAGCGTTTGATGGAAAATGTCATAACTATAAATCAAGGAGGTTTCATTCTAAGAAGGCATATTTAGGATGGGATCATTGTGGTGCACAAAATTATTCATTAAATGAAGAGAAGAAACCAATTAGGCATAATATTTAAACATGATATGAATAAGGCTTATGATATATTTGATCGGGGGATCTTGGATAGGGTCCTAAATAAATTTAGTTTTCATCTTCAATTTAGTACTTTTGGTCTATTAATGTATCTCCTAAACTATGTTCTTTGTTCTTATTAATGAAGTACCTACTAGTTGATTTGGGAGTAAAATAAGGATACATGAGGGGATCCATTATCCCATTTATTTTTTATTATTGTGGTATATTCTCTTAGCATAAATGTATTATCTTCCATGAGTCATGGGAACTTGAAAATTTCCAGGCCTACAAATGGTGTTCTTCCTACCCTCTATCAACAAATTGTGGATGATATAATTGTTATTATTATTTATTTGGTCAAATAAGCAAATGATATTAAAATTATTATTGATATTTATGAATAAGTGTCTAAGAAAATGATTAATTTTGATAAAATTTCCTTTTTTAATACCCTCTTCTTAGACAATATAAAATACCCCAAATTTTGGTGTGTGTTGGCCATTTTTAGTCCACATACAAAATTTGCCTAGATACATGCCATGTCCTAAATATTTATGATAAATAGGTCTACAGAGCAAGGAACATGTTTCCAAGAAGGTTCTTATTGTGTCCATATTTGTTTCATGAACAATTCAACAAGCCTACATGGCAAAAGATAAGTGAAAAACCTTTATTTTTCTAATCCCTTGGAAATATTTTGAGATTTATTTAGATAAGTTATTTATTTCAAACATTATTTTGGGCTAAAAGTGCTAATATTTCCCTTAGACAAATTGTTTTATATTTTGATTAATATCAAAAATTATTTTGGACATTTTATCTAAAATAAAAGTCCCAAAGGCAAATGATAACTCTCTTAGATAAAAATCCCACAACAATATGCCCATATAAAAAACTTGAAAGGATTGTATATTTCAAAAAAATTCAAGGTTAAATTATTTTAGGGAAATTATTTTGGACATTTTGTCCAAAATAATTGTCCTAACAAAAATCTTGAAGGGTATTTCTTTGAGAAGGTGGTCCAACATCAAAACACTTAAAGGATCATTTTTCAGTAAGGTGGCCAAAACACTTTTCTTGAAGGGCCATCTCTTTGGGAAAGTGTCCTAAACAATGTCTTGAATTGTCATTTTTCAAGAAAAGTGTCTTAAGGAAAAAAACCCAAAGGGGCACTCTCATAGTTAAGTATCCTAGATAAAATTTTTAAGGGAAATGACCTAGGGAAAATGATGGTGGATATGTAGACATCAAATTCTAGCCCCTTCAAGTAGCCATTAGAATTTGAAAATACTTGGACATTTGTTTAGACATCAAATTTGGGCTTTACTAAATAAATGTTGGCATTCAAAAACCATCAAATCATCCCTGACTAAACATGGACTTGACAAGTGTCTAGATCTTAGCATCCCAAAACAAATTTAATGATGAATGATGACTGGTAGGTTAATGGGTCTAGATAGATCTAATAGATTGTGTTTGAGTATAAAATTATATATCAATGGTTTGAGAGGATTCAATAATGTCAGGTTAGATAATCGATGACAAATAAACATGGGAACAATCTTAGAAAACTTTTAGATGGGGGTTAATGAAGTATTTTCAACCAAGCAAGACAAATACAAAGGACCCAAGCCTAGATGTAATCTAGGTTAGACCAAGAGCATATATTTTAATATCAAATAGTGTCATTAAGACTTTGTAGGAAAAAAATAGGTCTTTTTAGACCTAACATAGATCAATATGGGCCACTAGTTATTCATATGATATATACATGTCCAAGTGGATGTATCAACCATCTATAAAAACTAATAAACAAATTGGTTTTTAGTCTATATTAGGTCAGGTTTCCCATTTCAAAGTAAGGGTAAATGTGTGTAATTAATGAAGGACCATTCTAAGCCATATATCAAAAGGTATCCACCCAAAAGAAGACATATACATGGCTCTATCAGATTCATAATCATGATGATCTTTCCTTTAATAAATGGGACATTAATACACATGAGCTTATGGTATTTATAGAATATTTAAATGCATAAGTGGTCACTAGACATCTAAATGCAAGTTCATGCCACTCACTAGTATTATCAGGGAATTTTTTGCCTTCCCATGTGCACTTAAGGTTCCTATTACGATTTTCAATCCCAATTTCTTAGATGAACTTTAGTAAGCATGGTTTCACTATTGTAAAAGAATTAAAATCTGTACCTATCTCCCTAAGTGGTGAATTAATTGTAAAACAAGATTGTTCTCTATAAAATATTGGCTTTCCATTGTAAAAATGGGTCGACACATTTTTATAAACCTTACACTACTAAAATTTCCCTCCATGAGCACTTGAATTGGCTAGACCTTACATGTTGATGAGAATTAAGTTCACCTCTTTTTGTTATTCTGATGATCTATGTGTTATTTATGTTTGTTGATTCCTATATGTGGGTAATGTTTTCCCCTCTCATTTTTCACTCATCCCCAACACCTTTTTATTGAACTCAAAACTCACTTTTAGGTCATATCCTATATACATCAGGGTATGTGTAGGCTTCATCTATGGATAATCTTCATCCCTCTCAATTATTCATTGCATTCTCATGCCTCTATATGAAATACTTATGCATATAGAGTGACTTGGTATAATCTATTTGATATTGTCTTATTCTCAAGAGTTTGCATTATGTTTTTGATATTAGGAGTGCTCACTATATTATAGGCACATCACCTCTTAGTTTCAGTGTCTCTTACACTCTCCCTCCCTCTTCTTCTCAAGATCCTAGGTTTAGATTAGTGGTAGTTTACCTTTCTACTCTTTAGGCATTCACTCTAGTCTTAAACTAGGTGTATTTAAAATATAAGGAATCCAATCTACTCTAAAGACTCCTTACAAGGAGCATAGGGGTCCCACACTTTGGGGGTGTTCTCATCATTATGGTGAGATGATCGATACTCATGCACATAGCTGAGTGAGAATAATTACGCACCTAGTGCCTTATAATATTATGCCCTATACAAGGCCTTCACTCTTAATGTCCTACCATCAAGCTTCCACACACTATGGAGTATCCATAGATGCACATTTAAAATGACAATAGTTTATGGCATGGTTGATTGGACCAATATCCAAATAAGGAGCTAAAAAATTGGTGTTATTTTTAAAGAAAAAGTATAGTAGACACAAAGTAGGACCACCTAATGACTCCAAGTATTTTTGGTCCATAAATGTCAGCGCCTTACCTACATGTCAATAAAGACAAGATCATCTATAAGAGGAATTGATTTCCATTTCACTGAGCTTTTAACACTATCTAAAGGAAGGAGAGTAAGATCATCTTCCTCCCACGTTAGAAGGTGCAATGTAAACTAGTCTCTACTAAGAACCCAATCTACACCCCCATTTTGAAGGTTCTATTCTAAGTGAGGTCTATTCTTGATTCCATTCATAATGATACCAAGGAATCAAATGTTTATGCCCTTTAATAGAGGTATTCCATTATTTAACATGTAGTATGATGACATTTTGGTGGTAGCCCTCAAAAGTTTTTCATATTTCATAGGAAAACATTAAATCTCCCCTATGAAGCATATTCAAGATATTATGAATATCTGCTTAGTACACCATATGACTCAAGATAATGTCACAATCAAACTACTTGATTACTTTTTCAAAGGAAAATCCCTTCAATGGTACTGAAGCTTGAGATAAAACTCTATTCACAACTAATATTAACTTGATGAATAATTATGTAAGTAGTTTAAGGATCAAAGTAGTCACTTATCCTTGATAGAGTAACTCATGACCATAAAGCAATCCCCATATGAGATGATGTTTGATTTTAATTTCAAATTCCAAAGGGTTTGGGATAGAATCCCATTTTTATGTAACCCATATCCTAACACTACATTTATATATTTTTAAAAATATTTTAATAGTGATATAGTGATGATGATTCAGTCTAGGAGGCATCATCCTTCTTGATGACTACAAAGTTGTGGTGTGTAGAGAATTATATAATTTAAATAGGCAAGATTTTGCCTAGACCCCCTATTTCTATATTCACACAACCTCCTCCTAACCCAACAATTATGTATTCTATGCTAATGATTATTCCTACTATAATAATCCCACCTAATTCATCCATTGCCTTTCCTAGAGAATTACATGAGATAAAAATGTTACTATAAAATTTTGGGAATGAACTAGTTTCCCTAAAAGGGTATCCAACATAGTATCCAAAACACCATCAACATTTCAATCAAAAATACTAGATAAATAGACCTTCATACCATGATAATGCACAAATACAAAATTATTTCACATATAATAAGATTACTTATGCATAAAAAGTTTATGTTACCAGTACTTATAAAGCCCTTGTTTTGATATAGAAAAATTGAACACAATATTCTGAGTGGTGCTTCCCATGAAACCAACCACATAACCAAGCTATGTGTGAAAATATGATTTTGAACCAAGTGTTCATGGTGTAAAACGTACCTCCATAGGAATAAATGAGTAGTGTATCTCTACATGAGGAAGAAACCTAGGTACCCATCTAAACACATTATGTGTCTATTTTTGTCAATTGGTAGGAGGAGGATTTCAACTATCTAAGTTAGAGTAGTGTGCCTATTAGAGGGAGTAATCTAGTTAATTTCAATACAATATTTAAAAGAAGAGCTATGGAAGAAGCCATACCCATTTTAGTACCACTTACATCAATCCCCCAAGTTAATCATGTAGGTATACTAGCCAAGGCACCCACACATCCATTACACCTAGATAAGGCTATGTTAAAGGAAGGACCATCTCAAGTTGGTGTGATGGTACTAATAGAGTTTATTACCCCTAAGCCACAACCAAAGGGATCGTAGGTTCCTTTTAACATAGTAGAGAAGATGAAGAAAATGAACCTAAATGTCATAATGTGGGATGTTCTTAGTATTCTATCCTAACAAAATTTTCTATAGAATGTGCTAAAAGTTTTTTAGGAGTGTTAGACAGCCTAGATATTACCCGCTACCTCTATGAGCTTATCCCAACCAAAATAAGAAGCATATGTGCATAATAGTAACAAACCACCTCTATTCTATGTTTATTTAATCATAGGCTAGCACCTGGTGCATAATTTCATGATCAACTTAGGCACAAGTATCTTGGTAATGCTTAAAAGGATCATTTATATATTGGGAATTGTGTATTCTCCTATTCCAAAAGGAGTGATCAAGCTTAACAACATGATGGCCAAAGCTCTAGGTATAATCAAGGATTTAATTCTAATGTTGCATGGATGCCCAAGTATTTACATTACATAGGATATCATAGTAATTAACTTACTTAATTTACCTTTTTCCTCTCTCAAGACTTCACAATAAAGGTGAGTAGATATTTATCTTCACATTGGTCACATATGCTATTGAAAAATGGATATGGGACCAAAGTGGCAATCAAGGTAGAACCTATCTATAAAACTCATATAGATCCATACTCTCCCATCCCAATTAAGAAAAAATACATGATATTTGACCAAGAGGAGAATTTTATTCTTCATGAATCCATGACACTATTGGAGGAAACCTCGCACAATCTACTAGATGAATGGGCATCTGAGAATTTTGAGTGCGACCCATATGACAACATAAAAAAAAGGTTAGGAACATATTACATCATGGAAGAAAATTACATGCTACTTGATCTTATGAAGGTGGGTGAATATCTTTAAGGTATGTGGTAGTTATACCTTGATAACTTCTAGAGTTGGAATGGTGCAGGAGCTGATGTCATACTAGTCTCCCCCCAGAAGTAAAAATACTTCAATGCCTTTAGAATATATTTCTATTACACAAATAATGATAACAAGTATGATGAAATAATTCAAGGCCTCCAACTCATGTATAAGAAAGGAATCACAACACTATAAGTATTGGGTAATAATGAGCTAGTGATCAATGAAGTTAGAGTGCAAAGCATGACTATAAATGGCTTGATGAAAGGCTACAAGCATAGTGTGTTGGATATGATATAAGGATTGGATGCATTCAACATTATTTCCTTATCAATAGAATATAATTTTGATATAAATAGGCTTGAAACTATAGGTTTTTAATATGACATTCTATGCAACATAATGAAATAGCCTAAACAATTTGTCAATCTCATAGTCAAACTCATAGTTCCTAACAACACAAAGAATTAGAAAGTGTTTAGAAGTGATGGGAATATCATGAATTTTCTATAGGTTGAGGAATAATTATGTTCTATAAACTAAATGTATTTGTAATCTCAATACAAGTATTAGGTCATCCAATTGAAGGGGAACAGGTTACCAAGAGGGTTGGTCACCCTAGAAAGTATCTTTGACTATGATGACCAATTTAAAGGATAAAGGCACATTATGAAGGCTAAAGATAATATCTTTGCACCTATGGTAATTTTAAATGATAAAGCTCTTAAAGATATTAAAGTATGCTCCACACTATAAGTTGAAAGATTTATTTAAATTAGCAAGAAATATGATGATCTTCATGTGGGGCTATAAATATCTTAGAGGCTTTGATCCTATCTTAATGTAACACACAATTGAGTTCCATCTTGATGCATAACATGTGCGTCAAAAACAAATACTTTTTAATCTAATTTTGGAGCCATTTATACATAAATATCTCTCTAAGCTCATTGAGGTCAATATAATTTTTTTGATAAAAAATACCTCATGTGTCACCAATCTGGTATCAGTGCAAAATAAAAATGGGGAAATACTTCTTTCCATGGACTTTAAAGACCTAAACAAGGCTTCCATAAAATATCACTACCCTCTCCCACCAGTGGAGAAAATCTTACAAATAATTGTAAGCACAAAAAAAAATCATTATTAGATGGTTACTTAGGTTATAACCAGATTCATGTACAATAGTGTGATCATTACAAGATCATGTTCACCACTATGTGGGGAACCTTTGCATACTAGTGCATGTTGTTTGGTTTGACAAACACAAGTTCAACTTTCTAAAGAGCTAAGGATATGCATTCAGGGAGCTCATCAATAAAATCATATTGGTTTACCTTGATGACATAACTATTTTCTCCAAACATGTTGAGGATCATTTGGATCACTTGGAGTAAGTTTTTCAAAAGTTTCATGAGTTTGAAATATCTCCAAACCCTAAAAAATACATCTTCATAGTTCATGAGGGTTCCCTCCTTAGGCACATTATTTCAAAAGAGGGACATATAATTGATATAGGTTGAGTCAAATCTATCTCATCCCTATCTCTCCTTAGCAACAAGGAAAGTCTTTAGAGCTTCCTATGGATAATCAAATTTGTGAGAAGGTTTATACCTAGTTTTGCTATCCTAATCAAGCCCCTCACAATGATGTTAAATACTAATGTTACATTTAATTAAATGCATGAGGGTAAGGAAAGTTTTGAATCCATAAGCATGCAATTACATAAGAACCCACTTTGATAAACCTAGATTATAGTAATGATTTTATCCTTTATGCATTTAGTTGAACTGATGACATCTCAGCTATCTTGACATAGCAAAATAAAGAGCAACTAGAGCATCCAATTGCCTTCTTCAGTTAGACACTGAAGGATTATGAGTTGTGTTATAGATTTATTGAAAATAACACCCTTGTAGTTATGAGAACACTAAATAAGTTTAGGCATATACTCTCCAACAACAAAATTTAACTCATGGTGGTGCACACAAGAATTAAGGAGTTCCTACTTAGTAGGGACATTAGTGAGAAATGAATTGGATATATCACTAAGGTGATGGAATATGATGTAGAGATCTAGGTCACCGAGCTAGTATTAGGAAAAGGATTCTATGAGCAATTGGTTGAAGTAGAAAAACTTGAAGATGAGATAATCCTAGTATCACATGGATAGGAATGCACAAATCTATAGACTATGACCAACTAGGCATAGGATATGAATACCTTCCTTTGGCACAACATATAACCTCCTAGCCTCGACAAAGCTAAGCATAGGCATTTTAGACTATAGTCCATTACCTATGTGCTCATATAGGGTGCACTTTTTTGAAAGGATATCAATGGAGTCCTTTTGAGGTGCATGGAACTAGAGAAAGTAAACATAATTATTCAAGAGTTCCATGATGGCCCTATGGGAGGCCGTTATTCACCAAAGACTGTTATTGTGAATATCATGTGAGATGGCTATTATTGGCCAACTCTATTCAAATATGTGCATGTATATGTGAAAAATTTCAAGAAATGTGCTTTATTTATAGGTAAATAAAGGCTTGTATCCTTACCACTATTCCCAATTCAAGATGATTAACCCTTTGCATAATGGGGCTTGGATTTCATAGGCACTATTAATGCACCATCAAGTGATGGGAAAAAATGGATTCTCATAGCCATCAACTATTCCACAAGGTGGACAGAAGTAGTTACACTCAATGAGGATAATGAGACATCCTTCCTCAATTTATACAAAGGCATTGTAATGATATTTATCATTCCCACGACCATTATCTTAGATAATGTGTTTGAATTATTTGGAACTAGTATTAGTGAATGATACATCAATAACAATATTTATTTGAGTACCTTATCAAATTATTACCCTTAGGGTAATGGTCTAGTTGAGTCTACCAACAAGAACCTAATTTATATCATAAAGAGGAATCTAGAAGATAATATACAAGCTTGAAATACTAAGCTTATAAATGATATTTAGGATGATCAGATCATGCCTAAGAGGGTGTTGGTAAATTCAACTTTCATGTTAGTTTATGAAAAGGAAGCTAGATTACCAGCATCCCTCGAATTACCTTCATCAAAACTCATGCATCAATTACAGTTTCTTGAGAGTGATCCCCTTAAGGTAAGACTAGCCAAGCTAATAGAACTCAAAGAAAATATAATTCAATACACACACACCATGGAATTCCAATAAACATAAACCAAGAGGATATTTTACAAGAAGGATGATGATAGGAGTTTCCAAGAGGGAGACATAGTGCTTAAATGGGATACAGGTAGAGAGAAAGTTTCAAGGCACATTAAGTTTGATGCAATATGGAGTGGTCCATATACCATCACTAGTTTCAAGCTATCTAATGCCTTCCAACTTGCCAAAATGGATAGAGAGGAGTTGGTAAGCCCAATCAATGGGATTCATCTCAAACACTATCTCTATTAATCTTTTTGTACATCTGTAAATAATTAGATTAGATGTTTTCATTTCCCTAAATTTTACTTTATGCACCCTTATTTTAGAGTAGTTTAAATTACTCTAAGCACTTGTGCATAGTGTTTTCATAGCTTACATCTTTCCCTCTAAGTGCTTCTGGCACATTTCTTATCTTATCAAGTGAATTTCAATTCATTTCAAAGCCAAAGGTATGTAACTGGTGTGTTTACAAGATAAAGAATCAAAATTTCCAAAAGCTCTATGCCCAATGGATTACTAATGGTTTGGGTTATCAATCATAGTAGGCATGATTCCTTATGAATGACCAAAAATATTGGCCATTTTGGGACCACATAAAAAATTTAATTAGATGAAATGTCATGTCCTAAATATTTCTAAGGAATAGGTTTGTAGAGTAAAGGAATAGGTTCTTGAGAAAGTTTTCAGAGTGTTCACAATAGTTTAAAGAACAAATCTACAACCCTACAAGCCCAAAGATAAGTGAAAAACCTTTATTTTTCTAATTACTTAATTGTAATTTTTTTGAGATTTATTTGGCTAAGTTATTTCTTTTTGACCTCCTTTTCAGATAAAAGTGCTAATATTTCCCTTAGACAAATTATTTTAGTTTTTGATTAAGTATCAGGAATCATTTCAAACATTTTATCTAAAATAAAATTCCTAAAGACAAAGAATAACTCTCTCAAACAAAAAGCACACAATAATAGGTCCATACCAAAAGCCTAAAAGGATTTCATGTTTTATAAAAATGCAAGGTTTAATTATTTTGGGGAAATTGTTTTAGACATTTTATTTAAAATAATTATCTTGAAAAAAATCTCAAAGGGTATTTCTTTGAGAAGATGGTCCAAGGGCAGAAAACCTAAAGGATCATTTTTTAGTAAAGTGGCCAAAACACTTTTCCTAAAGGTCCATTTCTTTGGGAAAGTGTCATAGGCAAAGTATGAAAGGGTCATTTTTAAAGTAGTGTGTCCTAAGGTAATAACTTGAAGGGGAACTATCATAACAAAGTGTCTTAGATAAAAGTTTTAAGGAAATAGGTTGGATAAAATAATGATAGTTATGCAAATGTGAAATTCCATCCCCTTCAATTAATAATTTAAATTTGAAAATAATTAGATGTTTGTGTAGACATCAAAGTTGGGCCTAATAAAATAACCATTGGCATTCAAAATCCATCAAAGGGTCCCCAATTGAACATGGGCATAATGAGTGTCCAAATCTCAAAAACCTAGATCAAATCTAATGATGAATGGTGATTGGTAAGTTAGTGGGCCTAAGTAGATATAATAGAGAATTTTTGAGAATATAATGGTAGATTAATGACACATGAGCAAATTCAAAGATTCAATGAGCTTTGGAGCTACCACATGGCATAAGTATAGGAGCAGACTGAATGATAGTAGATCCTAAATGCTAATGTAGTACTACTAAGTAGCACTAGTGAGGATAAAGTTGACAATTCAAGGATAGTTCAATCCCTTATAGCTATTCATACTAAGGAAGACCAATGATGTGAGAGGATTCAACAATGTTAGGTTAGACAATTAATGACAAATTAATGAGGGATCAAGCTTGGGACACTTTATGATGGGGGTTAGTGAAGTATTTTTTACCAAAGTAGACAAATACAAAGGATCTAAACCTAGACATGATCTACGTTTGACCAAGAATAGATATTTTAAGATCAAATGGCACCATTATAAATCTATAGGGATAGAATAGGTCTTTTTAGACCTAACATATATTAGGATGGGATACTAAATATTCATATGATATAGGCATGTCCAAATAGATGTATCAACCATTTATAAAAACCAATAAACAAATTGGTTTTCAATATATAGTAGGCCTAATTTCACATTTCAAAGTAAAGGTAGATGTGTGAAGTTAATATAGGAGTGTTCTAAGACATATCTTCAATAAGTAACCACCAAAAATGAGATGTTTCTATGGCTATATCAGATTCATAATCATGATGATCTTGTCCTTTAGTAAATGGGACATTAATACACAAGAGCTTGAGGTATTACCAGAATATTTTAATGCATAAGTGACCACTAGACATTAGAATACAAGTTAATATCACTCTCTAATCTTATCAGGTAAATCTTCTACCTCCCCATGTGCACATAAGGTTCTTGTTATGATTTCCAAGCCTAATTTGTTAGATGAACTTTAGAAAGCATGACTATAGTGTCATAAAAGAATTAAAAGTTATACTTGTCACCCCAATTGGTGTATTAATTGTAAAATAGGCTTGTTCTCTATAAAAATCCCAGGTTTTCATTAAAAAAGGGGTCAACACATTTTTAGTAGCATTACACTACTAAAATTTCCCTCCATAAACATTTGTATTGGCTAAAACTTGTATGTTAATAAGAATTAAGTTTACCTCCATCTATTATTCTGATGATCTATATGTTATTTGTGTTTGTTGATTCTTTTCTGTGGGTAATTTTTTCCCCTCTCATTTGTCATTCATCCTCAAAACCTCTTCATTGAACTTAGAACTCACTTGCAGGTCATATCCTATACATATCAATTTTTTTGTAAAATTTGTATGTGGATAATCTTCATCCTTATAAATATTGCATTACATTCCCATGCCTCTATATGAAATACTTATACATTTAGAGTGACCTGGCAAAATCTATGTGATATTATCTTGTTCTCAAGAGTTTGCATTATGTTTATGATAGTAGCAGTGCTCGCTCTATTCTTAGTGCATCACCTTTTACTTTTAGCATCTCTTAGCCTCTCCCTCCTTTTTACTCTCAAGATATTATGTTTAGATTAGTGTTAGTTTACTTTTTTTCTCTTTAGGCTTGCATGTTGGTCTTAAACCAAGTACATTTATAATATAAGGAATCTTACCTACTTTGAAGGATCATCCCAAAGAGCACAAGGGTCCCATGCCTTAGGGATGTTACAATCATTATTAATAGAATATCAATACTCATGCATAAAACTGAGTGATAGTACTTCTACACCTAAAGCCTTAGAATCTTTCACCCCATGCAAGGTCTTCACACTCAGTACCCTACCACCAATCTTCCCCATGCCATGGAGTATCCACGAGTGCATGTTTTAAATGACAATAGGGTGTCAAATTGATAATTTTTCATCTAAATATTTGGGTATGATTATGTTTATTAGTATTATACCATTCCCCTTTAGAATCCTCTCCTTGATATATTATAAAATAATTATCAAGTTGGAAGGGAAAAATTATTTCTCAAGTAGGTAAGCTAATGATGTTGAATAGTGTTCTATAGACTCTATCAATTTATCTTATGTCTCTTTTTAAAATGTCAATATTGATTCAAGAGAAGATATTATGGATTTATAAAAGGATCTTATGGATAGGCATTAAGGAGAAACAACTATTTACTTTGCTCACTTGGGAGAGGGTTTGCCTTCTCAAATAAAGTGGGGGATTAAATATTAAAATCTTTAAATTAATGAAAAAATCATTGTTTGAAAAGCTTTGTTGTGTATTCATTAAGGAGTCCAATCTTTGGGTTACAATCTTGTGGGACAAATATTTGGAGAATAAAAATTTGGCTATCTTTCTTGCTAAATATTTTTTTATTAGAGGTTATGTTATATGTATTTTTTTTAATAAAAATAGATATTATTTTTAAAGGATATAAATGGATACTTGGTAATGAAATTAACACAACATTTTAGGATGATACTTGGTTTATATATTATCCTTTGATTGATTTGGAGCCATGACATCAATTTGGTGTCTAAATTCAATGTGACTATCACATTATAGTAGCTAATTAAATTCATGTGTAATATGGTAGAATATGTTGGAATAATTTAAAATTTTAGAATGATGGAGAAGAAATGAGAGATATTATTTTAGACTTAAACATCTTTATAAGATGAGTTCATGTTACAAACCTATTAAAAGAAGATTAATTATTTTAGAAGAATTCCAATGATGGTAGTTATAGTGTGAAATCATGCTATAATAAATTGGTTCTTCCTATTAATGAGGATATCCCTTGGGTAATATTATGGGATAGATATATAATACTCAAAATTAATATATTTTAATAGTTGTGCATCCAAAATAGGATCCCCACTTTGGAAAATTTATGTAAGAGAGGTTTTATTATGGTTAATATATGATCTCTCTAGGAATATAATAATGAACTTATCCTTAATATTATGATAGAATGTCCCTTTGTTTTGAAGGTGTTTGGGTTCTTCTTAAAAAATTTCATATTTTTTGGATTCATCCCTCCACTTTTTTTTTTCTTATCTTTCTTGGATGAATCCCTTTTCTAATCAAGATATTATGAAATCTAATGTTTGGTCTTTCGTCCTCTTTTTTGGGGGGTTTGTAAATAATTGGTTGATAGGATATATAGGGGTTTTAACATCTCAATGAAAAGAGTGGCTAAAAAATCATTGGTTTTATCATTGAGAATTTTAAATGCATCAAATGGGGGAAGAAGAAAACTTTTACATCTTTAAAAGAGACTATAGAAAATAATTGGAATTTATCCTTCAATAATAGAGTAAATGTGGATCATGTAATGGATATTAGGAAAAATGTGAATGGATGGTCCCTATGTTTGGATGGATCAAACTAAATTTTGAAGAGGCTTAAAAAGGTAATCCAAATATGTCAAGTGGTGGAGGAGTTATGTGATATGATAAAATAAAGGTACTAGAAACATATGAGGGTAGTATGGGGTATCACAAAAATCATTTTACAAAAGCATTAACCATATTATATGGGGTGAAATTGGTTAAGGATATAATAATTAATAAACTATTGATTGAGGGTGATTCTCTAAATATCATTAGTTGTCTCAATAAAATTAGTAAATTAAGTTGGACTATATCTTATATTTTGGAATAAATTATATATATTTATGTTTATTTTCATGAGGTATTTTTCTAACATGTGTATAGGGAAGGTAATGAGCTAGCTAATTGTTTCACCAGTAGGGGAGTGTTATCTCTTGTTGCATGGGAATAATGTTTTAAAATAGTCTTCTTGTTATGTCATATTTATTCTAGTGTAGTTTATAGTTTCTATACCAAGATCCCTATTTACTTAGATATAGGAGGTGAATTTTGAAGGATTGAGCCTAGGTCAATTGCAAAATTAAGATATAATTTGGTAGTGTAAGATATTCTTCATACTAGTTATCTCACTAGTTTCATTGATAAGATCAATTGATATGATTATAACTTATCCATGAAATTCACTACAATTTAGAAGGATTGGATGATCGAGATCAAGAATGTGCCTATGGATATTTTAGATAGTTTGATTGCACAAGTTACTAGTCTAAAGATTGTGGAGACAAATCATATTAAATATAGTAAGGATTACAAGGTAGATGAGAATTTTTTAATGGAGAATGAGGAATTGAATACATATCAAGGGGGATAATTGAGGGAGGATTTGTTTGAGCCTTATGATGAAGTTTCAAATAATATAATGAGGTATCTTACTCTTGAAGTAAGATATATGGTTGCCCACTATTATCACTTTCCTATATTAATTAATATAGGTATAATTTTACTATAAGCATTCCTTTTTATATCTTAAATTATTTAGATAATTCAGTGTTGGATGTGAATAAGGGTAAAAATAAAGTGACATTGCATTAGTGGTGATTTTATTGATTTACAAAAGTTTTGATTCTATTAATTTGGGTCCCTCTTAGTAAATTGTTGTGAAGAAGGATCCATACAAGGGTTTAGGGTTTTCAAAAGAAATTTGAGAAGATCTATTAAATCTAAATAGCGTAGGGAGAATGTTATAGAGTAGGGTTAGATTCCTTGTGATTGTGACTTAGAGATTGATGTGATAAAGGTTTAAGGGTAGATTAAATAGAATTATTTATATGGTGGTAGAGATAAGTAGGTAGAGCTACAAAAAATGCATTCTTACAAGGAGACTACTAATAATTTTTTGGTGAAGGATAAGGATGATGAATTCAAGAGGTTATTGATGGTCTGTAGTTTCTCAAATACAGGGTTATGAAGACCTTGGTCAATAGTAATATAAAGGTTATAAAGGTAAAGAGAAGATAGAAATGGAATTTGATATTTTCACTACCAATTATAAATATTAGGATAAGTTAGTTCAGAATGAGGAGGAATTCAAGTTATATAAGGCTATTATTCATTGGTTTATGAATGATAACACTAGGATCAAGGATTAGATCAAAAACATGTTTTAAGATAGTGATATTTTCTATATGAAGGATGAATTAATGTATTTTAAGATGAAAATTAAATATTTAACTAATAAAGTTGATAACATTGAGAAAAAATGATAAATTCAAGGAGAATATTATTAATCTTATTGAATTTAGTTGTGTTTCTATGCCAAAATTGCATCAAGAGTTTAGAGGGTGTAAAGATTATAGTCAAAAGATAAAAATTAGAAGATGATAATATTAGGCTAGATAAGAATGTGAAGAGTTTGAGTATGGAGAAATACTTTGATCCTTAGATTCTTCAGCTTATGGATATGACTGTCAAGAAGATGATGAAAAGTTACATTGAAGTGTTTGATGGGTGGAAATGTCTTGGGTTTTAAGACAATTTTGT
Source organism: Torreya grandis (assembly GCA_037957365.1). Classification (NCBI taxonomy): domain Eukaryota; kingdom Viridiplantae; phylum Streptophyta; class Pinopsida; order Cupressales; family Taxaceae; genus Torreya; species Torreya grandis. The sequence goes on from JARHVA010008815.1 coordinate 128,770, forward strand.
TGTTTATATTCTATTTTTTGTAATTTTTATGTTTTTTATTAAGTATGTGGTTTTTTTTTCTCCTATTTAAAATAAAAGTTAAGATATTTAGTTTATATAACCATGCCTATTTGATTCATGTAAATGGTAGGGTCCTTCCTTAAAACCCATATTTACCAATAATAAAAAACAACCATGATATACGATATATACCTCCATTAAAATTGTAGGTATACTCTATATAATCAAGAAATATAATTAACCAATCAAATTTTTTTTATTATTATATCTACCTATACCTTAAGTTTTTTAACACCCTTAAGTAAATACTTACACATGATTTCACAATTAATTTCTAAGACCATCTTAAGGTTACAATATTTTATGGTTAAAGGTTTAGGTTTACCAAAAGTATTAATTCCACCAAAAAAAATCTATTATTTCCCCTCATGAAACTTAAACATAGGATATTTATTAAGAAGTCTTTAATAGTCCATGTAAATATAATTCCATATAAGGGTTTTACATATAAGGAAAACAAATTATCACATAATACAACATAGGAGTATATTATAATACCATATCCATAACTAAATGAAAACCCTTATTTATTTGGTTCATGCCTTTGTTCCTTTCTTTAAACTCCCCATAACCCAACCATTTTACCTTTTTCACATTGTTAAAAACTAATAATATAGTTTACATGCCATATACCATGCTACATCCCTTTTAATATGATATTAAACTTATGTTCCTTCACACTCTGTAATTTACCTCACATAAGGCATTATGAACTTGCATACTAATTTATATAAAAACTTTGATTTTGTGGCTTTAGTCACTAAACTAAATTTTATATAAGTTACAAATGCTTATTGGTACAAGGTGAATGTAATCACTTTTTAAGTTTGGATACAACAATGACTTATGACAGTAATAAATTTTTGATTGATTCTAACTAATAATGTTTTTTATGATTATTTTTTCAGTGTAACACTTATGTTCATTGCAGACTAAGAGTAATTAAGGACTCAGACATATATATGAAATTAATGGAATTAGTGTCAAATAGGGTGCTTATTTTTATCCCTATTATCATATTTACCTTTCATTATCCATTGTGTCTTCCTGCAACCAAGTCTACCTCTTAGTGGCCAATTTATTGAAAAATAACCACAAGACATTAGTGATATATATTCTAATGAAAATTAAAATAAAACCATCTTCATGATAAAAATGCTAAAACATTAATAGATTGTAATCATTATTTAACACACAAAAACAATAATAGTAATAATAATGTATCACAACTAGAAGATTGAGATAAATAAATATCCCATACTTCATCATATAATTAAAACTAAAAGTAATAATAAATAAAAACACATGGCCATAATTAATGTTATTAACATAATCCTCATGCCTCTTAGCCTTATTGTGAAATGATAATGAAGTATTAATGACAAGTATATAATATCTTCCCCCTTTAACTTGGTAACATCCCAGTGCCCATTATTCAAATAGGTGAGGGTAATTTCTACTAAACAATTTTTCATCTTTCCATATAGCATTATGCTCACTTGATTAGTCCAATTAGACCAACACTTATATTTATTTAATTCATACCCTAGTGTTGTAATGAGTTAGTATAGGAACTATTTCATATAGATATTCACCTTATCATCAAACTATATTTTTTTCTAATTTAAAATGTGTGAAGTATCACAAACATATTTTATAAGTATAGATACATGAAACACATTGTGTTTTTTTCAGAGAGAATGTGGAAAATCCAACTTGTATGTAACAATGCTAATACTTTTAAGTATATTTAAGGGTCCAACAAACTATGAGACTTGTTTGGAAGATTTTCCAAACATAATGGAATCAATGAGGGTGTACCCTTATAAATACCTTGTATCCAACTTGAAATTACCTAGGGGATCTCTTCAAATATGCATATGTTTTTTGTTTTTTAGATGCAACCTTGATTTTTTTCCTAATGATAGCCATTTATATGTCATATTATTTGATTATTTATTGTCCTTTACTCAATTTAAACTTTAAACCTTCTTATCCAATATGTGTTCTACACTTCATTCTATAAAAACCTTTAAATGGTGCCATTTTAAATGAAAAATGAAAGCATTATTGTATGTGAATTCTACCAGGTGAAGGTAATCTTTACATTTTTTTCTAGTCCATCATATACATTCTAAGTTTATCCTCTATCACTTGAATCCCTCTCTTAGATTGACCATCTATTTATGGATGATAAGTAGATCTAAAGTTTAATCTTGTGCCAAAAGTTGTAGCTAAATTTTCCCAAAATTGAGAAGTAAAAAACTTTTATCTATCATATATAATTAATTTTGACACTATTTTAAGATAAAAAATGTATATATAAAACCTCTCTAAAATAATGGTGGAATCATCCTTGATATTTCATTAAATAAATTGGGAAATCTTGTTGATGTTTCCAATAATACTAGGATAGTATGATGTCTTTTTTTTTGGGTAGACCTCAAATGAAATATGTGGTATTTAAAACCTATTTATCTTTTGGATTATTGTGAGGATAAATTTATCCTCTTATATGGATATGTTTTTCTTTAACCTGTCGACATTTTACACATTTAAAAGTAATTTTTTCATTTATTTATTCATTTTAGGCAAAAGATATATAATTTAATCGCATGTGTCATCTTAATGTCACTAAAATAATAAAAAATTTGGGTCTAAACGAACCTATTATATGATTGGCTCCTTAAATCTTCCATTTTTGGTAAAAAAAATTCCCATGAAACCTCAAATTACCATTTGAATCAATATAAATTATGAATACATTTTATTTGTAGTTATTTGTGAAATTACATGACACATATTTTCAAAAATCATATTTTCCTTATTTCATTAGTTGTTCTCTCAATTTAAACTTAATATGACATATGGAAACAAAATGTACTATTATAGTAATAGCATAATCCACTCTATTTTCAATTCCATTGACATATTTTATGTCTATATCATAGTTAGTGATCAATCCCATCCACCTACAATGTCAAGCATTTAAATGTTCATGAGTATATAAATGCTCAAGACTCTAATGATCTATCAATAACTTAAACATCTTAACTATAATAAAAATTATCCAAATTTTGAATCATGTACAACCAAAACTAATTCTATATCACGTGGTGGATAATTGGATTCACTTGGATTTAATTCATATGATTCATATAATACAACTCTTTTATCTTGTCTAAAATCCCCACTAAGTCCATCCAATGATGCATCATTACACAACTCAAAATATCCATTGGGATTAAAAACCATAAAATTAGGTCTTGAAGTAAGTAATTATTTAAGCCTTTCAAAAGCCTATTAACATTTTGGAGACCATTCAATATTTTTACCCTTTCATTCTAAAGATGTAACTGGATGTGTTATCTTTGAAAAATATTTCACAAACCATCTATATTAGTGGGTAAGGCCCATGAAAATATGAAAATCATGTACATTTTAGGGGTTGGAAATATTCAATAACAATTTTATTTCCAATATCCATTGGAATATTATCTTAAGTAATGATATGACCCAAATAGTGAATTTCTCTTTTTTATAAAGAACACCTAGATAGCTTACCTTACAACATATGTCATTATAATATTTGTAAAAAAAGTATTGAATGATGTTTATATTATTTCTCATTATTTTATTAAATTAATATTCTTTCAATAAACACTAAGATAAATTGATCCAAATAGTCCAAAAAAATTAGATTCATGAGGTTCATGAAATATGCAATGTATTGGTTAGACCAAATGGCATAATTGGTATCTCATACTTTCCATAACAATTTTAGAATGTTTTATTTTGAATATCCTACCATTTTATGCATATGTGGTTATATCCTCTTCTAAAATCAATTTTAGGTAATACCATTTCTTGATTCTTTTTAATAAAAAGATTGCCAATCCTTAGTAAGTGATAACAATTTTGTATAGTTACTTTATTTAACATACAGTAATCAATACATAACCAAACCAATCTCATATTTATATTTTTTATATTAAACTTGTGCACCCCATGGTGAGACACTTGATTAAATGGAACCTTTCACCAAGATCTCTTTTAATTGAACCTTAAGCTCTTCAATATCTGTAGTGTTCATCCTATACAAATCTTTTGAAATGGGTGAATATCTTGGCATAATTTTAATGTAAAATTAAAATTTCCTTCATTGTGGCAACCCTAGTAATATAACTAAGAAAATTTTTTGAAATCTTGTAAAATAAGGTAATATCTTAAGTTTTTTATTTCCTTGGGTTTTATTCTACTTGTATATAAAATTATAAACATCTTTATCTTATCTCCATCCTGAGTTTTAAAGATAAAATAATTCTTTGAAACTTTTCATTTTTCAGTTTATTGAAGGATTACTAAATTTACCTTATCATCAAGTCATTGCAATCTCTTTTAAAACCAATTTATGCACACCTAATCCATATGAAGTAAATCCATGCCTAGGATAATATCATATGATCATAGTGGGAATATATGTAGGTCTAATCAAGTTTTATAGTCTCTTAAATATATTTCCACTTTATCAAATTCCTCTATTACTATATAATTTTTCAATGTGACAAAATCTATTTACCATACTTATATCATTTCATGGGTTTGGTTTTACATTCTAAAGCAAATCTAGGTGAAATGAAATTGTTTGATGACCCAAAATCAGGTAATACTAATAAATTAGAACTAGATAAAAATACCTCATGTTTTAATTGGAGTGGCATGTAATTATTCCTATTTTTTTATCTCCTATTGCATAAACCCTATGGTTAGAAAACTTGCTAGCATAGTATTATAGAAAATATTTCTTATATTGGGCCTTTCCATAAATCTAGAAACCTTGATTTGGATTGCAATGTGGTAATGTCTCATTATTGGCTCATATTTTAGGATTATAATTATGTGGGGGAGGAGGAACATAATTTTTATAACCTTGAGGTTTTAATCCTCATTTTGTATTTCCTTGAAATATTTTAGGGGTATTTTTGAATTTACTAATTTTATTTTTAATTTTTTCCATTTTAAAACCTTTATTAAGTACATATTTATTATTTAGGGAAACTTTAGTCTTCATTTCCTACTTTTATTTAACTTTGTATTTTTCCTTTTTTTAGCCATGTCAATTGATTCTATGTAATCAACAAATATCTTAGAATATTTTAGGTTTATTTCATCCATTACTACATATCTAAACCCCAATTTTAATTTTTTAACCTTAGTCTCCTTTACCTACATATAATTCACATAATGAAGTAGATATAAAAAATTTGTCTCATACTCAGCCATAAACATATTGTTTTGTTTTAGTAGCTAAAATTTAATTTGTATTTTTTATCAATAATTCATAGATATGTATCTCCACTTAAATTTTTTTGAAACTTTTTCCAATGTAATAGTGGCTTTGTCATATCCCTTCATCTCATCCAAGTGGACCAACCATAGTAGAACATCACCTTCCAAGTGATATATAATAATGTGCACCTACATATTCAAATTAATATATCTCAATCCAAATTTTTGTTGAAGCTTGAATAACCATTATTTAGTACATAACCCAATTTTTTTTCCATTACTTCATATATTAGAAGTGGGATTTTCTTAAGCTATTTTAAAAATGGATTCTCTTCTTGAATAGAAGTGTGTATTTATTTCAATTACATCAACTCACCTTACTAATTTTGATTTGGATTTTGGTTCTGATGGTCTAATAACTTAGCCATATGGTGTTATCAATCATATAATTTTGTATGGATATCCCCTAAGACTCCAAACATTCCCTTAATATCTTTTACATTATCTATAAGATGATGTGGATGAGGATTTTTTTGTCATCCATAGACCTTATTTTAATATAAGTTCTAGTCTTTATTTATATTTTAGTCTCTTATTATTTCTTAGGATCCTTACCTTCCCCCAACCTATTCTCAAATTTTATTTATGGCATTTTCATCAATTTTTTATTTATTATGTTTCCACTTTATATCCTCTCCATTCTTATTGAACACAAAATGAAGAATGAGATTTATGTCTTAGGTTTCCTTAGTGTTTAAAATTAGATATCTAATAGCAGATGTGTTAGGTGAATATTTTGTTACCAAAAAATGGTATAAAAATGGTTATTTCAACAATAGTGTGATGAGATAAAATAACTCCTCAAAAAAAAGGGGGGAAAGCTCCCTTCTTATTGCTAACTAAAACAACAAGTTATTATTTACACTAATTTTATCAAAGTGGGTGTTGTCATATCATCCAATCCTCTTTTTTTATAATTGATGTTTTCTTAAAAACTTTCTTCCATTATTTACAATGTATTGTGAAAATGTAAAACTACTTGATGAAACAAGGATAACTGATATTTAGATTAGTTAGCTAAAAGAATAACTAGAATGATACCAGTAAAGTAATGTGAATAGATGGAACAAATTGTAGCCCAAACTCTTCACCTTATTTTCAAAAAGAATTAAAATCACCAAATAAGAATAACTTGTGGCCAAAATTCTCCATGTTAAGTTACTTTCAATTATGAACATAAACCAAGTAACTAAAATGTAGCTCAAAGACTCCAAAATCAGCTTCTTGGCACCTTCCGTTTTATAGAAATTTCACACCACAATCCAATAAAAGCACAAGAAAATGTAATGGAAAATATATAAGAACATTTACAACACACCACAAGTTTATCTCAACAAAAATATTGAAATATCACTTGATTTTATTATATTGAATAGAATTAAAGATTTACAATATGAACACAAAGTTTCAAAATTGTTTCTCAATTCAACAACATTTCACTTCTATATCTCTTGGTCGTCATTTATAAAAATAACACCCTCTTATTTATATAGAGTAGATATGAAAAAAATAAATATGAAATACATAAATACATTGACTCAATATAAGACAGAGTCCAATTTGACTTAGGACTATGTACTTCTCCTATGTGTAAATTACACTAAACAAAATTACACATGAAATATTACAAAATAAACTAAGTTTCCTTAGACATAGGAATTTCATCCTTTTATTATTCTCTAAATATTCCTCATATATCTTCAATTTATAATGTACCTTATTATCATCTAGGCTTGATGTACTACTGGAGATGATAAGGACCCTTTATGATGGAATCTTTTAAGTTAACTAGAAAGACCTTACTTTTGTCCAAGATTCTTTGTAATTTATTCATTATGACTTGAAATTAAACTATTTCATCAATGGATTCAAGTGTGAACATTTCTATCTCAATATTTATTGGAATCAAAGATGAGAACTCTTGAATTACTATCTCCACAGGAAAAATTTCTTGGGAATCATCTGTTAACCGACAAGGAAGCTCTCCAATTTTATCTATAAGATATAACATCTTATCATTCCACATATCCTTGGCCTATTTAATATATTTAATTAAATTATTGATAAATTCTCTTTTATTCTTCATTGCTTCCCTGTAATCAGTGAATATTTTTATATTTAGAATGACCTTCTCAACTAAGAGTTATATCTTTAATTTGCTTAGTTGAGTCCTTGTATTAATTTCCTTTTCAGTCAATTCTAAATCTTTAGTGTGTGTCTTAAGAATTTTTTGAATTTCCAATGTTACTTCACTCAATTTATTCAAATATTCAATGGTAGAATACAACCATTGAGTATCTTGTGTCATCAATCTCTCAATCCAGGAAGTGACTGCTCGACCTTGAGATCTAATTTTCTCAGCCTATTAAATTGCCTTTTCATGGTTCTCATGCTCAATAGGTTCAACTGAATTGAAATATTGTGTGATTTTTAGTAGAATAGAGGTCAGTTATTCTACTTGTATCTTGAGTTGAACTTTGATTTTCTTATCCATGTCATATCTTTTTAACAAAGACACCATAATTGCTTGTAAATCTTATGTTTCCCCTTTCTATGTTTATTTCCCCAAATTTATCTATGAAACCACATAAGGAGGCACTAAAACTTTGGAATACTTGTGTCTAAATTCAAAAATTAACCTTGACATAGTTTTGGCCTTCTTTGTTATTTTGGGCTTTATCAATACAAGCTAACAAAAATCAAAATCATCAGGTGAAATAGTTTGCTTCTTCCTCTTAGGTGTCTAACTCATCAACCATGGAGGAAGAGGAGATAAGTCTTTTTGGGTAGAGGAAACCAAGGATTGTGATGTTTGGGGAGGGCCAATGGTTTGTGAAGTGGGTGGAATAGAAATTGAAATGGTAGAGGTATCTGGTGGTGGAGTTAACACCAATGGGATAGTGGTTATAATTGATGGGGTTTTGGTTAGCATGAATGATAATTTACTTTATAATGGTATTTTACACACTAGGTTAATATGGGATTGAGTTATTATTTTTAAGGAAGATATGTACATAAATTTGTCCATATAGTGTTGGTTGAAGTAGAAATTAGTTGGAGATCCCAATGACTTCAAAAGATTGGGTAAATTTTGACAATGAATCAAAAACATTATCTGGTATGCCTTGTGAGGGAACTTGAAAGAGTGTGACACTAAGAGGTGAAGGTGGAGATGAAATAACAACTTGAGTAGGAACACAATCAATTTATATAGTTGTATTTATAGGGGGAACTATGGAAAATGTTACCTATGAGGTTGTATTTTGATAATTATCAACCAAAGGAACCTTTGATTATGTAGCTTCTTACTTTGAATATTGTTGAATCACTACTTGAGTTATTTGTGAAATTATTGGTTGAGGTGGTGCCTCACTCATGGTTGGGTTCTCCTCCTTTTCTGCTTGAGCAATTTCCATCACACTAATTTCTTTGTCTTTTCTTTTACCGTTTATCACAAAAAACATACTTTGATTTCTAAGTGGAAGTAGATGCCTCTTATTTTTTCTTTGTCCTAAACTCCTCTCATTTCTTGGTAGTTTATTCATCATACTCCCCCTTAGAAATAGTTTTGAAATGTTTCAACTTAATACCCTTAAACTATAACCAAGCATTAGTCCTTGCTAGAATGGGTTGAAATCTATCTTTGATTGATGTGGATTCTTTGATAGACCATTGGATTAGAGGGAGCGGAGTAGAAACTACCTAATTACCCTCATATGATGGGTCCAATATATTCTCATTATCTAACAAATCTTCTAGAATATCAATCAACATAAGATTATCAATTTGGTTAGTAGTAAGATGGCTATAATCTAAATTATTTAGATCTTCATCGATTATACATTCTACCTAGACATATTCAATCCTATGTATATGTGTAAAATTATGCTTGAGCTTCTCCTTCATCAACATGTAATAAAAATATTTTCTACTTTTTAATCTCTTTAGAGTTATCCACTATAATTTAGTCTCCATGGTTTTGGATTTTGGAGTGGTTGTAATAGTATACCACCCAATATTGATTACTAAATTAAAGCCTAATTTTTTATCATCTAACTAATTCTTATGTACACTCATTACTTTCTTATACATCTCCATAAATATTAATTCAATGCTTGGATACCTTGGTAGCATGTATGGTTGCTCATTAAATCCTCCTACCCTAATGTAGGTGAAGGTTGGGAACTATAGAAAGATGCAACAAATGTTATTTAATATTTCCCATGATTGATCTAAAATTCTCTTCTTCTCAAGGTTTTGCTTGAAGATGCAAATGAATTTTTAGAAGAAATCATCATTGACTCTCTTTAAATGTTTGATTCTTTCATTGAGAGTTAACTATGGATAATATTCATGAACATGAAAATTTTTCCTCTCACCATTAATGGTCAATCATAGGAAGGCTCTCATGTTGGTTGTATCATAAATCAGATAAGAAGTCATATAAAATTTTAAGGAAGAAGTCACCTCTGAGAGCTAGTGACATATGGCATCATTGATTTGGCTTCCCTAGTAAATTCTATGTGTCATTCTTTATTATGAAGATGTAATGATACATCCATTATTGGAATACATTTAATGTTGAAATAACTTTGACTCTACTCAAGAGAGTAATCAAATATCCTACTTCTTCCAAAAATTCACTACAATATAAGTACTTAGACCATATTGTAATTAAATGTCTAGGAGTCTTGAGCCAATGAGTATTGATGTGCCTTTTCCACTTCTCAGAATTCATGTCATAGTGTCCCTAAGCTAAGTTTATACTTATATTTTAGTACTCTTTAATGTCTGAGAGATGAAATATTTTATCAAAGTACTCATCATCTATCTGAATGACCTCCTTCTCACTATCATCCTTAACTGAGTAGTTTCTTTGTCAAAGTGGGTAATAACTCCTAAAATAAATTTTGGATCTTGTTATAAAATAGGAAATGTAGATACCAAATAAATATCACTATTTAAAATAGGTTTCATGTGTGAATCAATAGGGTCCCTCCCTAATCTATGAACTAACTCTACCATGTCAACATGGCCAATCTCAGTGTCTCTGATTTGGTCCACATTAGACTCAACTACAGATGCCAAAAACACCCCTTGGAAATTATACTTTATTATTTTCTTGGTAGGTGAATCATCTAACATTGATTAACTACAAGAAAATTTATTTATTCTAGATTTATCATTTTCATTCATCTTGGCAAAAATGCAAGAGTGGAAAAAATCTATACTCCTACAAGGGATATGGATAAAATTGTTCTTTGGTGTAATCTAGATAAAATTATCCAAATTGCATGGGAGTTGGAAAAATTTATGGGTAATGTATAAGTTAGATAAAATTCTTTGAATTTTGCCTCAGTTGGGTATGTTTTAGGTGTAGGTCAAATAATTTTATTTGACTTGCACCTTGTTTGGGTTATTATGAAATTTTTGGTATAAGTAAGAGAAAATTCACTAACTTGCACCTTGTTTGGGTTATTATGAAATTTTTGGTATAAGTAAGAGAAAATTCACTGACTTTCACCTTGTATCTCATTATTATAGGTCTCATGGTACACATCGATGAAAATTATCTAATGTACACTAGAAAGTAGGTCATGCACATTGGAGAAAATTATCCAATGTACACCAGGGTAAGATAGTGCAAGATCATTGTAGGTTAGAGAATTTTCTCTAACCTACACTAAGGGATTTTGGGAAAGAGAGTGTACTTTGGAGAAAATTATTTGATGTGCACTGGGTTACATGTACTTTGGAGAAAATAATCTAAAGTGCACCTTTGGAAGGGTGATTGGTTGGTTGGGTTGCACATCAAATAATTTTCTATGACATGCACCTATGGGAAGAGTAAAGTTATCATACTTTTTTGGATAAATTCTTCCAAAGTATGAAGGAAGAATTTAGGGTTTTTGATTGTGGAAGGCATGGTGAAAACACATGAAAAATGGTGAGTTATGGTTACCAAAAATAATCATAAAATAGAAAATGGAATCATGAAAGAAAACAATAATAAAAACCCAAAGCAATTAAGACAAACTTTAAGAAAATGGAAAATAAAGGAAAATCAATCAAAATATTACTTGCTACCTAGGATGAAATTTGAAAATGGAGGAGGAGATAAAACATAAAGGTAGAGATGAGTGCACAGGAGCACACAAAATAATGACAAAGAAATGCACATGGGCACAAAAATGGTAGAGCATAGGTAAAAAATAAAGAATTATGGGGTTAATTATATATAAAATTAGTAATTAATGCCCCATTAATTACCAAGTTGGGTGGTGGGTGCTAGGTATAGGGTCAGATAATTTCTTTGACCTTACACATCCAATGTCAGATAAATTGTCTACTCCTACATGCAAAGGTGTAGTTTGGAAAAAAATCTCTGACTTGCACCAAAAATGAACTTGGTGTAGTTTAGAGAATTTTCTTTGAACTACATGAGATAGAAAAAATTCCTCAAAAATATAAATTTTTGAGGAGATACCTACACAATAAGGCAATGATTAGCCTTGTTTCACATGCTTAGAGCCCATAGGCTACAAAATGGACAAATTTCATAGGGGTTATATCATGAATTGATCTTGCTAAATTCAAGGATAACAATTGGCTCTAACTAGGGAACTTCCTTCAAATATTATTTGAAAATATTTTAAAGGAAAGAAAATCCTAGAACTATAAGTGCCTTTCCTCATTAGGCCACAGAGTCAAGTGACTGACCAAACTAAAATATAAATAAAGAATATAAAAATATTTACAAGATGTACAAGCTGATATAGATCCTCACTCAGTGAAATGCTTCAAATTTTATTTGTTGTATGGTAGTGATAATGGTGTTCCATCTAGGTATGCCAAAATAAAACTATATTCTATAGAAAGATAATGACTGAGGAATGGACCTCTCCATAAAAAATCAAATTTTTAGTGCATTCATTTTGGTTCTTTTCTCTTGTCCTACAAAATAACTAGATCTACAAGTCAAAAAAATTATGACTTGTCTTTCTTGTCAAAACATTCCTTGGCATGACTTTGATGTTAATCAATGTAGTACCCTAACTTTGTGTGTTTCTCCTCTATCTAAGAAAGGTAAATAATACGCTTGTCTAGAGAGCTTTCAAATGTTGCACCTTCAATTGCCTTTGCTAGTTTGAGTGCGGGAAAATCAAATGTGATAGGTGTTTTTGCATTCAATCCATAAAAAAATTAGAAATGGGGCATACTAATCACTCACTTAGGAGTGATGTAATCATCCCATAATGCATCATACAATGCCTTATGCCAAGTTTTCTAATTGTTCTCCACCAACTTCCTAATGATACTTACCAAGTTCTTATTACTTGACTTAGCTTGATCATTTCCTTGAGGGAAGTAGTCGAAGGTGTGAGATAGAATAAATCCATATTCAAAATAGAACTGAGTCAGCTCCTTGGATGTGAAATAGGTAGAATTATCAATTATATTTTTGTTTGGCACACCAAATCTTGTGATGATTTTTTCTTTGAGGAAGTTGCAAACAACCTCTAAAGTGGCATGTTTAGTTGGAATTCCCTCCACCCAGTTGGTGAGTAATTTGTAGCCTTAAGAACATAACTTTGACCTACACTTGATAATGGGTTCACCATGCCAATGAAGTCAACACCCCATTATTGAAAAGGTTCTTCAATGACTATTGGCTTGAGAGGTAATGCTGTTAACTTGAGTTTACCCATAAATTGTTGGCACCTCTCACATTTATACACCCAAGTGTATGCATCCTAAGAAAGTGTTAGCCAGTAATATCTTGCCTAAAAAATCTTGTGAGTTATGATTAGAGCTAAAAAAATGTCCTCCACATGCCAAGTCATGAAAATACTCCAACAACTTGCCTTGTTGTGCTTTATCTACACATCATAGGAAAATTTCATCAATGTTTTATTTTTACAAATTGTTATCCCAAAGAATAAAGTTTTTAGCTTTAAGCTTGATTATCCTCTTATATTTCCAAGAAAAATGTTTTGGACACTCTCCATACATGAGAAAATGATCAATGTTAGAATACCATTCATTCATTGTGCTCACAAGCAAGACCATAGGAAGCTCCTATGTATCTCCCTCATTATTGGGTATATCTTCTTCTTTAGTCTTTACCATCAGTTGACACAAACCTTTTCCACACACAAGTTTTGTAGGCTTTATATCCATATCATACTCTTGGATTTTATCTATCAAATTGACCTTTTTTATCCAAATTCTTATTGATTCAAAATGGACTTGATTGTATAATCTGGTACTTGCATAATGGTGGAAGAGTTGAAGATGTAATACCTAAAATACTTATTTGTTTTCACCATAGCATAAGCATTTTTTTCAATGGATGAATACTTGATCTCATAATCCTTTAGAGGATAGCTCATGAAAGATAAGGGAGATTCAATCCCCTCTTTATTTAGCTAAACCAATATTGAAGATAAGGTATGCTCTAAAGCATAACTATACATGATGAAATTATTCATATAGTCAAGGCAAACTAGGTAGGAACAAGTGTAATTACCTATTTAATCTCATGAAAGGCCACTCTTCCTTCTATATTCCAATGGAATATTGACTTCCCTTTCATCCTATCAACAATATGATGTGTCTTTTTAGCAAAATCAAGAATAAATATTTGTAATAAATTAACCTTGCCAAAGAAGGAATGAACTCCTATCTTAATTGATGGTAAAGTAAGATTATAAATTGACTTGACCCATTTAGGATCAATCTTGATTCCTTCCTTAGACACAATTTTTCCAAGGAGCTTACCTTTAGTGACACCAAAAATGGATTTCAGATATCCCATGTTCATGACATCTTTCAAGCACTTGTTGTAAATGGTCACAATGATCTTGGATTTTTTTATGAGAAAATGGTTAGATCATCTAGTTAGCCATAATAAACTTAACAATTATATATAAAAAAGGCAAGTACATAGACCTCTAAAAGGTAGCACCAACATTGATCAATCCAAAAGGCATTATGTGATATGCAAAAGTGCCCCATGGAGTAGTGAAGGTTGTCTTGTGTTGATCTTCATCATGGACCTCCACTTGATCGTATCCACAAAATCCATCTAGCATGGATAACATTTTTGAACCTATCACTATTTTTAGTACTTGATCCATTACTGGTAATGGGTAATTATCCTTAAGTGATAATTGGTATAGATTACAAAAATCAATGTAGATTCAGATTTCTCAATTATTTTTCATCATAGGAATAATATTAACTATCCATGTGGAATGATGTATAGGAAATATAATCTGAGCATTAAAAATATTTTAAATTTCAATGAGGATGGTACCTGATATTTTGGGATTATATTTTTGATGTTTCTAATTATGAGGTTAAGACCTTGGATTGAGAGGAATATCATGTTGCACCTCCTTAGGTCAAAAATACTTCAGATCAACATATGAATATGCTAAAACATTAATGTACTAGTAAATAAGTGCCACCAACTTCTCTCTTTCCTTTGGTGAGTAACATTTCCCAATATTTATCATTTTGGGATAATCATATGTTATTATATTGACTTATTTAATCTTTTTTGTTGATTATAACTACTAAAATTTAATGAATCTATCATGTTTATCAAAAATTCTCTCCAAATATACCAACCCCTTGGGAATCCTATTCCCTTTTAGCTATAATATTTCTTCACTAGTTTCTTCATTAAATTCAGAGACTAATTCTTGAGGGATAGAGTCACTTCCTTTAAAATATAGTTCATTAAAATTTTCTACCTTTTCTAAGAATGAGATGACTTGTTCATCATTGTTGAAAAACTACCAATGATTAACATTATCAACAACACTAGGCCAAAAAACTAGCTCAATGGTATACTTGTTTCCTTGGAAATCTTTGTGAGGAATCAGGAGAGTGGTTGAAATATCTAATGAATCAGGTCTATCATTATATTCTCTTGCAACTACTAATATATTGAAAGCATCAAAACTTTCCATACAATCCCAAAATTTATTGTGGTAGTGCCTGAGTATTTCATTTTTTTTATTATAGATTCTTGACTTGATAAATGACTATCTCAGCATCACCTTGAGTACAAAGGTTTTTAATTCCTTTCTTTTGTGTAACCTCCATTCCTAAAAACAAGGCTTCATATTGAACATTATTTTTAGTTTTATCAAACTAAAAATTGAAAGAAAAATGGAATATCTTTCTTTTTGGGGATATGAGAATTATCCTAACTCTAGATCCAATTGAAGAATAACTACCATCAAATTCAAAAGTCCAAACATCATTTTCACTTTCTACTTTGATAGTTTTAAAATATAAAACTTCTTCATCTGAAATGGGTGGTTCATCTATTTCCTAATATTTGTCTGAAATATCATTTAAAGATATTGAATCTTTGTCTATGGTCAAGAAATATGTACCCATTCCAGAAGTTTCAAAAAGGATCTAGGATTTTGGATATTTAGTCTTTGTCATAGTATACTTTGCTTGCTTATTTGGATGAATCTTATGTATAACACCATCAATAAGTATCCTAGCCTCAAACTAATCCATGTTGATTTCACCACCAACATATTTTTATAGAATACATCCCAATAAAACTCCATAAAAAGCTAGAACATTGGCTAAAAGAACCATCATATTTATCTTCTTCTTTAGGAATGTAGTAAATGCAAATTATCCATCCTTAATTTGGCCTATGAGGGGTACTTTCTTATTTTCCATTAAAAATAAATGGCCAAAAGTCTTTATCAAAGTTAACCCCAAAATAGTAGCTACTTTGACTGGCATCACATTATCAGAAGTACCGGAATTGATAACACAATTAATAGCTTATAACCATTGAAAAATAGGGAAATATAGAAATTTTTTATTTTTATTGAGTTGGATATAATAGTTATAACCAAGTTATTTTTCTTTGGTCTTTGTTTAGGGTCAATTGATACACCCTTAGGTGAGGTTTGATTAGAATTAGTCCCTTTGCTTTTTACAAACTTTGCCAATATTTTGAATTGGTCAGGATTGGATTGGAAGTACTTAGCTTTGGAAAAATGAATTTTTGTCTTCTTAGCATGATCTAGATATCAAAAGTTGGATATGGGTCAGTTGAAGAAGATAAGGTGTTTTCATTTTTAGGTTTTGGGTTTTAGGCACTATGTCTAGACATAAAAGGAGAAGTAAGATGAGGAGGTGTACTTACTTGTTTATCCATCACTACATCCTTTGGTTGAATTGGTATGGGGGTTCCTATTTTTAAAATAGTAACCTCCTTGCATTTTTCATCCTAGGTATTATCTTTATTAACCTTATGTTGTTGATTTTTTGACTTTAAGAATAGGTGAAGATGGCATATGACTCACCATGTATGTCTTCCTCTTATTTAGTTTCTTCTTCTTCAAAGTTTAGAAACTTGATATCAGAGTCACCAACTTCTCCTTATTAATCTCTTGTGAATGGATTAACATCATTTTCTAGAACATATTCTAGATTTGGAACATCATCATTTTTAGGTTCTAACTAGTTGACTATTGTATTATCTAGTGGTACCTCCAATATAAGCCTTGTTTGTGGTGAAAGTAGCTTATTCTAATTTTAATTCCTTGTAGCATTATTAGAATAATTATAAGCATTTTGGTATTTTCTTCTTGGAGCATATTTTTATGAATAAAAGGACATACCTTGAGACATTTTCTTTTTCAGTGCTAGCAATTCATTTGCTAGCTTTTGAACCATAAGATCTGTGGCGCTAGTAGAAGGTGAAGTTGTGGAGGGATACCCTCTAAGATTGGTATAATTATTTAACACTTTCCTTGCTAAAATTTAACCATCTTCTGCTTTAGTGTCCAAGATTTTAGAAACATTAAGATTAGTTGGGGATGTTCCTTGCAAAAGAAAACTCACTTTGAGAAACTAAGAATTGATGAAGAAGCACTTCAAGTTCTCAGGTGTAAGTTGAACAACTACTGGAATATTAATCCTCAACTTATTAGACTTTACCAAAAATGCATGCATGGATTCATGTGTTTATAGTGTAATTTTAGCCAATAAGGCATGATCATCTTCTACACACTTGAACCTTGCCTCAAACTTATCCTTAAGTGCTACCCAAATTGTGATGGTTCTAGTTACAAGATGGTAAATCCAATTAGTAGAAACACCTTGGAGTGTTTCTATGAACAATATTATAGAAACATCTTCATGTTCAACTCCAAGAACTCTACATGAAATTTAGAATGCATAAATATGTTCATTTGGATGTTTCTTGCCATCATCGTAGAACTTTGGGAATTTTTTTGTGAACCATGAGGAAATTCATGAGATAGAGGTTTCAAGTTAAATAGACCAAAAGCAGTACCCCATGGACCTTAATTAGCCATTTTGTGTGGATTTTATGAATGAATAACAAACCTTGACAAAGGCAAAATAGGCAAGACCCTATAAATATTGGAATCTTTCCTAGGTATAAGAGATCTTGTATTAGTAGATGGAAAACTTTTGGTACATTAAAGAGGTGACCTTGTACATGTCGATAAAATATCAAAGTTATGCTCTTATAACAAATCAAATTTAGGATCAGTACATCCCATTTCCCTCTTGTCCTGAGTGTAGCTTTGTTATGGTAGATTTTGAAAGTATTCAGAAAAGAAAAGAGATTAACTACAAAAAAATAGTAGAAAATAATAAGGTGATGGTCCTATGTCAATTGAATGGGTGTATAACTTAGTTGTGTGTTCATTTTCCTAGTGGAGTCACCAAAAAATATTGGGTTAATATTTTGTTATAGACAAAATGTTTATTTCAACCACAGTGTGATGAGATAAAATCTCTCCTTAAAAAAAGAGGGGAGGCTCCCTTCTTATTGCTAACTAAAACAAGAAGTTATTATTTACACTTATTTACACTAAATTTCTCAAAGTGGTTATTGTCATATCATCCAATCCTATGTTTTTATAATTGATGTTTTCTTACAAACTTTATTCCATTCTTTCAATGTATTGTGAAAACATAAAACTACTTGATGAAACAAGGATAACCGATATTCATATTAGTTAACCAAAAGAATAACTAGAATGATATCAGTACAATAACATGAATAGATGAAACAAAGTGTATCCTGAATTATTCATATTATTTCCAAAAAATAAATAAAATAACCAAATAATAATAACTTATGTCCCAAAGTCTCCATGGTAAGTCACTTTCAATGATGAACATAAAACTAGTAACTAAAATGTAGCTCAAAGACTCCAAAATCAGCTTCCTGGCACCTTCTATTTTATAGAAATTTCACACCATGATCCAATCAAAGAAAAAAAAAATGTAATGGAAATGACATAATAAAATATACAATACACCACAACTTTATCTCAACACAAAGATTGAAATATCACTTGATTTTCTTAGATTGAATGGAATTCAAGATTTACAATATGAACACAAAGTTTCAAAATTGTTTCTCAATTCAACAACATTTCACTTATATATCTGTTTTTTATCCTTTCTAAAAATATCATCCTATTATTTATAGAGATGAGGTATAGACAAAAATAAGAAATACATAAATACATATACTTAATATAAGATAGAGTCCAATTTGACATAGGACTTTGTACTTCTCCTATGTGTAAATTACACTACACAAAATTACACATGAAAGATTAAAAAATAAACTAAGTGTCCTTAAACACAAGAATTTATTCCTTTTTATTATTCTCTAAATATTACTCATATCTCTTCAATTTAGCCTAGACTTCACTATCATCTGGGCCTAATGTACTCTTGGAGATAGTAAGGATCCTTGTGATGGAATCTTTTAAGTTAATTGGCAAGTCCTTGATTTTGTCCAAGATACTTTACAAATTATTCATTATAACTTGTGAAATTTTTTATCTTAATATTTTTTTAAATAAAAGATGATAACTCATGAATTACTACCTCCGCAGGAATAATTTCTTGGGAATCATCTCTTACCCAACAAGAAAGCTCTCCAATTTTATCTATAAGATATAACATCTTATCATTGCACATATTCTCGACCTGTTCAAGATATTTAATTAAATTATTGAGAACTTATCTTTTATTCTTCATTTCTTCCCTATACTCAATGAATATTTTTATTTTTGGAATGACCTTCTACTCAATTAAGAGTTCCATCTTGAATTTGCTTAGTTGAGTCCATGTATCAATATCCTTTTCAGTCAATTCTAAATCTTGAGTGAGTATATTAAGCATTTGATGAATTTCCACTTTCACTTCACTCAAGTTATTAAAAAATTCAATGTTATAATAAAAACATTGAGTACCTTGTGTCATCAATCTCTCAATCTAGGTAGTGATTGCCTAAACTTGAGATCTAATTTTCTCAGCCTGTTGAATTAACTTTTCAAGGTTCTCATGCTCAATAGGTTCAACTAACTTGGAAGATTATGTGATTTTTAGTAGAATTGAGCTTATTTGTTCTACTTATATTTTGATTTTATCTTTAATTTTCTTATCCATATCATATCTTTCCAACAAAAACACCATAACTACTTGTAAATATTCTTTTGCCCTTTTGTGTGTCTGTTTCCCCAAATTTATTTGTGCAACCACATAGTCAAACACTTAGACATATTCAATATTTTTATCCTTGGGAGGCACTAACTCTTTGGAATACTTGTGCCTAGATTTAAAAATTACCCTTGACATAGTTTTGGCCTTCTTTCTTGTTTTGGGCTTTATCATCACAAGCTAACCAAAATCAAAATCATCAAGTGAAATAGTTTTCTTCTTCCTCTTGGGTGTCTGAGTCATCAAGAATGGAGGAAGAGAAGATGAGTATTTTTGGGTAGAGGAAACAAAATATTGTGATGTTTAGGAAGGGCCAATGGTTTGTGAAGTGGGTGGAATAGAAAGTGAAATGGTAGAGGTATCTAGTGGTGGAGTTGACACCAATGTGATAGTGGTTACAATTGGTGGGGTTTGGGGTAACATGAATGATAATTTAGTTTCTAATGGTATTTTTGACACTAGGGTAATAGAGGCTTGAGTTATTCTTTTGGAGGAAGATGTGGACATAAATTTATCCATATATTGTTGGGTGAAATATAAATTAATTGGAGATCCTAATGACATTGAAGGACTAGGTAAATTTGATAATGAATCAAAAAATTGATCTAGTGTGCCTTGTGAGGGAACTTGAAAGAGTGTGGCACTAGGAGGTGAAGTTGGAGATGAAATAAAAACTTTAGGACAAAAAAGTCAATTGGTATAGTTGTATTTATAAGGGAAACTATGGAAAATGTTACATGTGAGGTTGAATTTTGATAAGTCTTAACCAAAGGAACCTCTGATTATGTAGATTTTAACTTTGAAGATTATTGAATCACTAATTAAGGCATTTGTGAAATTATTGGTTGAGGTGGTGCCTCACTCATGGATAAGTTCTCTTCCCTTTCTGCTTGAGCACTTTCCTTTGTACTAGTTTCTTTGTATTTTCTTTTGCATTTGCTCACAAAAACATACTTCATTTTTTTAGTGGAAGCAGAGGCCTTTTATTTGTTCTTTGCTCTTAGCTCCTCTCATTTCTTGATATTTTCTTCATCATGCTCCTCCTTAGAATCAGTTTTGAAATGTTTCAACTTAATACTCTTGGACTCCATAAAAGGGTTAGTCCTTTCCATAATGGGTTGAAATCTATCTTTGAATGATGTGGATTCTTTGATAGACCATTGGATTGGAGGGAAAGGAGTATAATTTACCTAATTACCCTCATATGAAGGGTCCAATACATCCTCATTATCTAACAAATCTATTGGAAAATAAGCCAACTTTATATTATCAATTTGGTTAGTAGTAAGATGATTATAATCTAGCTTCCTTACATCTTCATTAGTTCTACATTCTACCTAGATGTATTCAATCCTATGTATATGTTTAAAATTAATCTTGAGCTTTTCCTTCATCATCCTATAATCAAATTCTTTTTTTATTTTGAATCTCTTAAAATTTATCGACTATAATTCAGTCTCCATGGTTTTTGGCTTTTGGAGTGGTTATAACAGTATACTGCATAATATTGATTGAAAATTTAAAGCCTCATTTTTAAGCATCTGAATGATTTTTATGTACACTCATTTCTTTCTTTCACATCTCCATAAATATTAATTTATCACTTGGATACCTTGGTAGTATGTATGGTTGTTCATCAAATCCTCCTACCCTTATGTAGGTGAAGGTTGGGAACTGTAGAAAGATGTAACTAATTTTATTTACTATTGCTTATGCTTGATCTAAAATTATCTTCTTCTCAAGGTCTTGATAAAAGATGCAAATGAATTTTTAGAAGAAAGAATCATTGAATCTCTTGAAAAGTTTATTGTTTACCTTGAGAGTTAACTATAGATAATATTCATGAATAGGAACATTTTTCCTCTCACCATTACTAGTCAATCTCAAGAAGGCTCTCATTTTGTCTAAAACATAAAATAGATAATAAGTCATAAAATTTTAAGGAATAAGTCACCTCTAAGAGATGGTGACATATGGGATCACTAATTTGTCTTCCCTAGTAAATTTTTTATTTATCCCTCTTGATTATGAAGATTTAATGATACATACATTCTTAGAAGATTTTTTATGTTGAGAGACCTTTGAATCTACTCATGAGAGTAATCAAATCTCCTACTTGTTCCAATAATTCACTAAAATATAAGTAATTAGGTCATCTTGCAATTGAATGTCTAGGAGTCCTGAGATAATGAGTATTGATGTGACTTTTACACTTGTCAGTATTCTTGTCAAGTATTAGTGAGATGAGTTTATAATTATATTTGAGTACTATTTATTGTCTAAAATATTAAATATTTTATTGAAGTACTCATCGTCTAGCCAAATGACCACCTTCCCACTAGCATCCTTAACTGATTTGGTTTATTTGTCAAAGTTGGTGCCAACTACTAAAATAAATTTTGGACCTTATGTTGAGATAGGAAATGTAGCTTCAAAATGAAACTCAGTATTTAAAATAGGTTACATGTGTGAAGCAATAGGGCCCTTCCCTAATCTATGCAATAACTTTTCCATGTCAACATGGCCAATCTCGATGTCTCTAATTTGGTCCACATTAAACTCAACTATAGATGCCATAAACACCCCTTGGAACTTGTACTTAATTATTTTATTAGTAGGTGAATTATCTAATATTGATTAATTAACTACAAGAAATTTTCATTGTTCCAAAGTTATCATTTTCATTCATCTTGGATAAAATGGAAGAACATAAAAAAATTGCATTCCTACAAGGGATATAGATAAAACTAGTCTTTGGTGTAATATGGATAATTTTTTTTGAATTGCATGGGAGTTGTTAAAATTTATGGGTAAGGTGTAAGTCAGATAAATTCTCTAAATTTCACCTTAGTTTGGTAAGTTTTAGGTGTAGGTCACAAAATTTTATCTGACCTACACCTTTCTTGGGTTATTATGCATGTTTTAGTGTAAGTCAAAGAAAATTATCCAACTTACACCTTGTATCTCATTAATATAGGTATCATGGTGCACATTAGATAAAATTATCTAATTTACACCAAAAATTTAGGTTATGCACATCGAATAAAATTATCTGATGTACATCGAGGTAAGATAGTGCAAGATTAGTGTAGGTTAGATAATTTTCTCTGACCTGCACCAAGGGATTTTGTGAAAGAGGGTGAAATTGAGATAAAATTATTTGATATGCATTGGTTCATGTTTAATTCAAATAAAATTCTTTGAATTTCACCTTTGGAATGGTGGTTATTTGGTTGGGGTGGATGTCAAATAATTTTCTCCAATATGCACCCATAGAAGAGCAAATTTATCATGCTTTTTTTGGATAAATTATTATAAATCACATAGGAATAATTTAGGGTTTTATATTGAAAAAGGCATGGTGAAAAAACAAGAAAAATGGTGAGTTATGGGTTACCAACAATAATCATATAACAAAAAATGGAATCATGAAAGAAAACAACAACAAAAACCCAAAACAATTAGGGCAAACTTTGAGAAAAGGGGAAATGAAGGAAAATCAATCAAAAAATTACCCAGTACCTAGGATAAAATTTAAAAATGGAGGATATCAAATACATGGTGGTGATGAGTGCACAAGACCATGTAAAACAATGATGAAAAAATGCACACAAGCACAAAAATGGTGGAGCATAGGTGAAAAAATAAAGAATTATAGGGTTAATTATATATAAACTCAATAATTAATACCCTACTAATTACATAGTTGGGTGGTGGGCCCTGATTGCAAGGTTGAAGAATTTATTTGACCATACACATGTAATGTTAGAGAAATTCTATGCTCTTACATGTAATGATGCAGTTCAAAGAAAATTCTCTGACTTGCACCAAGAAATGAACTTGGTGTATTTAGGAGAATTTTCTCTGAAATGCATGTGATAGAAAATATTCCTCAAAAATATAACATTTTAAGGAGATAATTACACAATAAGGTAATGATTGGCCTTGTTTTCCATGCTTAGATCCCATG
This sequence comes from Torreya grandis, assembly GCA_037957365.1. NCBI lineage: Eukaryota > Viridiplantae > Streptophyta > Pinopsida > Cupressales > Taxaceae > Torreya > Torreya grandis. The sequence goes on from JARHVA010008815.1 coordinate 152,690, forward strand.
GGCTACAAAATGGACAAATTTCATATGGGTTATCCCATGAATTGAGCTTTCTAAATTCAAGGATAATAGCATGAAATAACCTCATAAAATCCACCCTAAAAATCTTATTAAGTAATTAATTTATCATAATCACAAATAGTATATCTCATCTACCTATTATGATAGATTCTTAACTATTTCTTATATTAAATTAACTATAAGAAATGGGCAATGGGAAAATTATAATGTTACCTAGTTCAATATGATATCTAAGTTGTCCAACCAAGAATTATATATGATAAATAAATGGGTAATTTGATACAAAAAATAACATTTTATTAATTTAATGAAGATATATTATAATATTTTATATCCAAAAAATTAGTATTCACTTCATCTTACAAGAAGACTATTTAACTTCTTATATAGACTATCCATCTACCACTATGATACATAAAATATATCCTAAAATTACTCCTAGGATTAATAATATTATACACAATAATATTACATCCCCCTAATATATAGTAGTTATTGTAAGAAAAATAATACCTCTGAATTTTTTAATTTTTATCTTCCATGTGCTTTTGTCAAGATGTTTGTTGGTTTCTCTAAATTAGGACAATATAACAATTTTAAACTACCATACTTCACATAAAGTCAAATCAAATAAAATTTGGTTTTCATGTTCTTGAAAATTTAAAATATTATATGAATCAGTACTTTAAAATACCATCTAAATCAATAAAATATACATTTAATACTTCTTATTTACAAGTACTTTTATAATTACATGACTAAATTTTTTTTAAACTCATTTTTTTATAGTCCAAAACTTGTTCTCTCAGTTAGAACCTAAGATGAGAGATGGAAGAAAATTATATTCTTCTAATGAGAGAATTAAATAGTATAGTTTATTTCCCTTTGACATATTACTTGTCCATATCATATTTTATAATCAATTTAATCCACCTTCACAAACAAAATTTAAATTTTATTGAGTATATTAATGCTCAAGACTCTTATGATCTATCTATAACTTGAAAGACTTACTTAAAATAAAATGTCTCCAATTTTTGAGAGAATGTAAAATGAAAACCAATTATATATTATGCAGTGGATAAAAATATTCACTTGGATTTACTTTACATGATTCATATGCCATAACTCTTCTATTTTGAGATAAAACCTCACTAAGTCCATCCAATGATGCATAATTCCATAGTTCAAAAGATCCATTGGGATTAAAAATCATAAAAATAGGTTCTAAATTAATAAATTATTTAATTTTTGAAAATATTCTTCACATTTGGGAGACCATTCAACTTTTTTACCCTTTTATTATAAATAGATAATTATTTATTTTATCTTAGCAAACTCTTTCATAAATCGATGATAATAGCTAGAAATATCCATTTAAACTATTATCTTCATGTAAATTTATATAATATAACCAATATTTAATAGCATTTAGATTTTTTATGTCTAATATATTACTATCATTATAAATTACATGGATTAAATAGTGAATTTCACATTTTTAGAAAGAACACATAGATAGCTTATCATACAACTTTTGTTATCATAATATTTATAAAACTAGAATTAAATGATTTTCAAGTTCTTAATCATTCTTCAATTAAATTAATGTGTAAATAAACACTAATAAAAATTAATCCTAATAGTCCCCAAAATTATATTCATGGAAGCTGAAAGTGCATTAATTAGAAAAAATAGCATAATTGTGAACTCATAGTAGCCATACTAAATTCAAAATGTTTTATTTTAGATATCATCCTCTTAGATACATATCTAGTGCTCTCCTGATATGAAAAAAATTATAAAATACCATTTATCCTTTAATTTTATAAAAAATATCATCAATCTTTGGTAAGTGATAAATATTTTTTATAGTTACAGTATTCTACATGTGATAATCGTTACATAGCCGCAAAGTTTCATCCTTATTTAAAAATAGATAAATTTGGTTCTCCCCACTATCATACACTTATTTTTTTTGAAACATTTATCTAAGATATATTTTATTTTAACCTTAATATCTTATATAATTGTATTGTTCATCTTATATGGAACTTTCAAGTCAGGGTCTACTAGTGGCAACCCTAATAATCCCTGTAGAAAAAACATCCTTGAACTGTTCTAAAATTGAAGAATATCTTAAGGTTTTTTCCCTTAATTTTTTCATATACTTGTACATAATATAATATTCATCATTTTATTATCACCTTATTTAGTTGTAAGGCTTAAAAAAATCTTAGATACTTTGCATTTTTTATACATTGAAGAATTACTAATTTTCCCTTATTAATAAGACATTGGACTTTCTTTTTAAACCAATCCATGTGGGCCTAATACACATGATCCATGCCTATTATTATTTCATATGATCCTTATGGGTATAAATTTAGGTTTATCTAAGTCTTAAATACTCACAAATATAACTCTTTTTACTCTAATTACTTTGTTCCTAGATAGATTTTCCCTATGCCAAACTCTACTTTCCACACTTTTATAATTTTCATGGTTTTTTTTTTTACATTATAAATAAACTTTGTGTGAAATTTTACTATCATAAGACACATAATCAAAAAATTATAATAAATTAAAACCAAATGAAAGATCTCTTGTTTTAATCAGAGTGTCTTGTAACTTTGCTTGAGAATTGTATATTTCTACATACAACATGTGGTTTGCCTTCTTACCATAATTTATAGGAAATATTTATTATAGTTGGCCTTTATAAAAATACAACATCCTTGATTTGGACCAACTACAATAATGGCACCTAGTTGGCTCCCATTGTTAGATTAGAATTGTGTGGGGGAGGAGTTTTATTTTCATAACCTTGAGGTTTGAACCCCCTTTTACATTTCCTTGAAATATTCAAAATGTTATTTAAATTATAATTTATCTTCTCAAATTATACCCTATTAAGTGTAAATCTATTATTTTGGGTAGCTCTACTCTTATTTTCTTGCATATATTTAATTCTATTTTTTCCTTTTATTTAGTCACGTATGTTGCTTTTATGGAAACAAATAAGATTTTGGGATTTTTTATGTTTACATAATGCATTATTACATTTATTAGCCCTATTGTTAATTTTTAACCTTGGTATCCTCACCTGTATATAATTTATATAATAGGGTAGATTTAGAAATTTAGTCTCATACTCAACCATAGACATATCCTATGGTACTACCTAAAATTAATCTTGTTTATTTTATCTATAATTTGTTGGTATTAATCTCTACTTGATTTGTTTTTTAAATTTCCCATGTGATTGTGTATTTACCATAGCCTTCATTTCAGCCAATCTTACCCACCATAAAAAATCATCACCTTCTAAGTGGTGTATATAAATGTGGGCCTACATGTTCAAACTAATATCCTATAGTCAAAAATATTTTTTTGGGTTGAATAACCATGCCTCAATGTAATATCCAATTAGTTTCCCTTCATTTATTATTTGAAGAGGTACTTTATTAAGATCTTTTAAAAATGCAATTGCTTCTTGAACAATAAGATGTATTTTTTCCAATTGCATCTACTCACCATCCTAATTTTCATTAGTATTTTTATTTTGATTGCCTAATAACATATGGTTTTGCTTATCCTATAATATACTTAGATATCCTCTAATAATCCTAATATTCCTCAATATCTTATTCATTTTCTCCAAGAGGAGTTAGAGGATGTTTTTATTATTGTCCATGATCAATATTTTAATCTTTATTCTAGTCTCCATTCAGGTTTGGCCTATTCTTCTTGCATATGCCCTTTCCCTTCCCCAAATATATTGTTTTATTTGATTCATGGCATTTATAAAATTATGTGTATTTTATATAGTTATACTCCATGTCCTCACCATTATTGGTGAACAAAAACCAAATAAATATTTTATTTTCATAGATTTTCCTATTATCTAAACATATACCTTTGATGCCAAGTGAAACAACCTCATAAAATTCAGCTTCAAAAAAAATTAAGTCAAAAAATGAGCACAATCATGACTATTATACATCCTTTACCTATTATAATAAATTAATAAATATATATTATCTTAAATTACCTACATGAAAATGAGAAATAAACCAATTACAATATTTCCTACTTCAATAAAATATTTTAGTTAGAGTGATAACACATTGGGATTTTATCTAGACCAACATATAATTAAATATAATAGATTATTAGGCTTTTATTCTATGTATAGAGGTATCTATAAATTTCACACTTCATGTGCATGCCCATGATTCTTTGTGATATGAATGACTTTTATTATCCTCACTTATGTATGTATATTTCATGACTAAGTCTTAATGAGCTATTCCTAGCTATGTAGTACTAAATGATTGTATGTTCAACATTTACATGAAACATTAATCAACCACCTTTTTTAACAATAGTTTGTTAAGGATTTTCATATCATTGTCTTATGATATCTAATTCAACTTATTATTTGAATTTGATGGTTACAACCCACTTTCAATTCATTCTTAATTACAAGTATTGTTATTAAATTTAATATTCCATCCATTCCTTATTATCTTAACAACATTGAATTATTTTAAAATGCTCATGAAAAAATACCTTTGTAAATTATTAGACCCCTTTATTCACTATATTGTATAAAATGAATGTCTTTTCTACTAAAATGTAGTAACTCTAAATAACATAGACATCACATAAACAAAGTATAAGTCTTTAAAATTAAGGTAAGGAATAAAATAGTTCTTAGGTTTTTTATTAGTGTTTATCTTTATCAAACACATGATTTCTTAATACTCAAGAAACACTTAATTTGAAATCATAAGCATATTATACATCCATAATGTAAGTATAATTTTTTCACTTATGATTGTATTTAAGTAATAGGGAAGTCCTTTATAGAAGTTTCAATCCTTCAATATAGATTTAATTATATAATTAACACATAATATTTTTCATTTTCAAAATAAAAAAAATCAGTGTATTGTACAAATTGAATTTGTATTCCAATTATTGAACATAAAAAGGACCACAATTTTATTTCTTTAAACATAATGTGAAATCAATATTTTTTTATATAATATATCCATGATTTTACATATTCCTTATCATGAGAATGTTGTGCTATATAATTTTAAGACATAAACATATTACAACTTCTTATCTAACTAATAAGCTATGGTTCAACCATTTAATGAGCTATGCACAAAACAAAGATCAAATAAAGTCACTATAACATTTTAGGTATTCCATAATATAATTTAACTTAAAACAATCAAATTCAACTTAAATGGTTACAACATGATTGTGTAAAGATAACCCAAAGTTATATAAATAAAACTAGTAAATGAAACACACTCATAAACATCATTGTAAAATACTTAGTAGATTATAACTTATATCTACTCATAATAAATTTATTAGATGTATTAAAATTATTCCAATTTTTATACATGACAACAAGTATAGTAGCATGACATAGTAATACAAAAATTAATTGAACTATATTAACCAACAATAACATAAATTTAAATAGTAAAGAAATATTTAACACTAGTTTAAAGTGCCTTGTGACAATTACCTTTAACTGATGTATAATATTGATACTTTAAACTCATAAAAAAATTATTAAAAACTTAATTACTAAGTATTTAATTAACATATGCAGGCTACCAACTAAAGAAACATCATCAAACTATAATCAAAAGAACATATTGTAGTTAAAATCAAAGCATAAAGCCCCACCTTATATATTTTTTAAATCCTTAAGACACTTGATAGATTTTATCTCTCCCTAAAGGACAAAAAACCTATTGGAGATAAAATCCCCCACAATGACATGGTTATTGTCTTTCTTCTTTTTCTATTTGCCCCTCATTCTTATACTAGGCTTGTCTAGGATTTATTTTTCTTTTCTCTTCTTAGTATCATCCTAGACCTCAAAGGTGTTTGTTATATTTATGATGTTTTGTTTATTATTTTCCTTCCATTTACCCTTTAATGTTTCCATATCATCCACTAACCTTTTCATTTTGACCACCAATATGGTAGTGAATTTTTTCAATTTATTTGTGCCCTACTCATAATCCATGAATTCATAATTATATTTTTGTTTTCAATTTTCAGCTTCTCCCTTTTGTCTTGCATCTCCACTAAAATATTCTTATTCTTCTTTAATTCGTCAAAAAAATCTATAAGGAATTTGAGATGAGTTTTTATAATATTTTTTCAACATATCCATCCTTTCCCTAATGTGATCCTATTGGGAATCCAAATAATTCAATCCAATATTATCATTTGGTGACTTACCAAGATCAAAGCTTAGGGGAGACATCAATTTTCCCCTTATAGACTTAAAATAGTTTTCACATCCTCCTAAGGAGAATAGAAGCACTGGTCAAATATATTTTTAAACTAAACAACCCATTATGTCAAGGTTTTGTCATATTCATCCATGTTATCCTTACTATGCCCTTCCTCAACCTAAATATCACCCTTTTACATTGTGGAACCAACCATATGATTGATGTCATGAGACCCATAAATGACTAATATAAAATTTAAAGCTTAATGTATCAACATGTAGACATCACCAATTTTACATTCCTTTACATTCTTTTCAAAGCTAATATTAGAAACTAATTACCTCTCCATGCTTGAAATGCTTGAGGAACAAAAAGTGATGTGAATACTAATATATAAACCTCCCCTCCATCATTAAGGATTTCATCACATACAAGAATACTTTTAGCCATGACCTTGGTAGGGACATATGGAGGATACCATCATCCATATCTTGAATTTTCTCCATTTCATCATATAAGCTATGGATAAAATCATTATTCCTACACTAGTATCTATATGCCTTAGATCCCTTAGTTCCCATACACATGACTTTTTAAAAAATCCTTTATTAATTCAACTAAGAATCCCCTCAAATTCATTATCATCTCTTTCAATTCTTCATAAAATTCCATAGAGATACTTGTTTTGACCTTGTTGATGATGAAAAATATTTTATAAACTAATCAACCCTTTCACCTATTATGAAGGATAAGTTATAATTGTACCAGTCTAATGGTAAGGTTATAAAGGTTCAAATATCATCCTAAAGATGCAAGGGTTTTTTAAAATGTTTTGAGAAATAATAAATAGGCTATTTGATATAACATAGGCTATTATAATTTAGAAATATACTATCAAATAATGAATCATTCCAGATATAAATGTGTAATCAATCCTATCTAACAGAGGAGCCTATGAACAAGACAATCTCTTGAAGGAAATAAATCTAATTCAGTAATATAATTTTGTTCTAAGAATAATATCTTGCTTTGTTGTTATAACTTATTATTAAATACCAAGACAATAAATAAAGAAGCATAAAGATAAAATAAATTGGTTTCTAGGCATATCTTAAGTAATCAAGAAACATAAACATAACTTAACAAACAAAGGAAAAGATCCAAATAATAACATCTATCAATTAAGTAATTAAACAAAAAACAAATTAAGAAAAATTAAAATAATCATAATCTAAACTAATCTAGAACTAAACAAAACTAATCTAATACTAACTAAACTTAACACTAAACTAACCTAAGAAACTTAGTCTAATAAAATAAATCAAAACAAAAAATAAAAATTAATACAATTAATTATATTAAAACTATACTAAAAATAAAAGAAATTACATCAATTAGAAACAAAGTGAAAATTAGATTTAAACTAAATTAGAAGTCAAGGTCATATAAAATACAATATAAACAAAATATGTGAATCTCAACCAAAGAGAGTCATCTTAACAAAATATATCATTTTATTTGATAAACAAACATCCTTTTTACAAAATATCCTTAAAAGATAACATTTACAATCAATTAGATCAATAATATATTATAAATAGTGAAGTTTTCATCATTATTCAGGTTGAATACTCAGATTTTGCACACAAGACTACAAGAAGAAATAATTATAAGATGTTTTACTTGACAATCACCAGATAATCTCTTACTAATGATAATATAAAACTAGATATACCTACATTGCCTAAGTAATATACTCAACCATGAGAGAAAGTGCCATTGGTCTATCTACAAAATTCATGTTGTCTCAGAGAAATTGCATATAAGAGAGAGATAAGTGATTGAATTTAAAATGCAATAGTCTTCAATACCTATATTTTTCCTTCCTTAAAATTGAATCCTTAAACTCCTTTAAACTTCCAAGTTGGGTGAAAAATTAAGTTGTAACTAACTTTAATTAGTTACTTGTTGACTTTAAATAATTGACCTTTAAAAAGTCAATTACTATTAGCATTTATAAGTTGAGTTTTATTTAAGACTTTTTTTTAAAGTCTTAAGAGATCAATTACTTGAAATTAAACCAGGTATTTCCTAATGGGTGGGGACCCTCTAGTCAATTAATAATAATAAGAATAGTATATTTTAATAAATAATAAGATAGTTCATAATTAAATGAAATTCTTATCTACATTAATTCCATTTTGCATATAATCCAAATTACTTAGGCGTATATATATATATATATATATATATATATATATATATATATATATATATATATATATAAGTTAAAGTCTATTTTACTCTAAAAATATTATTACTATAATATCACAATTTTGAAATGTGCTAAGTATTATCAAATTAAAGTTCAATTCTAAAATTTATCTTTCTGATAATCAAACGTCATCAGAATTAGATAACACTTCTATCACTAGTTATTCCATTTCATTCAAGCTTTCATTATATTCCATCTAAACTATAGGAAATTGGACCAATTTTATACCTAAATCATTCTCACCATCATCTATATCCAGTTTGATTCGCTTCATTTTTCTAGTTTTTATTAAAGTTTTAGATTCAACTTGACTATTTTAACATTTCTTTGAAGTGGATGGATTCATGAAAGGAAAAGATTTTTCCAAACTAAGTTGCTTTCACTCTAAAATAGGAATCTTTTGAAGTGGTGTATGCTTACTAGAATAAGATGGTAATGTAAGATTTACAAAATTCTTTGTATGGATTGGCTTGTAGACTTGTTGTGGTGGTTCATTAACAATATTAACTCCTTGCCACTAGGTGACTGAATAGGCAAATTATTAGGATTAGTTTACAAATGATGGGAAGAGCTATTATGAGAATGGGTCCTAGATCCAAATCTATTACCAAGAAAACCTGTATTGCTCCTATGATTGTCAAGATTAAATGGAAAACTACTCAACACATTACAAACTATTGGGTTAGTGGCATCAAAATGAATGGACATTCAGGCTCCTCTACTTGCATATCTAAGACCAAATCTTTTACCCATAAATCCTCATCTAGCAATTTTCCTATTAGGTGCATTTTGATTCATGTTTCCATATTTATGATTCCTTTCCCAACTACTATTATCATTATTCCTATTCAAATCTAGTTGATCCCAACATGACATCCTAGATACAATTCAAAATATTATCATCATCATTTGACTGAACTCAAAAATGAATATATCAACTATAGAATCAATAATAACAATTGCACTTCTATATTTTTAGCTTTTAATCACTTTATAAAAATTTCTAACTATATGAATAAAATGAAAAAATTAAGGATTCAACTATTTGACATTAAGCTCATTTGTATTATTTTCAATTCTGACTATGTCATATATCATTAAAACTTTAAATCATAATAATTACATAAAATTATATTCTTCATAAATTTATTTCAAATATTCTAGAATATTTATTGCATTTTATTCTCATTTTACAAATGTAGTCTCAATATATACACTACATATATTAGTCATAAATTGTAAAATACATGTATTTTTCATCAAACTAACAACAAATTCATGACCACTAAAATAATAATTTCAATATAAATCCTATTAACAATGTTGTAAGCCTTTGACATGGTCAATTTTTATTCCAATCATCATTTTGAAAACTGAAAATAGCATAAATTATCACAACTTTATAAAACTATTAACCATTTTATTACAACTCTTAAATTCATGGCTTTGAAAATAAAACCTAAGAAATGCATTTTGATATCTTTGAAATAAACCTCTAAATTTTAGAAAGTCATATATTGTATGCAAATAAATTTTGTGTATCAAAAATCTTCAACAAAATAATTTATTAACACTATACCCAAAATTTCATGACAAAAACACTTTTGAATCATTAATATTTCATGAAAATAACCATTTTGAGCTCATTATTATACCAAACTTCATGTATTTATGGGGCCATATCTTCAAAATCCAAACTGAAATGATCAAATCAAAATTAGAACAAACTATCAATAAACTAAAAACCCAAAAGCTAGAATATCACATATTTCAAAGATAATCACCATAATCATCTCACATAATACAATTTTAATATACCTAGTGCTTCATATCTCAAATTATAATTGTTATTATTCACAAAATTAAAACTTTAAAACCAAGGATGAAAAGTTTTATAAATGACAATGAAATACTTTCAGTCATCAAAATTCCATATGGAAGAATATAATATGATAAAACTAGAATGATAAATACTTTCCCAAAAATTGATACTACAAAATCCTTCCAAATGACCTTATCACAAACCACTCCAAAATACTTATGCAAAATACTTAAAATAAGTGGTTTATCTTGAAAGAATTTACCAAAATATCATGTAAACTTGAAACCACAACTTTATTTGCATACAAATCAATTGAAGCGATAAACTATAATTATATCTTTAATAATTATTCATTTGCCAATTATGACATACCTATTAACACCATGTCTAAAACTTCCCAAACTTATCTAGGAAGAGTATGCCTTCTACTACATGCTTTGCTCAAAATCACTATCAAAAAATGAAAATAAACTTATTTATATACCATAACCTATGCATTAACTACTTTTGTTAATGTGATCTCATGTGATTGGTTTCTTAATTCAAGGTATGCCATTTAGTTTAATGCTAATTTTTTTATAAAAACTTTGAATTTAGTAATGACCAAAATTCTTACTAAAATGCCACTAAACTACATAGTTCAAGGCATGTACAATTTACATTTAATTTATTAAACCACCTTTTGAATTTTTTTGGATCTCTAAACATCCATCATGTTTTACATTAAACCAAGTTACCAATTAAGCTACCAAATTTACAACTTACCCTCTTAGTCATGTAGATCATTAATGAAATAAACCTTGTAATTTTACCAATGTTAAACATAGCTTAATTTTCAATGACTCACAAAATAAAAACCACTCCATCTCTATTTCATGTTAAGTCCAAAACATTACATTAAAAACTTAACATAAGATAACATTTTATATTATAACCTATAACCACTAGGATTATAATAACTTAGGTTTATATATTAAACTAAATTCCATTTATGGCACAACTCATTTAATTCTAATATTTATACTTTTAATTGAATTTTTCAAATGAAACTAATGAAAAACCAACATGATAAATTCATATAATGCTTTCAATTATAATAAACAATAGTTGAACATTTATCATTTTCAAATTGAAAACACTATAGAAATCCATTCAATTTAATGCAATTTGATCAACTATGTCCATTGAAATCTCATGACTGAAAACAAACAATCAATAATAATTTGTGTGTGTGTGTGCGCGCGCGTGTGCACATGCATGTGTGTGTGTGCGTGCACACGCGTGCATGCACTAATTTTATTCATTCAACCATTAATTATTTTTAAAATGACTATAATATAATTGTGAATTCATAAATAAATCATTATTAGATCATTTAATTGAAAACATGTATATTCATAATACTACTAATTAACTTAGGTCTCCAACTACAATTTTAGATTTTATGACTAGGTCATCAGTATGGAAGATAGGAGTATGAATTTCAAAAAATTATATGGGTATGAAAAATAGGCATAACAAACCCCTTGAATTATCTATATATAGTTTTTTATATCATATTTTCTTGGAATATTCCAAACCATCTTGTCATTTTTTACAGTCTTAAAGGAACCAAGATCCACATGCACTCTTTCACCTCCCATATCTTTTCTTTTAATCATAATATTAATTATTTCTACCAAGGTTGCCATGATATCACTCAAAATAATATAATTATTTACATCCATCATCCCATACTTCCTAAATGATGTCATTAATTATGTATCGATCCAACTTCCTCCTTTTTAGATTATGACTGAATCTCGTACAAGAGGTGCTTTGCATCTTGAAAATTCTTACCCCCCCCAAAAAAAAAGCATAAATATTATTATTTAATCTCAAGTTAGGTATAAATTATTATTAAAATCAAATCTTAATCATTTTAACTAGATAACATAAAATGTACTATTGATTGAGATATATACAATTATCATCCAAAAGTTAGTTGCATTGTTCACATAGTATAACACAATATAATAAAAACTTTAAAACAACACACATAAAAATTAGTCATGGAATCATGACTATTATAAACCTTTGTTTAATAACATATAATCCATATAATAACTAATATATAAAAGTTTTCATGATTTACAAACAATAAATATATAAGTAGAATTATTTACATCATGAAAAGAAATAAGGAACTAGTACAAAATCTAGTTCATGTAATCAAATTATTCTTGAATATCCTTGATAGCTAACCATGCCCATAATGACAAAGATAAGCCCAACCATTAGTGGGCAAATCTTATACATACCCACCCCAAACATCATCTTGGGTGTGGGAACACATCCCAATGGGTAATATAACAAAGACAAGATAGATAAATATAGAAATATTATAAGCATGTTAAATTTATTATTAATCCATGTTTTTTTACCTAAAATAATTTCATGTTACACTATGATGTAGTTTTTTACAACATGACTTTTTTTCCATGTAGGTCCTATGAATAATTTTTAATTAACTCCTCACCATCAGTAAATTTTTTTTTGAATTCATAAATTTTCCTATTATTTTATGATTCATGTCAATTAGGTCTTAGATATGGGTCATTTGTATCCCTTCCTATTCCTTATGAATCTTTCAAAATATTAACTCATTAACCATATTTTCCTTCCCTATGTGGTCTTAATTTTTTCACACCATATTAGATATTATAATGAACTCAAGGATTTTCTAATAAGGTTTCACACAACCTCTAATACTTCCTTTATCTTAAAAATTATTAACCTTTGATATTTTATTCAAATATTATTATAAATTTGGAATCATATATTAAAATATTATGGATTAAATATGTGAATTAGGTTGTTATAACCTCATTAAAAAGTTAGGATTCTACATTAATTACCAAGATATAGGGTATATACATTAATTAATATTTTATGTGTAATCTCTATAATCAAATGACATAATTAACTAATCAAGAGTATTTACTTATGATATATACCTAATTCTAGTTTTTTAACCCAATCAAGTTAATACTTGCATAAGATTTCCTAATTAATTTCTAAGAGCCTATTAAAGCTATGGGATTTTGTGGATAAAGATCAGGGTTTAACCATAGTGTTAAGTCTATCCATATAAATATATTATTTCCCCTCACAAAACATAAACATATAATATTGACTTATGAGTCCTTATTAGTATATTCAAATATAATTCCATATAAGGTTTTCATATAAAAGGAAAAAATCTTATCATATAATATAAAAAAGGGTATATTATAATTCCATATCCATAACTAAATGAAATCCCTTATTGAGTTGGCTCAAAATAATAGTGGATCTATTTATTTTCACACTAACTCTTATGAAAATCAAATCTTAGTCTATTATTAAGAGTTCCCTTTCCTTACTTCTCAAGTCTCCAAGTTTGTTAAGATGGTTCAACTTGTTTCTTCTCCTCATAACTTTTATTTTTCTTTATTCTTAGTTATTTGCATTGTATACTCTTTGTGTTCTTATCAAGCCTTTATTTCTCCTTTTCATTATTTTCCTAAGTTTTTGAATATATAAAACCATGGGTTTTAACTATTTCATGCCTATAAGCCCACCATTAACATAATAAAAAAGGATAATACTTATTCTTGAATGTAATTTAACTACCAATGAAATTACTCTGCATCTATTAATTAATGTTGAATGTAATGATGGGGTTTTTGTGGATTCCTCATGATTAAATTTTTTTTAATAAACTTATTAAACTTACTTAACTTCATCTTTCCTTTTCAACCAATTTAACTTTGTAAGCCACTAAACAACATGATAACTTCTTAATGAAACCTTAATTCACATTAACATCTTTAACACCCATATGTGTTTGATAACTAGAGTAGAGACATTATTAGGATTTGTGTGTGCTTAACACTAAATTTAGATATGTGGGTTTTTTTAGGGTTAAGAATATAGATTAATCTAGGGAAAAAGGGTGGTAAACTACCTCTATAATAAGCCAATTAATAGAAAAGTCAGACAATCAATATTAAAAATTTATACAACTGTGATTTCTAAAAATAGTAAAACATAACTATTGATAGATATTTAAATAAACTATAAATAATGATACGTAGTTGGTTTACTATGTTCATGTAGGTCTAAGTAGGAATAGGATGGAAATAGACTGGAATATGATCATGGAATAGTCTTTATATTCTTGAAATATCTTTTCTATGGCATTGGACACTTGAATCAAATATGAAAAATTACATAAATGTAGGTATCTAAATCTATCATGGGTGTCATATCTAGACTATTGATTAGATATAGATGTGAAAAATAGTTCTATGTATTATGTCACCTTTCTTCTAATGTCTTTAGATTGTGCACATAGATTTTCACTCTTTATTAAATGATCAAACCTTAGATCTTCACCCTTGGAGTGACTATGGGAAAAATGAGTTAGTGAGATCATGGTTTTGATCTAACTCCAAATACCTATATATTAATAGGTATTACCTACATATAAAATAATCCAAAAAGGGCCTTAGAAAAATGTAGTTATGCCTTACATGTTAACTTGTGTGTGCACAAGGGTGTAATGTGTGATAGGTAAATACATGTAGTGACCTAGCTTGTAACTTATAAAATATGGTTGACTGGATACTCTTTTAACTATTTATACCTTTAAAAATACTAATCCTATGACTAACATGAAAATGAGGAGAAATAGCATAGATTTCTCACTTTAATACTTCAATTAGTGCTTCTTCTTATTTTTCTTTGTGATTTGTATGTGATTACTAGGTGAAGAATGAATGAGGGTTGATATTATATATATACTAATATATTTTTGAAATATCTCAAATTAAATCACTTAGATTGACATTTTATATATGTTTCTTTTGTAAATTTCATGACTTTTGGAGCACTAGACACTTTATAGGAAAATGGACACTTGCATCGATGCATGTGTCTACCCAAGACATAAGTGTATGGAGAGATAAAAAAATAGGTACAATTAAAAAACTGTTATCAAATGATAATAATAAAGTTTATATTTTTTTCATAATATATAAGGTATTTTCATCATAATAAAAATGGTTAGACTAATAGATAAAAAATTAAGCACAAAGAGATAGTGAATGTGAGTCTTTCAGGAACAGGAGGACTATAACTAAAAGCTATATCCATTATAGGTATTTTCGAAGTGAACAGGGATGAGTTTACACACACACACACACACACATTATTATTATCTACATTTCCCCCCTCATTTAATATTGTAATGAAATTATTAGTTTAAAGGAGACAAATGTATACCTAGGTGTGTATAACATAGCTTGCCTCTGTGTGAGCCCAACTTGAGTACCTTTTAGGTGATTAACCTATAACAAAGATCATTTTATAATATATAATCATTGTATTAAATTTAAATTTGAAATAATTTAAAATTCTTGAAAGTAGAAAGATAAATATTAGGAGTACCTCAATGTGTCAATGCAACCATATTGCTTTTTAAATTTTTGATTTTAAAGGATGCCTCATTATGAATCATTGAAGTTGATATTAGGATAATTATGAACCTTCAAGTGCATGTGTGTGTGTGTGTGTGTGTGTGTGTGTGTGTGTGTGTGTGTGTGTGTGTGTGTGTGTGTGTGTGTGTGTGTGTGTGTGTGTGTGTGTGTGTGTGTGTGTGTGTGTGTGTGTGTGTGTATGTGTTTGAGGACACATGCCCCTAGTATTTGTGTAAACGTGAGTTGAAACATGAACATCAATTTTGTTTCATGTCAATCATGCAACCCAAATATGTACATAATCTAGTGAGTGTGAGTGATTTAATCAACTAACACACTATACATATAGTGAGGGTGGATGATTAAATCAAATCCAACCTATAATTTTGGTTAATTTAGATGATTTAATCAAATCTAAATTATAAATTTGGTAAGATTGAGTGATTTAATCAACTCAATCTTCTAAAAGTGAACTAACTAATGGCCCAATAAAATTCCATATAAATCCATCTTAGGTATGATAAAATTCCATAATATTTTTATAAATTTGTAAAAATATATATTTTTTAAAATTTTACATGTCTTTTTCATGGCATATGATCCTCATATATGTCTCAAGCTGAAACCTGAGTTTAATTAAAGTACTAATGTATACAATGTTTCGACTATCTAATTCATATAACTATGAAATATGGTGAATTTAAAATCAATTCAATTATCAAAAACATGTTTATATAACATTGTCCCACTAAATTTGTATAATCTGATAACTAGTGTAAAATTTGGAGAACATTTTTCCATAACATGACTCCACTATAATCTAGATATATTGAGTACTAAATAAGTATGGAGTTCATGCCTTTTTGATATGCCCCCATTGTAATCTAGAATTGTGAAAATTTGGAATTCATTCCTTTGTGACATTACCTCATTAATATTCACGCCTCTTGATGTGAGGGTATTATTATATGATAGTTACCTTACCTAAAAAAGGATAAGATAATTGTATAATATGTGTATAGATCATGTAACATATTATAACAACATGTCTAGGTAGACATATAATTGAGGCATGTAGTATGTGATCACACCAAGTCCCAATATGCATGATATAGATCATGTCAATGTATATAAATTAATAGTACAAGCTCAACAAGTATTCAAGTACACACACAAGATCACTTAAAATCAAAGTGAATGGAAATGTTCTAAGGAAACCTCATACAAAGGTCATGTTTAAATTCCACATATTCAAAGGGACATGTCTTATTAAAATGTCCACAAAGCATATAATGATATATACAAATGTCCATACAATAAATAATTACATATTCAAATATCTAAATAGGCAAGCAAAGGAATGGGGGCCATAATCAATGGAGTATATTAAAATGATCAAATAAATAATATAATGTAAGAAATTAATAAGAAAACAACACACTCAATGAAATGCATAAATGAAATCATGGAATATAGGCAATCAACATGAACATAACTTTCTAACTCCTAATTGACAATATTACATTTTCAAATTTCACGCTGAGCGCGTGCATGGAAATTTTGAACGCTGAGAGTGGGCATGCGCGAGCGCGAGCTCATACCCTGAACCAGGTAGCTATTGATATGGTGGATGGCATGGCCGAGGTCTTTGCTGAGTGCGCGCCTCCACTTGGGAATGGGGAATGAATCCAGATCGTCCACTCTACTGTGGAAGGGGGTTCATTTCCAAGTACGAAAATAGCAAAAGGATCCCTTGTTTCTAATTCTGTCCTTGGATCAAAGGGAAGATCTTATGTAGATGTGGCTACTTATGAAGCTAAAATACAAGATGCAAAACATCAAGCTTCTGCTGGGAGATACTGTGTTTCACCAGTAAGTGTTTTAAATCCTGTCAGGGTTAATCTAGATCCTGAAACTATTGAAGCAATCTTTAATCGGGTAGATTATTTTTCAAAGTATGGGGCTATTTGTAGATTTCATGGCTACTGGCCATCTCTAGCTGATCTACATGGCTGGATCTCTAATACCTGGTTGCCACTGATTGATGGAGATGTTGAAATATACCCTTGTGTTAAAGGTTTTTTTATAGCTTTATTCCAAATCCCTAAGGATAGGAAGACTATTCTGTCCAACAGTAATCTTTTATTGTAGGGTAAAGACCCTCTTATGGCCAAATGGTGGCATAAGGATTTCAACCCTCTCACATAAACCTTCAATAAGATCCCTATCTAGGTTCAGCTCCCTAATTTACCAATACATTTATGGCAAGAAGCGGTGTTTAAAACCATCGGTAATGCTATAGGGGAGTTTTTATTTGAGGATGATGAAACTAAGAGGATTTACCGCTCGATCTATGCTCACCTTATGGTTGAGGTGGATGTTTCTAAGGGCCTTCCTGAGGTGATTTGTCTGGATTCCCCAAGGGTTCTTGGACGCAAATGTTAGATTTTGAAGGTTTACCTTTTCGATGTAGAAAGTGTCACCAGACGGGGCACGTTGCAGCCCAGTGTACTACAGGGAAATCCAAACCTAGAAGCTCACCTTCTTGGTGGCTTGAAGCTGATCATGAACACTATTTTGCTAAACAACTTGATGAAGATTTGACTGATTTAGAGAATGAGAATGAAAAGAGTATCCATTCTGAATCGACGGATCAGGTGACTCCACTGGAGACTG
The DNA here is from genome assembly GCA_037957365.1 of Torreya grandis. NCBI lineage: Eukaryota > Viridiplantae > Streptophyta > Pinopsida > Cupressales > Taxaceae > Torreya > Torreya grandis. The sequence continues at coordinate 171,260 of JARHVA010008815.1, forward strand.
ATCCTGTTGAAGGTACTGTGGAGATTGGATTATGTGATCTCTCTGAACCGACTACTAAGGAGGTGGTGGTTCCTCCACCTTTTTTAAAGGTTTCTCCTAGGAACCTGAAGTTGGCTAGTTCTCATAAGGATTTTGCTGAGGCTTCGACGCCCCCTGGACTTCATGGATCATGGCCTTCTGAGGACTGGGTTGATGACGCAACTAAGGTAGAGGATGGTTGGACAACAGTAAAGAGGAATAAGTCTAAGCCTTTGGTCCCCCCTCTAGATATGAAACTTTGGTCTTGTAAAAAATAATTTTATTGTTTGTCCAGCACTAGTCTGCTATTTTCAGATTCCTGGTTAATCTGGGCTTGCTTATGCAGGTTCCAAGCTATTTTGTTTTCTAGAAGTGCTTAAGGTTTATCTCTCTTCTGATGTAAAGGGTTTCGGGGCCCCTTAAAAACCTATTTTTACCTTAATCTAAAACTTTCTAACTCCTAAAAATGTGTGTTTTCATAACTACATAGCATTTCAAGTACATTATGAAAGCTATAATCATGGATATAGGCATGTGTAAGTATATAATCTCAAACATGATAATGGAAATTAATCACATAATAATATAACTTGGTTGTATCATGTTCAAATAAGTATATTTCCCTAGCGTACTTATGATGTGAGTAGAGAGAAGTATAAACATTTGTATGTGCATATATCATGTATCTAGGAATGCATGTATCACACTAAAATGAAGCATGAAACATATGTGTATATTAAAATTAATTATATTCTATATACTAACATTGAGAAAATAACATATGCATAATAAATAGTACAACTAGGGACATGCTTAATATTTTTTGGCATTTTAGACTTTTTGAAGTTTTTCTATTTTTAGAATATTTACATGGTTAGATAGATGAAAATAGTGCATGTCATGATCTTCACCATAATTTACATGTAAATTATAAGAATTTTTACCATCATGTGGTATATGGATCAATTTTCCCTCATGGGGAAAGGAGATACCTTTTGATTTTGATCAATTTTAGCTTCTATTTGGTATAACCAAAGAGTTCCCAATGTGAATGAAGATTGATATTTTTGAGGCATAACCCAAACCTTTGCTTGAATAACATTAAATACATAATAAATTGTTATTATTTTTTTATCTAATGAGTTTTTATAACCCCCTTCAATTTCTAATTCATTCAGATCAAATCCAATTTGTTACAAATGTATTACATTGCAAGTGCTTTTTGTTTATTCAAGATCAACATGGTTATGCCAAAAATAAGCACCACCCATGAATAATGTGATTTTTAGATCTTTTCAACATGGATGGGTTTGGGTTTTTGAAACTTGAGATGTTTGTTTTCGATGTGCATCATGGATTGGTCCCTTACTAATTAATGTTTGTAAATCTCCCATATGAATGTGAGGAATACCACAAATTTTCTCACAATGTTCATTTAATAATTTATTTTCCTTATTTATATTTAGAAAAAAAAATGTATTTATAAGGAGAGTTGTTAAATTTTTTTGAATAATTGAGTATTAATGAGTCATATTTATGAACATATGCATATAAATATGTAAATGATTCATATTTTTTATGTAATGTTCATTCCCTTAATGGGAAAATTAAGTATCTACTAAATATGACTTATCATTTCAAATATGAGGGTCTAAATTCTAAGGCATATGATTTAATTTTAAATAAAATATCATAGTCTTGAAGATATTCATTATCATGTTGTTTTAAGTTGTTAAATATTATAATGTAAGTCTAGTCACCTTGTGTATGTTTAAATCCAAAAAGAGGAAAACTTTCAATTTTTAAAAAGTGGTTAAAGAGCCATTTAGTAAGCTATAGAACCATTTTTGAGATTCATTTGTAATACTCATATGAAATGATTTTATAAATAGTTTTTCATATTTATCCCATTGACCAAAAGAATGTACATATTTAATCATGTGATGAAATGGATATTTATGAATATAAAAAATAGCTAGAATTGGTAGTTTTAAATATTACGGATAATGATATTCAATCATACATTATGAAATTAGTTTATTGTGGAATGAGTAATATTTGAATTATAATTATGGTGATCCATTTGAATTTGAAGTATATATACTTATGTTTCAATTTACACAATATTACTAATCATAGACATTAGATAATCATTAAGAATGTCAATGTTTGGAAAATATGTTATCATTGGTTATAATCCACCACCTCTTTTTAATTTAGGCATATTAGTATTATCATCCTCATGAATAAAAAGTGTAAGTTAGGAATCATTGAATTTAGGATAATTTGGTAATGGTATTGGATCCTTTAATTTTAGAACCTTTGGCATATCATTTGGAGAGTTTGGAATAATTGATGTTATTATATCCTTTGAAGGTTCATCGACCTTTTTTAATGATATATAAATTTAAAATTTAGAATATTAGGTAAAGGTAATTATTTTATTATGTGAGGGACTTTTGGTATGAATGAATCTTATCACAAAATCAAACTAATTTATTTCTCCCCTATGTGTTGGATTGTGTGTGCACACGGGTGAAATTTGTGATAAACAAAGACATGTGATCTAGCTTATAACATGGAATATATAGCTCATGGGCTTCTCTTTAAATGTTTCAAACCTATAAAAAGACTGATCTTATGAATTATATGGAAATAAGGACAAATAATGAATATTTTCTCACTTTAATTATATATTGAGTGATTATTGATATATTTCCTTACAAGTTGTATATGATTTCAAAGTGAGAAATGAATGAGGGTTGATATTATATATATATATATATATATATATATATATATATATATATATATATATATATACCAATCCATTTTGTAAATATGTTTCATTAAATAACTTAGGATGATATTTTAGATAGGTTTATTTTTCATATTAGATGACTTTTGGGGTAATGGAAACTTTGTAGGAAAATGTACACTTCAACACATGTATCTACCTAGGACACAATCATCCAAAGAGCTATAAAATACATTTTGGTCTAAAACTAATGATGAAGGAAAATAAGGAGGTTTATATATTTTTTCATGTTATATAAGGTCTTTTCATTAGCATAATAATGTTCAAAATACGAGATAATAAATTAGGTAGAAATAGATAGTGAACATAAGCCTTTTAATAACAAGAAGGTCTAGAATTGATATGTACAACCATGATAGGTATTTTATAAGTATGTAAGTTAAAGAAAACAATATAAATTAGATTTAGTATCTATAGGGTGAAAAATTCTCATGCTCATGCCTTTTTTCCTTTATTTATATTCCTCATAGACCAACCATTTTACCTATTTTCAATTTTTTAAGACATAGTAAAACTCATTATATGCCTCATATCATACTATGCTCCTTTGAATATGATATTAAACTTAAGACACTCAACACTATGAAATATGCCTCCATAATGAATTATGAACTTGCATTCCCATTGCTATAACAACTTTGCTCTTATGACTGTAGTCACTAGATTAGGTTTTTATGTGTTTAAAATTGATTATGAATAAAGGTCAATATATTCCCTTGTTGGTAATAGTAGCAACTTATACCAGTAATCAAGTTTTGATTAAGTCCAACTAGTAGTATTTGATGTGACTTATTTTTTATTATAAAACTTATGTTTAGTGTAAAATAAGAATAATTTATGGCTCAAACATATATGTACAAATTATTGTTATTAGTTTCAACTTGGGTGTCTATATTCCAATCTCTTATCCCATTTACCTTTCATTATCCATTGTGTGTTTCCATAGCCAAGCTTAGCTCTTGGTGGCCAATCTAAGTGCCCATAAAATATCCATAGAAAATTAATATTAATTGATCCAATGACAATGAAATTAAACCCAAGTACATGATAAAACTAATGAAATATTAATGTTTTCTAATCATTTATTAATCATGAAAATATTAATAGTAATAATAATGCATCACAATTAAAATATTTAACTCAATACAAAGCCCATATATAAACATAAAATCATAGATAAAAGTAATACTAAATAAAAAATATGGTTGTAAATAATTTTATTAATTTAATCCTTGTGCCTCATAGCACTTATTATGACATGGAAAAAAGTCTTATTCATGAGGATATGAAATTCCCCCTACTCCCTCCTACACTCTCACCCTACACCCTTAAATTTAAAATGTCTCCATGCCCATTATTCACAATAGGTGAGGTTAATTTACTATATAATTTTTTTTCATCTTGACATATAACACTCCACTCACTTAACTAGACCAATTTGGCAAACACTTTTATATTTCATTAATTCATAGCCTAATTTTGTGATGAAAATGATATGAACTAGTTATAACTAGATATTTTTCCCATATTCAATGTTTAAATTTTTCCAATTCAAAATGTGTGAAAGATTAAATAATATTTTATTAATATATATACATGAAACCCATTATGTATTTTATAGAGATAAGATGGAAATTTTGACTTATATGTAAAAAAGCTAATATTTTGAAGGACATCAAAGCATCCTATTATCAACCCAAGTTACACCCTATGATTGAGAGTGTTCAATTCTAATTCAAACTTGAACTAACATTGGAATGGCCTAAAGGTTATGGATGACCTTATAACTAGACTAGACCTATATATTATGAAGATAACTGCCCTAGTACATCACTTTGGTTTAGTTTACTAAGACCTACTACTATTAGGATGTAAAGAGATAGAAAGTTAATAAAGGAAATATAATCCAAGGGATAGTGATTCACCTATATACTCATTCATCCACTCAATTTGAACTCCTAATAGCACTAGTAAACAATACATAAAACTAAATCACTATTTTCAATGGCTTCTAAGCAATAATGTTCCATATAGAGGTTGGTTTGAATGAATAAATAATGAGGATGATGAGAGTAATTACTAGTTAAAGGCACTTACAATAATAATTTCACTCCAACCTTGAGCCATCGACATCATAACATAATAGATGACCTATATAGAAAGCTTGTTAGTACCCAGGTGAGACTTGGACATGTAAATGGGAAGATTAAACCACCTATGCATATAAAAATAATTATGTTCACACTATATATTTATCATGAAGAATATAAAATATTATATTAATAATTCCAATAGGTTTACACATACAAAACTAGGTAGAGTTTCCTCATACCCAAGAGAGGGATTCAAAATAAGGCCTTAAGGCCTGAATATATAGTATAAAGGGAAGAGAAATAAGGGGTAATGACATGGAAGAGAGAGTAAAAGGTCATAAATGACCATAGTACATTCATTAATATAATTACAAATAGTTACTCAGTCCATCAAAAGACTCTCCATGTTTTTATGCTCTTCAATGGGACCTTATGCATTGACATGAGGTATTGGATGATGTGGTTGACTTGTTCAACCCTTCTAAAGGCATGTCTACACTCCTATTTGATCAAATATATCTTATTATTGGTAGTTACAACATCAATGAGATGTTATTAGGCCATCATAAAGTGCATAAAAACCTATGTTCCTTTTGAGCATATGACTAAGTTAATAAACTACCTTCTTTCTTCATTATGACCACTGAAAGTGCATTTGCCTCATTCAAAGAATTAGTTACTAGGTGTAATAACTTGTATTGATTCACTTTATCAACCTATCTATTGCATCTTCCAACTCTCTCTACTGTAGTGATGGGGTTTGTAAAGACTAATAAACACACTCTTAAAACCTAAAATCACCTTCATATTCATGTTTCTTCATTAAATCAGTCCTCTATGCAACTCTCATCTTTTTGGCCTAGGGTTTGTATGCAGTCAAGATTATGAAACCCTAATGTCTGAGTTCAACCCCCTCTTTACCCTAAATGGGAATATAACAACTCATGGATCATTTTTATGTTCTTATTTACTACCCCCAAATGCTTTTAACCTTCCATGATCTTTCAAATAAGTAGAAACCATTAATTTAGGCATGGGTCTATTTGGGCCCTTTTAGGCCTAACAGGTCTATCTAGATTGTTGAATTCCTTCCCTTAATGCAACCTTATTTTGTAAACTCTAAAATGGTTTTATGGAACAATGAGATACTCCTTATCTCAATTTTATTCTTATGCTTCACTACCTTGATGATGACTCTATCCATGGATAAGAATATTGCATTGTGACTTGGTATAGTGACTAGTTCTACTTGAGCCATCCATGGAAAATAAACATTATTTATACCTTGAATCACTGGTTAGATAGAAACACAATTAAAATGGGGTTAATCAATTGTTATATACATATTTAAAACACTTTTTAGGCCACACTTATCACTGAGTTACCATGTTTTCATAAGACTACTTATACAGGCATGTGTACATTAGGTCTAAGCCTTTTTAGCCTACTTAGGCAATTAGGTTATCTCACCAACCTAAAAGTATCCTTACTTATAAAATTGTATATCTTATGGCCTTTTTTTCTTATATGTTTCCAACTTTATTTATCCTCCAAGTCTCTATACACCATCAACTGATCTACACAAGCTTATTTTAGGCATTTTAGGCATAATAGGGTTGTGTAAGTCCATTATCTCATCCACACCATATTAAAGAGACTAAGATTTATTAAAGGTTGATAGATTAAATAAACAAAAAAGAGTGTTCATTTTAACTCTTTACTTTTCACTTATTTCACACTTATCACCATCATACTCTCTTGCCAATAACCCTTTTTAAATGAAAACAATCATGTACCTTTATTGTGTGGGATAGAGTATACTCTTCCCTTAACATTATTCTATCCATTTATCATCAATAATACCTATACATAAATTTTTGTACTTGATAACACCCCATGTATCCAAATTATTTCATAATAATGTCTTTTTTGACTCCATTTGTCCTATTTCTATAGTCAGGCTATAGGTGTGTTTGAGTAATGGCTACAAGCATGAACCTTATCCTTTCTCTTAGCTACTCATCCTCTTCTCTAAATTTAAATTTCTTTGAGTGATATCACTATGTTGTTTACCCTTCTTATCACCTTATTTTACCTTAATTTAGGGTTTATTAATAAAATTCTTCCCTCTTAACCATCTCATTTTACAATAACCAACATTGCCTAGAAGGTAGACCCTAGGCCTTCTCATTGAGTCAGTTTAGTTTTCTTGACTATCATGCTTGGGGTTTGAGGATAATTTACCCACATATGATACTCATCATAAAACTATATGGATAATCAAGGCTAAGTTCATACTTTAAAACATGGATTAGGTCTTTTCAAACCTTTACACCATGTGATATGGATTTTTAAAGTTAATAACATCTACCTATAGGTCTGTAAACCTTTGGGTGGAAAAAACAATCTTAAACATTTTAATTGATAGATATTAGGCTTATCTCCTTCACACACATAATTAATGAACCAAATATATCTTTGTAATTTTGAAAGTCCTTTATCATCTTGTATACATATGATAACCTTTTAAGATGATTACAAAATCCTTATACAAGATGTAGACCTATGTATTTTTCCTGATTTTTATGTGCTTGATAAAGATTATAGATAAAAATTATTATATGGATATTTTAGCTCATGAAGGTATTGAGGGAACATTTTAAAGTCTCAATAGTATGTTCAAAATTTGTTGAATATTCATTAGTTTACCTCCAACCATGGATCCCTCAATGTCATAAAGAGACCATAATTGTCACTCTATAAACTACTTCCAATGAATATTAATTATCTCCTTTGGATCACATGTGTGAAATGAGGATGAATAATCTTGTGGTAATATATTTTAGACTACTTAAAATCTTTCACACCTTCCATTTTTTAGTCACCATGCTTTGGAAAGGAGAAAACAAAGAAAATTAGTACCTTACTTGAATGGAGAGTGCATTGTGAGTAACCTACATTGTTAATGATTGTTCATAAAGTTTAGAGATAAAAAATAAGAAAAATGATAAAATATGTAATATATAATTTCCTTACCTTTTCCCAAAATTTTAGACCTTCATCTTCTCTCTCTTGTATGTACCATCTACAAACTTGAAGGGCTCTACTAAGCTGCAAAGGAGGTCGATGGAGTAAGAGGATAGATTTTGAGTTGGTATTGAATATTCCTACCATGAAAATTATTTGAGGTGTTATAAATGGTCCTCATTCATCATATGATCCTAATCTATATGGATATGACCATATAATTTTGTACAACTATAGAAAACACTTTGAAATAGTCTCTTTCCTATTTTTTTCTAGATTTCAAGCTTTGAATCACCATTGAAAGATGAAAAGAGAAATAAGATGAGTGAAATAACATTTTAAAAAATAAAATATGGTATGGGGAAGTGGTATAGACATAATTTGGCATGTTTGAGGTCCACTTGGCTGGTGGGGAGGTGTATAAGATCTTTAAAAAGGACCTTCAAGGATATGAAATTCATAGTGATTAAAAATATGATTAAAGAGAAAACTTTTCAAGGACCTTATAGTGAAATATCCATAAAATCACTCCCTCTTTTCAAATATTTATAAATTAAAGGCTTATATGAGGTTATTTATGGCTTAAGGGGTGTTAATGACAACTTGAAACTACTTAAATGATAAAACTATGAATAATGGCATCAAAAAGCCATTAGACCTTCATGTCATGAATTTGAACAAGGTTTAGACACCATTAAAAATACTTAGGAAGACTCTCTCATAAGGAATGGATTGAAAAAGGCTTATATACCATGGGGACCAATAACTTCAAACTTTCCAAGTTACCTTAATTTTATAAAAAAGATCTTTAATATCATCAAACAAGGATAAAAACACTCATTAGACCTTACAAGTCATCTTAACACTCCCTTTCTCATTCCCATATCACTATAACTAATGTCACTGCACCAAATATACTTAAGGTAGAAATGACATAATGTATATAGAATTAGTCTCTTAAACACCTTATGACACTTCCAATAGTTCTATCAAGGCTCAAAATAGGATCAATATGGGCATGACCATGCAAGGGATCACCATGAATAGGCTTAGATGGTTATCATTAAAAGTTTTTGGTTATAGGGGTTGTAATTTTTCCTTAAGAGGAAAAATTTATAGAACATCTAAAAAACTATGGAGTTAGTCTAGAAACTTTTCTAGACATAATGAAAATCTTTTGAAGGCATACCATTAGAAATAGTTTGTCTCAAACTTTTGAATTCTCTTAGATATATATTTAAATATGCTTTATTGATTTTATCTATTAGATAAATCCTTGAATTTATGATTGATTAAAACCATTTTTTCATATTATTAAAGTATATCTATCCATGTACTCATTATTTTCTCTAAACTTTCCCATCCAAGAGGTTTTCTATAGTTCCTTCAATAAATATATTCAAATAGTTTCATTTGTGGTGAAGAATGATAAGTATTAATTTATGTGAATTATACCAAGTGAAATTAATCTTCCAATTTTTATTTATTTTCCATCACATACATTCTAATAATATCATGTAACACCTAATTCACTCTCTTAGTTTGACCATTCATTTCTATATGATAATTAAAGCTTAAAGTTAATACTATAACAAGATATACAATTAAATTTTCCTAAAAATGACAAGTAAAAACATCTTATATCTATCACATATAATTATGTATTTCACTCCTTTAATATGAATAAACTATTTAACAAATCACTTTGCAAGAATGGGAGCATCATCCTTCAAATTTATTAGAATAAATTGAGAAACGTTTCCACGTTTTTCCACTACCAGGGTAGTATCATGGTTTTATTAATTTTGGTAGACCTAAAATGAAATTCATGGTAAATAAAACCTATTTATATTTCAAATTATTTTAAGGATTAATTTTTCCTCTTGGATTTAAATGTTCCACTTCAACCCACTAACATTATAGACATTTGGAAATAAATTATGCACATCATTCTTCATTTCAAGATATAAATTGTCAAGATCTTGCTCCACCAAAAGAGCACAATATGATTACCAAACCAAGCAACTTAATATGTAGAAATAAACCAGATTCACCAAGTAACTAGAATCCAGAATAACACATGATATGAGAGACAATACACAACTTATATTAACACTTTATACAGAAAAGAATACAATAAAGAAGATGCCACTTCTTCTCCACCACCTCTTCAGAGGCTCGCCACACCTCAAGTGAACAGTAATTCTTCTCCCCAAAGCTCTCCCTCTCAGGTCCCAACACCCAACTCAAATACAGAGTTGGTGTTCACCTCCCGTGCTCCATGCACACCACAAGTGCTCCACACACTCCACAAGTACTCCACGTACTCCACAAGTACTCAAGGTACTTCAAGTAGATCTCCCATGAACCTGCAACAACCTGTAATTCAGCAGACCATACTTATGGAAGGAACTCCCTTGCCTTCCTCTTTGCTCTATCCGAGTACACACCTGTACTCCAAGTAGATCCTGCCTGATACTGCTCCCTGTTGTGTTGCTGTCTATATGATTCTGCACACCTGCAAATCAACCCAGTTATGCATACCTGTGAACCTTGACCTTGCACACACATACCCCTACAGATCAATGATCTTACTTACCATGTAGATCTCCTATATAGGCCATGCAACTGTGACCAAGATCCTACACACCTGAAGAATCCTGCTGACTCTCCAAAACCAGCACCTACACCTGGTACTGTGGAACTAGGAGGAACACTCTTACTCACCTCACACATAGAAGGAACAAACTTTGCTCAACTCAAACTAGAACACTTTTCCAATAAAACCATGAGTCTATTATATAGATCTCATCCAAACAATGATTAGACATCTAATTACAATAATTAGATCCGCAGCTCTTAGTCTAAAAATAGCTCTAATCATGCAAACACTTGGTTCGTTAGCTAACTGCCCGTAATAAGCTCACAGTCGAACCACACAGGCGACTGACATCGGTCCCTGTCTGCCTGGAGGTGACCGACACCGGCCGACCCATGACCGACGTCGGTTGCTTCTTCTTTACTGTCCTGCCGATGTCAGTTGATCAGACTGACGCCGATTGCTCTGATGCTTAGCAACCTTCAGCAACCCCTCCAATAGCCTTCTCCGTGTCTGCATCAGTGAAGCTTTTAGCTCCACAACCTAACATAAATAATATAATTTCAACTTATGTTTCATCTTAGTGAAATAGGATGAGTAGAATGTAGGGTTGAATGTACCTCGTGGATGATTAATTATCTAAATATACCATGTTTTGTTACACAAGTCCACTTTAAACCTTAAAATATCATCTAAACTTTTATAATATCCTAAATACTTATTATTTATAGGTACAATGTAGTTGAATGACTAATGTCTTTACTAAAAATAGACTTCCCCTTTTTTCTATCATTTATTCTCTCAATTCAAACCTGAGATAAGAGATAGAATCAAATTACACTCTTCTAATAAAATCACTACCCACTCAATTTTCTTTCCCTTTGACATATTTTATGTCTAGATCATAGTCTTTGATTGATTATAGCCACCTAAATTATTAGTAACTTAAATTTTATTGACTATATAAATACTCAAGACTCTTATGATCTATTAATAACTTGAAAGTCTTACCTATGAGAAAATATCTACACATTTTGATGGCATGTGAAACCATAATAAATTATAAATAATTTGGTGGATAATTGGATTCACTTGGATTTCATTTTAATTATTCATATTCTAGAACTCTTACTTCTTAGGTCAAAACCCCACCAAGTACATCAAATGATGCATTATTAAACAATTCTAAATATTCATTATGATTAAGAACAATAAATATATGTGTTTAATTACGTAATTATTTAATCCTTTAAAAATATTATTCACATTTGGGAGACCATTCAAAAAAATTACCCTTTCATTATAAATAGGTAACTAATCGTGTTATCCTAAAAAAATCTTTTACAAACCATTAATAGTAGCTAGAAAGGCCCATGAAACTACAAACTTCATGTATGTTTCTAGGGATTGGACATTCTTTAATAACCTTGAATTTTGGGATTAATTGTAATATTATCTCTAGAAATAATATGACCCAAATAGTGAATTTATCTTTTGTAGAAAGAAAACTTAAATATATTACTTCTTTTTTACACTAATTTGGATGAATGGAGATTATTAATTTAATTAATATATAACATTGAAATAGAATTCAACTTAAAATTTATGGCATTCAATCACACAATCTGAATGTAACTAAATGATAATTGATTTTTCTAATTTTATTAGGGTATATGATAAATATGGAAAATACTAAATAGATCAAGATTATTAGCTTTTATGGTTTACTATTTAACTATAACTATGTTTTTTAAGTGGAAAATAATAATAAACACACCTTTGGTCTAATTAGTTCATGAACTAATTTACTACCTATGTTGGATCAGTTTCATAGGATTGGATCACTATGGTAATTTAGAAATGAGATGCTGGTTATAAGTGGCCTATGAAAAAAATTAAGTAGTGACTATATGGCCATATGCAACTATATTTTCTTTCTTGGTGTTTGAAATCCCAAATCTTGATGATGGGCACAAATCTAAAAAATTAACCTTCTTTCCCTTGAAATCCTAGATGTGATTTTGAGGGATAGAAACCTAAAAAAATGAGGGAAGTGTAATTGAATAAGGTGATCCCAATCACCCCCACCTAGTGACTGATTTTTACCTATATACCAAATGCTCCAAGGATAAAAATCAAGACACACATAGTTATCCCACTTAATGTGATTGTGAAAATTTGTTCATTCACTATATTATGAATGAAACTAATGAGAAAATTTGGTACTTGAAAATGTGTGATTTTAATTAGATTTTGAGTTCTTTGAACTTGGCTTATGACTACTCCTAGTGAATAGTATGCAAATTGGGAGGAATAGGGTAGATTTTATTATTGTCTAATAATGTATACATGTATAATAGATAGATCCCACATTAATTTTAAATGAAGCATTGTTATTTTTAGATATGGATCTTTTTGAATAATACCTCGCACCATAAACAAACTAGGATAATGTGGAAACCTTAAATATGGGTTCAATTTTATAAAATATAAATTATTGGGAGTGGGATGGTATAGACCGAATAGGTAATTATTGACATGATATTTACCATATCATTAGAATTTCCCTATGTATAGGTAGACTATTTTGAGATTATAAATATGTATGTTAAGGATATTTAGTAGGTTTGAAAAAAATAATGTGGTTCTTATAGGATTTTGACAACATAAGGAAAGGGTTGAATCATAAAATAACATGAAAGTGTGACACGATGGTGAATTAGGACATTTTTTGGTTGCTCAAGTCATGCATGGTAAATGTGTGTCAAGATTTCCATTGTCAAGTACTAAATACTATATGTTAGTATCTATAAATACCACCCCACCCCCCAATTTATTCTAGTATTCAAATAGATATATTAAAAGGATAAAGTATAACTTAGTGTGTGAAACATATTTTACCTTTTAGGAGATGGATATGAATGTGTAGTTTCACTCCATAGAAACTTGAAATGAGAATGAAGTAGTCAATGTCCATATGTGAAATATAAAATCTAAAAAATTACCATATGTGAAATGTAAAATATAAAAAAATAGAAAAATAATGGTTATATTATGCCTCTATGTTGGTTTAAAACTATGTTTCCTTTATATTTGTTGGATATGATGCTTCCTCATTGATGAATTGGAGAGTTTGGGGTTATCACCTAAAATTTATGTAATTATGTAAGATGTTGAGTTACAAAGGAAAAATTCCCCAACACTCATGTATGTGGGGATAATTACATGATATGCTAGACCAAATAAATATGAAAAAAATATAGATATAACCATGCATCTAGGTTCAACTCTAAAATTTTAAAAAACTCAAGGAAATGAGAAACACAGGTCAAACAAGGTTTGTTCATAAATGAATCAACCTCTAAATATGGATTATATATTCAAATGTATTGTTCCACTCCATTTTAAGCCATGTCAAAAATTAATGATCACAACAAAATAAAAAAAAATTATTCTCCCATAATGTATGTAGGTTTTGATAAATGAAGTGGAATGATAACCACTTTCCATTAAACTATAACTATATTGTATATTTGCATGAATCATTATCATGCCACTTAAATTTTTATTAGGAATTTGATAACCTATATCCCAAATGTAATTTTAATATATAAATCTAATATTATATTCCTATAAGTTATTATGCACATGCCCATGAATATGAACCCAAGTATGTATGAATATTTGTTCAAGTATCTATAAAGTGAATGGATATGCAGGGAATATGCCCCTATAATTTTTATTAATATGCCAATGTTTATAATGTCTATGAAACATTCTGATATATGAATCATTTGAATATTTAAAATATATAAAGCATATACTCTACTATGATTTTATACTCATGGATACTTATGTCTTTAAGACAAGCCCACTTAAATTCCCTCCTTTTTATATGAGGGATGTATCTTATAACTCACTCATTTCAAAGGGAGAATGATTTTTATCATGTCATGTATAAATATAACATCATTTAATCACATCGATAGTATGTCATCATCATCATCATCATCATCATCATCATCATCATCATCATCATCATCATCATATATATATATATATATATATATATATATATATATATATATATATATGATGACATACTATCAATGTGATTAAATGATGTTATATTTATACATGACATGATAAAAATCATTCTCCCTTTGAGATGAGTGAGTTATAAGATACATCCCTCATATAAAAAGGAGGGAAATTAAGTGGGCTTGTCTTAAAGACATAAGTATCCATGAGTATAAAATCATAGTATGTCATCATATATATATATATATATATATATATATATATATATATATATATAATAAAGTCATGTATGTAGCATATGAAATGTAGGGCATGTAATTGTCATGTATAGGTAAATGTATAAATAAATCACACAATATAAATTTAATTGAATAACATTTCATACTAATATTACATGATATAAATCATGACACCCCTCAATGTGATAAATCTCAACAAACATAACAATTAATAGTTAGTTGTCACACATAGTCCAAAGCATCACATACAAGGGACATAAATATATCATATCAATTAAGTATAAAGGACACATGTAGGATGACATAAAAAAGATTTAAAAATAAGGGACATCAATGGATGTCATAGTAAGAATTCCTAAGGTCCAAGCACAAATTAATGTATCATGTAAAAGAGTAACAACATTAACAAAGTATATAATAAGAAACTAATCTACATCATCCATATGTGCTAATGTCATATCATGTTAAATGTAATATCATGTGTCAATGTGTAATAAATGAGTAACTAAAACAATCATGTGTAAGAAATATAGGTGGATCAAAATGTTAAAAATGTCATGTAAATATATAACCTACAAAGTGAAAATTGTGGAATAATATTCCACCAATGTAACCACTAGATAGAGGGAAACCCAAAATTTATATATCCATGTGTAACCTGTATGTTTTGCATAACACTCAAATAACATTACATGAATATGCATATAGAATAATATTTCATCTAAAAAAACATGTGATAAATAACATATGTAAAAATTTAAATTAACCATCCTATCATGCTCAATTTTGGATTTTGTATATTTGAATGTTTTAATGTTTTTTTTAATTATTTTTTTATTTTGTTTTTGGAATATCAAGTGGTAGAGGGATGTTTTATCATGGATTTGATGTATCAAATAGAGATGAGATAGAATATGATTTAATTTAATATGGTTTATCATGTCTATCATGTTCAATGATCATGGAAATGAAGGTATGGGTGGATCTTGAAGTTCAAGGTCTCTATGGTATCCAATGTGTAATAGGAAGATGTCTCATTGATTACATTCATTATGAAATAGATTAAAATTTTTGATGATAATTGAGTATGTGTTGTAGAATATAGTGCCTTATGTGGTCTTTGATCACCTCTCTCACATACTCTATGTGGAAAAATTGTTGTATATTTGGATCATGTATATGTGTAATAATTGATCCTATGTGTTTATCCTGAATAGTGGTGTTGAATAGATTTTAATATTGATCCTAAATATATGTACCATCTATATCTGAATAATGTTAATTAACATTCATCTCATTTTTATTTGAATAATTATCCTAAATATGTGTCTTAAAATAAATTGGTTGTGTGGGGGTGGATGAAGATATATCACACCTTGAAAGGGATACTCATATCCTATTCTTAGGACTATAACTATTATGTTGCATTATATGTAATGTATGAATTAGTGTATTATATATGGAACTAAATTAATTATCTACATCCATGGACATCCTAGCAACATGTTGAAGACACTATTACTATATAATACTATAAATTACATAACTAATATGGTTGATCCTACTTTAAGAGGTAATACTATGTGTCCCAACGTATTGCCATTATACATAGAATCCTTTAACTATTTTATTTGTATCCTTGAAATATTTTCATGTATATCTAAGAGATTAGATAAGTTCCATTATGCACACATTCTCAATTGATATTTTTTTACAATCATAACATTGTATATAGGTTGTTCCTCAATGTAATCATGTATATATAATTCATGAAAATTTGAGTCATCATCAACTATCTCACTATCATCAAATATAATTATAGACCATTGAGATAGAATATATTTGATCACACTAATGATAGTATCTAGTAAATTAACATATTTTATTGGTTTAGGATTCACATTATATGCATGATGCACATCTAGAATGTCCTTGGTTTCTATTAACTCATTATTAGAAAAGGAATTGGTAGAAAAATTACATTTTTTTTTTCATAGGAGTACCAAAATAATAATGGTTTCATCAATGATATCATGTATATTATGTCTTAATTTAAACATATATTCATTAAATGTCCTACCATTTTATGATACTCAAAACATTCATTACCATCATAGTTCATTTGTCTAGGCATATATGGATAAAGCTCTAATGGAGGGAGTGTGATAATATTAAAATATAGCAACTTGTTGAGAAGCACATGGGTAGGTGATGATAATTGTGAAAATTGTCTCTTTGGTAGAGATGTCAATTGCAATTTGTTCATAGGTTGTAATAATTAAGTGTATCCTTCACATCATTATTTTTATCACTTGTTTGACCTTATAAGCTGGTTTGCTTTAAAACTTCATTATTTAAGTAGTTGCAAGAGTTTATGTATATTTAAGTTTTTTCAAATAATTTAGCTTGACTTCCTAGTCCCTCACTAGATGACATAACTCATCAAATGATTTGAAAGTTTTGAATATGGTTTATTCATGGAGTGGTAGTAGAAAAATTTGTTTGAAAATATCTTATAGTTCATTTTCAGCCATAACATTGATCATATTATTTAGTAAGATCTTGTATTGAAGCATATAGTCACTAATTGCTTCATTAGATACATGTTTTAGATTTGAAATTTATTCTTAGGATAACTTCTCATCAATGGTGATGGATAATTTTTTTAATAATTGGTTGGAAAAAGGGTTTAATCATGTTACAAATTTAAGGATATAATAAAAACATCTCAATGGATGGTATTTAAGAATCCTTATAAATAAGTTGGTCAAAATATTATCATTGTATGCATAATCCAAATAATCTATATGGAATTCTCTAAAATGTTATTCAAGATCACTTTTACATTCATATAATGGGAGTGGGATCTATGAAACTTGTAGGTAAAAGGGTAGGATACTATCTTTGGATCCAATGGGTTATGGAACAAGGCATGTGAATCCATGGTATGGTTACATCTTGATGAAACTTTCTCTTGTTGCAACACCTAGGTATGTAGATTATAAAATCTTACTAAAGGTAATGTGAATTAGGAAAGGATGGATATGGAGTTTAGATAGTAATCCTAGATGGGTTGAAGGTTACCAATATAGGAATAGGAATAAAAATATTTTTAAATCCCTATTATGCCCCCAAATTGTGGTTGAATGTTAGATAGGTCATGAAAAGTGTGGGTATGGGAATGGTACTAGTAGTAGTGGTATTAATAATAGATGTGGAGGCATTAATCTAAAAGGATTTGAAAACAATGGTTAAGGGATATTTTTGAGGTACTTGAGATGTATTAGGGTTAGATTATTATGTGACCTTATATTCTAATATAAATTTAACAATTGTATATAGTAATTTAATATTTTGACAAAACTCTTTAAGAAATTTTGGTAGGACTTTAAATTTGTTAGGATTTACCCTATTAATTTCATTAATATAAATTATATTTAGGCATTAATAAGTATATTTATGATTATATTCATTTTTATTATCTTGGTTATCATGTTTTAATGGAGGAATGTCAACATAATCATGTGTTTCCACATATTCATGAATAATTACATCATCAAGATAAGAAGAAACATTCATTGTGTCCATTTTATATATAGTATTAGGGATCTAAGTATGTTATATATAGGTCCCATTTAATCCATCACTTCATATTATAGGTAAAATATAGCTAAACTTATTATATGGTATAGGATGGGATCATGCAAGGATAAGAATATTAATTTTATTTTGTATGAGAAAAATGAGAAATTGGATATAAAACCTTGAGACTAAAAAATTAAAATCTTGGAAGGATGAAACCTTAAAACAAACCCTAGGGTATTTTTTTCTCAATATGTGTATAGGTTTATAGATATGTTTTACCCTAATTTAGATTAATGAATATTATTAATATAATTAAGATATAAATTTTAAATATAATTCAAATTAATAGATATGGAATTTGAGCATATAATATGAATGCAATTGATTCATAATTTATTTATCTGATTTGATTAGGGCATATGTGAAATATGGAAATTACTAAAGAGATAAATATTATTATATTTTATGGTTGACTATATAAATTTAATATATTTTATAAGTCTAAAATAAGGATAAACACACATATGCTCTACTTGGTTCAAAAATTTATCTACTACCTATGTTGGGTTAGTTACATAGGATTAGGTTGATATCACTTTTTGATAATGACCTAAAATTAAAAATTGACCTATATGTAAATGTGGTGCATTGACTATATAAACATCTACAACTATATATTTTTTGTTATGTGTTCATCATCCCAAACCATGATTACTCATGCATATCTATAAATTATCCTAATTTTCATTAAAACCCTATATGTGTATATGAGGGATAAAAACTTGCAAAAGTGGTGTAAGTATAGTGGGTTGAGATGACCCTAATCACCCTTGCCTAGTGATTAAGCACTACATGTATATATAATAATCCAAGGAGGTAAATCAAGCCACACATAGTTCTCCCACCTAGTGTTATTTTGTAATTGTGTTCCTTCACTATATGAATGCAACTGATGATTTTATTTATTACTTTAAAAATATTAATTTGACCTAAATTTTGAGTCCTTTAGACTTGACTTGTGATTATTTATAATTTATAATATGTAGATAAGTAGTAATAGGGAATATTTTATTATATTGAAATAGTGTATAGATGTATAATACATATATTCTAGATGGATTTGAATTAAGCCTTGATTTTGTTTATAAATGTATAATTTCAAATAATTCCTCACACCACTAATATGATAGGTTAATGATTTAAACCTTAATATGGGTTTGATTTTATAAAACAATAATTTTTGGAGTGATAATGTTATAACTAGATAGATATTTATCAATTATTATTGACTATATCATTGAAATTGAACTATGTATAGGTAGACTACTTTGAGAGTCTGGAGATTTTTGTGTAAAATATTTATCAAGTTTTAAATAGATAGTGAGGTTTATATAGGTGTTTGATAGTATAATAGAATGTTTAGCCTATATAATAACATGAAAGTGTGAGAGGATGGTGATGAAAGTGTGTGAAAGTATATTAGGACCTTATTTGGGTGACCAAATCATGTGTTTTAAATGTATGTCAATCTTGTCATTATCAAGTAATTAGAACCATATTTTAGTATCTACAACCATACAACCTATTTTTTATAATCTTTATAAAAATGTATTTAAATGATGGTTGTGTTCTTTCTCACTCTTAAATTAAATTAATATATCATCAAGAAAAAATAATATAAATTGATCCATATAATTAAAAAATAATAATGAGGTTCATGAAAATTAGAGGTACATTAATTAGATGAAATGGCATTATTATGAACTCATAATGACCATACCAAGATTAAAATTTTCCATTTGAACGTCCTCCTCTTGCATGTGTAGGCTTTTGTATCCTCATCTAAGATAAATTATATACAACATCATTGCCCATTTTATTGGATAAAAATAGAATCAATCCTTGTTAAGGGATAATTATTTTCTTATAATTACTTTATTCAACATAAAATTATCAACATATGAATGCAACGTCCCATCCATATTTTTAACAAATATAACTTGTGTTCCCCATGATGAAACACTTGATCTTATAAAACCTTTATCTAAGAAATATTGTGGTAAAACATTTAGCCTCATGTATATTTGCAATGATCATCCTATACAAATGTTTTGATTTGGGTGTAGATATTTTTAGAGGTAAAATCACTGAGAGGGGATGGGGATGAATTAGTGACCCTAGAAAATCCAACTTCAATTTCAATATTTTAAAGTTCTTAATAAATTACCATAAGCATTCATGAAGCATACACAACATTCATAACAATGAACAAGAGAGATAATTAAAGATAAATCATATAACACATGACATATGTGGGAAACCCTCTTTGGGGGGGGGGAGAACCCACTAGAACCTATAATTATATTATTATCCTATAATAACAAGAACCAATTTAGAATAGATGTAATTGATCAAGGAACTATAATACACATTTAGTGAGACTATAATCCCACAAGGTGATACAACACTTGTCTAGGTAAGCTATAATAACAACTAGACTAATTAGCTGATAAGATAACACAAAAAACCTATGAATTTATGTTTTCAACACCTGATGATGGACTTATATTTATCACTTTTCACCTTTACTCATACTCAAACAACAAGATCACTATTTTTCCATCATAATTATGAACTTTAGATTATATAAATAGTCATAAATTTATTATGATCTTAAAATCATCCATAGGGCACTCTACCCATTTTTTTCTCCATAAATCACAAACATAAGACTCTCTCAAATCTCTCTCAAGTCTCTCACTCAAGTCTTAAAACCATCATCTTTTGGTTCCACTATTTATAGAGCATACTTGATAATCAACACCTTGGTTAGCCATTAGGAATGAATTATCCCTTAATTAATATCACACATGAAGACATAAATCAATAAAAATATTCATAGGCTAGCCATAGCATCTATGGGTCACCCTTAAGGAACTACACCTTTCAATTAGGCCCTTATAGCCCTTATAAGTCTCATGTGAACCCATTCACTCCTTTATAACTTCATAAAATAAAAAATAACGACTTTAAAAATAATTTAACCATTAAATATCATGTATATTTCCCCCTTAATTTCTAACAACCAACATAGTACCCTTCTACTTAAGCACAATTTGCTCAAACAACATTTTGTGCACACAGTCACTATGAACCAACACACGGTCAACTTATAAATTTTTTTTCATACTATATAAATTTTTTAAAACATTTATAATGCAAAAATATCATCCTCATGAAGTTTAAAACACTTTCAAATAGTTAATTCAACATGAGACATCAAAATAACATCAATACAAGCTCAATTATCCTTCTTAGGTCACTTGTAGAATATACATGAACACATTAAACTTTAAACCTTCATAAATATGATTGTAATAACTTTCATATCTCAACATATATATTTATATATGTGACTTATAATCCTATACCACTTTTTTTTTACACCATGTGTAAATTTTATCTAGATCAAAAGATATGGCCAAAATACAGAGCACTAGTTTTTCCTTTGCAAATTCAAATATTCAAAAGCAAACAATCACAGTTAAAATTTGAAAAATATGATAAAATATTGATTCCTCAATTATTATATTAAACATTCATCATCCATATTATTTTAAAAATCTCAACCTTTAACACATAGTCTGCTAATGCCAAATGTTAGACTTTAAACATGTTGACCTCATCTCATCCACTCTAACAACTTTGACTCAACATGATTTATCCATATTTTATACATAGCTCAATATTTATAAATTATAAATATATATCACTTTGGCCTCTTTAATTTAATACACACCATTTATCTCTATATGTATGATCACTTGCTCACCACTGATCCTTAGAAGAAGCTTGATCTTTAGCTCTACACAATGTTAAACATTGAACACTTGGCACCATCTTGTTACTTCATGACATCTTGGAACAACACATTTTTTCAATGATTATTGAACTTTAACTTGTGTGAAAAAATACTTGGAACCTTACTTATCTACTTAGAAAGCCAACTTTTCACAGTCATATATTTTACCTCACTCACTCGCATGATCTCAAATTTAGACCATATGATCACCTCATATAGGAGAATTTAACCATGTGAAAAAATACTTCTAGAAAAATTGGACATGTTAGATAGAATTCCACTAATATGATCACTCAAATTTTTCTACCATAGAGACAACTATGTCAAAGACTTGTTTGGGAGACCAAATTTGAATATGCATATCTTTTGTCATGTTTCAACACTTAACCTAAGAGTTAGCATAAATTAACTAGGTATAAAATTGAACAAACCCATATGATCACCTTCTCATAAAATTTCTACACTGTGAGATATGCCTTCACCAAACTTCTTACTTGGTTATTTCTTATGTCATGCAAATTTGGTTAAGTATGAGAAAACATTGTTAAAATGTTTGGGAGCCCAAATTTTCACTTGCATATCTTTTGATGCACTTAGCCGCATGAATTAAGATTTAGTGCATAATAACTAGGCATAATATTGAACAAACCCATGTGATAATTTCCTCTTAAAACCTCCATGCATGTGAATATTGACATCATAAACATGCTTACTCAGCTATATTTAAACATATAAAACATTATCAAAAATCCTAAGAGCCTAACTTTACACCCACATATCATTGAATGTGTCTACATGCATGAACTAAGATTTAGTGCATTAAAACTAAGGACTAATATTATTAAAAATATATGACCAACTCCCCCTGACTCATACACACATGCAAATGGTGATTTCATCAAACTCCCTACTCATATTTTATACCACTAGACCTAAAATGTCTAGATGACAACAATGATCAACCATATGAAATTCACTCATGCACACTAGAAATAAAATCTTACAAAACATCATAGGGATATTTTTCACATTCTCAAAACTCTATACTCATCCCTAAACATCTCTAACCATGCCAAAATATAATATCAACCAATCATACTTTAAGCATACTAGAAAAAACACATTACACACTTTGTCATTATTACTTAGACTATCAAGGCTCTTCATCCACTCACCTAGACACATTAATGACATCATTGACAACTCTCCAACATATCTTGGCATAATATTAATTAAAAAGTCAAATTTTCATACTAGTGGAAAACCTTGTGATTTATGAAAACATCCCCAAACTCTTGTAAAGTAGGGAAATCTCTTAAGTTAGGTTTATTTCCTTAGTTTTGTCTTCTCTTTTATAAAATATTATATTCATACTTATATTAATGTTATCTTGAGTCATAAGGCTAAAATAATTCTTGGAGACTTTACATTTTTATGGTTTGAAGAATTACTAA
Source organism: Torreya grandis (assembly GCA_037957365.1). Lineage (NCBI taxonomy): Eukaryota > Viridiplantae > Streptophyta > Pinopsida > Cupressales > Taxaceae > Torreya > Torreya grandis. The sequence continues at coordinate 194,996 of JARHVA010008815.1, forward strand.
ATTTTGCTTATCATCAAGACATTGGACACTCTTTTCAAAATAGTCTATATTGTCTTGATGTGCATGAATAAAATACTTGACTAGGATTATTTCACTTGATCCTAGTTGGGTTAAATTTAAGTTTAATCTAGTCTTAAATATTCTTAAATATATTTCCACTTTCTCTTATTTATTTATTACTAGATATTTTTTCCTTGTGCAAAACTCTATTTCCATAGTTCTCTCACTTTCATGCATTTAGTTTTACATTATAAATAAAATTTAGTTAAAATAAAGTAATAAAAATACCTATAATAAAATAATTTTTATAAATTAAAATAAGATAAAATAACTCTTGTTTCAATTGGAGTAGTATGTAGCTCTACCTAGCAGTTTTATAATGTTACATAGACCTTATGATTGGCCTAATTTTTATCATAATATTTAAGGAAATATTTATTTCATTGGACCTTGCCACAAATACACCAACCTTAATTTTACCCATGCCTTGGTAATGGCACTTGGTTGCCTCTCATGGTAGGATTATAATTGCATGGGGGAGGAGGATTATTGATTTGGTAACCATGAGTTTTTAAACCTCCTTTTGTATTTCCTTAAAATATTTCAAATATATTCATGAATTTAATACTAATTTTTAAATTCTACCTATTTAAAAAATGTATTCACTATATATTTGCTATTTTGAGCAACTTTACTCTTCATTTCATGTTTATAAGTAATTCTAGATTTTTTAGTTTTATTCAGCCATGTAGGTTGATTCTATGGCATCAACTAAGGTATTATGATTTTTTAGGTTTATTTCATACATTATGACATCCATTAGACCAAATTTTAACTATGGTAACACTAGTCTCCTAATATTGCATATAATTCACATAATGGATTAGATCCAAAAATTTATCCATGTACTTAACTAAAAACATGTTTGATTGTAATAGATTAAATTTATCTTATTTATTTTATCTATAATTAGTTGGTGTGTATGTCATTTTTTTTTAATTTTTTTAATTTTGATAGTGGATTTATCATACTCTTTCATCTTAGCCAAGTGGACCCACCATAACATAGCATCACCTTCTAAGAAATATATATCAATGTGTGCCTACATGTTCAAAATGATATCATTTAGTCCAAAATATTTTTGTAGGATAAATAGCAATTCCTTAGTATAATCTCAAAAAAAATTCCTTCTTTTATATATTGGAAAGACTTTCTTAATCTCTCTTAAAAATGGATTTTCTTCTTGAAAAACACAATGTCTTTCTTCCAATTGTATTTGCTCACCTTGTTGGTTTTCATCAAGAATATTTTTGTTGGCCTGATATCTCATCAATAAAATATTCATAATCCTCTAATGTGATTTGGAGAGCCCATAAAACTCCCAATATACCCTCAAAAACGTGTACATTATCTCTGAGAAGAGGTGGCGGAGGTTTTTTTGTGTCCCTAATCTTTACTTTGATCAAAATTCTCATCTTAATTCAAGTGTTAGCCTCATTTTCTTGTTAAGGATCTTATCCTTCCCTCAGCTTGTCCTCATCTTTGATTTATGTAATTTATATCATTATTTCCATTTTCACTTTGTGTCCTCAACATTCTTGTTGAACATAAAATGAACCTCATAAAATACACCCTACAAAAAATTATTAAGTCAATAAGTCAACATAATCATGAATAGTATATCCCATTTACCTATTAGAACATAGTCTTAAATATTTATTATCTTAAAGTACGTACATAAAATGTGTAATATGCTAATTAAAATGTTTTATACTTCGATGTGATATATAAGTTATTGATATCACATAGTGATTTTATCTGGTCTAAACTATAATTAAATAAAATATATTCTTAGTCTTTTTTAATGTATAAATGTATCTAATAAGTTCATTATTTATGTGTATGCCTATGGTGTTTCATGATAGGAATAAAGTATATTATTATAATTTAGCTATGTATGTTTAATATATGGATCTTAATGAGTTATTCTTAGCTACATAATACTAAATTACTCTACAATTAAGATAGACATGAAACATAAAGGAATCACATTTTATTATTTTAATAACTTGTTAAGGATTTTCATATAATTATCTTATGCTACCCATGTCAACTTATTCTTTGAATTTAACTTTTATCGACAAATTTACATTAATTTTTTTTATAGGTGAAAACTAGATTTTACATAGACCTACAAACCAAAGTTCAACATAAAAAATATGTAAATACAAAACAAAAATGAACCAGGCCTACATGTCCTACCAAATGCTAAGATTCAACAAAGTTTTATAAAAACAAGAGCGAAAAAACAATACTAAAACACAAGGACATGTATTATAGTTCTTTAGAATGGGTCTCTTTCCTAGCACCACCTATCTTCTTCTTCATATTACTACTTATCATACCTCTATTTTAAGTTCCACAACCTTTTACAACTTGTATTCCATGTTTAGTTAAGCCTTTGTCCTTCTCCACCCTCTTTTGTGCTTTCTTGGATTTAGAATTCCCTGAGGTGATGGTGAAAATGTATTTGCCTTTTCTATTTGGGGGTCCATCTACCTCTCTTCTACTTCCTTCTACCATTTTTGGGTCCCCCATCCCTTCCCTCAACTTGTCCACTTATTGCTTTAAATCATTCCATTAGTTCACCAACTACTTGCCCATTTTCTATAGATTGTCATGAAAATATATCACCTTTTTCCTATATCCCTATGCAATCTAAGTCAAATCATCACCCCTCTTCCATACTTATATAAATTTTAATTCATATATTTCAAATATATAATTTTCAATATCCTATGGGGAACTAAAGACTTATATTAAACTTCTTTCCCACATTCTTATCTAGGGGAGAAGAATCATATAACTTCTTTTTATCCTTCTTCCTGACGTCCCATGGGTGAATAGGGTAGATGGAAGGACAAGCCTCATCCTTCCTACCCTTAGTTAAGTTTCCCTTATCATATTTATTCTCTTTAATACTATACATAATATTAATTTATTAGTTACTCATGGGGATCTCTCTTTTAGTGAGTAGGAAAATTAGTCCTTGGTGGATTATGTTAGAAGAAGGTTTTTATTGGAAGGATAGGGCTAAAGATTCTAGTGATATGAGGAGATAATACAATAAACTAATTTTAATCCCTTTTAAATGTTTTAATACAAAAAAATGGTCTAAAAATATATGAGGTAACTTTCCTTCAAAAGTTAAATAGCACATTACTATAAGTAGATATCTAGCCATCTCCTTGGAAGATCAGCCCTGAGAAATCCCTTCTTATTCATTTGGAATATGGTGTCCATCTCAAAGAATGCTTGTATGAGATCCTATTTCCACATTTTGTCTTTTAAGGCCTTAATTCATTCACAATACATACCCATGATTCCCTTGATTAGATTTTTCATGACATCCACTTTGACTCCCCTAAAGACAACTTGGTGTTATTTCCATCCTTCCACAAAATCCCTAGCCAACATTTCATCATGCCATTCAATTCAGATAATAAACTCCAAGATTCCTCCCTTTCTCAAAATTTTCCAAACATTCTAATTTTCTTAGACTTTTTCATATTAAATGGGTTTAAAGTAGTCTAAATCTCCCCCCGTGCTATTGATCTTGCTTCTATTTAGATGCTGAAAGTTGTAGAGGACTGAGTAGTAGTTTGAAACTCTATTTTTTTATTTTATCCAACATCCATTACCAGGAACCTTTTTGACACGATGTGTTTCATAATTTTATTTTAATTTAGTGTCATAATTATGACATAATGTATGATTCTAACTTTACTTAGGAATGTTTGTCTTTCATTGTGCATCCCCACTATAATCTTGAGAGGCTTAATAGTACAAATCATTATTGATCTAGGGATAGATATGGGATGGGATATTGAAGGGTCATATTCACATGGATAATTTTAAGTTGAGTAAGCCCATATTTTTAAGTGTGTCAACAACTATGTTTCCCTCTTCGTAGATGTGTGAGATTGAACACTCAATTGAGTGAAGGAGATAGTTGGCATTGGTAATGATTTGGTTGATACTGTGGGAAGGTTTTACCTTTCTTGATATGGCATTTAGGACGTTCAACAATTGCATTCATTTTAAAATAACTATAAATAGCTGTACATTAATTTTTAATTACATGTATTATTGTTAGTTTTAATATTCCATTTAACCTTATTATTTTAGCAACCTTGAAGTATTTTAAAATAACTATGAACAACTACATTTATAAATGATTTTAACATTTTTATATTGTATTATACATAATGAGTGTTTTTTTCCATTATTATATTTAATATTCCAAACTTAGATAACATATCCATTAGGTAGAAAAATTAAAACTCTTTAAAACTAAGGTAGGTATAATATAATAGTTGTTAGTTATTTTATTAATATTTTTATTTATCAATGCATGATCTCATAATACTCAAGAAACCATTAATTAAAAATCACAAACATATTATAAATCCACAATATAAAAATAATTTGTTCACTTATGATTGTCTTTAATAAACATAGAAACCTTGTACACAATTTGTAATCATTCAATATATATCTGATTATACAAGGAATTCATATTATTGTTCCCTTCCAAAGTTTAAAAAAATCACTATATTGTAAAAAGTGAACATTTATTCTTATGATTAAACCCAAAAGGAAAAAAAACATTTTATAAATCATAAGGGAAGTAAAGATTCACATATATAATTTAATTATCAATTTAAATATTACATATAAGAAGAATGTGATACTACAATATTTAAATCCCTAAATATATTAATAATTCTTAACCAATTCATAACCTATGAATTAATAATCTAATTACTTCTAGGCACATAATATAGATCAAATAGAGTGACTATAACCTTTTAGGTATTCCATAATCTATTTTAGATTACAACAAGCAAATTTAACTTAAAATGTTAAAACATGACCATGTAAAGATAAATTGTATGTATATAAATAAACTAGTAATTGAAACACAGTCATGAACATCCTTATACAATACTTATCAAATTATAACTTATAACCCTTCATAATAAATATTTTGGATGTATTACTATTATTCTAGTTTGTATACATGAGAACATGTAAAACAACATGCCATAATAAAGTATATTATATTAACCAACAGTGGTATACATATAAATAACAAAGAATTATTCAACATTAATTACAAGTGCCTTGAGACAATTGACTTTAATCAATGTAAAATATTACTACAGGAAGCCTAATCAGATTCATCTTTTCTTGATAACTCGGTAACTTAATAATTATTTGATTAATATAATAGTTTATAATTCAAGTATAAACTATCATTAAAATCAAATCTTACTCATTTTTAAAAAATAACATAACATGTGCTATTCATTGAATTGTATACAACCATCATCCAAAGGTTAGTTTCATTATTCTCAAAATATAACACAATAAAATCCAAACTTGTAAACAATAAACATAAAACCTGATCATGCACTCAATTAAATTTTAGAATTTTTTTCAATAATGTCTAATCCATACAATAAGTAGTATATTAAATTTTTCATGCTTTACCAAAAAAATAATATAAAAGTACAATCATTTACATTGAAATAGGAAACAAGTAACTGGTATGAAATATGATTCATAGAATCAAATTCTTCTTTAATATTCTTCATATCTAACCATGCCAAGATTGGACAAGAAAATCCCAAACATTAGTGGATAAATATTGGACTTACCCACCCCAACATTTAACTTGGGTGTCAGAACATGTTACAACATAAGGATACATAAGATAAATATCAAGCTATTATATGGATGCAAAATTTATTTATTCATCCATATTGTTTACTTTAATTAAGTTCACATTATAATGTCTATTAATTATATAAAAATTAATTATTTATTTTGCATTTAGTTATGATTAATAATTATGAATTATAGGTTATGAAATATCATATTCATTAACTCCTTACCATCTGTTAATTTATTTTTGAGTTCATAACTTTTCATCATAACATGTAATCCATGCCAATTAGGTCTTAGATACAAGTTATTTTTAACCCTATCTATTATTTCTTATTATTTCCAATTTCTAAATAATTAACCTTATATTCATTAATTAAGTTGTCTAACCATTTTCCCACCATCATAGGTTATATAATTAACTCAAGGAGTTACTAATAAGGTTATATGTAACTTCTAATATGTTTTTTAATCTTGAAAATTATATATATATATATATAAATGTTGAAGTTTTTATTCAAATATTATTGTAACTATGGATTTATCCCCCATAGCCTTATGGATTAAATTTTTTAATAGTGTTGTTTACAACCTTATTAATAATTTGTGATTCCAAGTGAACTACCAAGATATAGATTATATTCCTATAGTAAACATGTAGTTATAATTTATATATTCAAGTAATGTAATTAACCAATTAAAATTATTTACTTATGATACATACCTAACCTTAAATTATTTTAAAACCCTCAATTTAATACTTGTAGAGGTTTTCCCAATTACTTCCAACACCTTGTTAAGGTTACAAGGTTCTATAGTTAAAGGTTAGGGTTTACCCAAAGTATTAAGTCTAGCCATATAAATATACTATTTCCCATCATGAAAAATAAACATAGAATAATAATTAAGGATTCCTTAATACTATTTTGAAATATAATTCCATACAATGGTTTAACACAAAATGAAAAAAAATTAATACATAATACAATACAAAAATATATTGTAATTTCATATCCATAACTAAATCAAAACCCTTATTGAGTTGGTTTAAAATAGTTATGGAGAAATTTATTTTCACACTAACTCTTATGAAAATAAATTCATGGAATAATTATTAGGATTTTCATTTACTTCTCAATTTTTCATGTTTGTTAATGTAATTGAACTTGTGTCTTCTCCATTAAAATTTTATGTTCTTTTATTCTCAGTTATTCACATTGTGCAATCCTTTTGTTCTTCTCAAACCATTCTTTCTCCTTTTTATTATTTTACATGTTAATGAATAATGCAAAACCTAGGGTCTTATAATATTTCATACACTTAAGTCCTTAATTAACATAATAAAAATGGATAAACTTTATTATTTCATGAAATTAAACTAAATCTCAAATTACATTTCATGGATTAATCAATATTGAATGTAATGATTGGGTTTTGCATAAATTCCTTAAGATTAAAAATGACAATAAACTTATCAGAATATATTACTTTTGTATTTCCTTGTTGACCAATTAAAATTTGTTTATCAATAAATAATTATATAACTTCTCAATGAAATCCTAATCGGTATTGACCTATTTAACACCCTTGTGGGTTTGATAATGTGAATAGAGATAGTGTTAGGATTTTGGGTGAGGTTATTTCCTAATCATGCCTTTTTTTCTTTTCTTTCTATTCCTTATAACCCAATTACTTATTTTAACATTTATAAGACCTATTGAAATGGTTTATATTCCATATCCCATTCTATGTCCCTTTTAATATGATATAAAACTTAATTCCTTTCACATTATGCAATGTCCCACACATTAGGCATTATGAACTTGCATCCCAATTGCTATAAAAAATTACTATGTGAGGTTAGTCACTAAACCATGGTTTATATAAGTTCTAACTACATATTGATGAAATATGAATTTGTTACCTTGCTTATTTTTGTTATATCTATGATTTTTATTAGTAATCAAGTTATGATGAGTCTAACTAACAGTGTTTTCTCTAACTAGTTTTTTTTTATCATAACACTTATTTTTAGTGTAGAATAAAAGTAAATAAAGATTTAAACATATATATTCAATAAATTTAATTAATATGAATTGGGGTACTTATTTTTTCTCTCTCTCTTATCATATCTACCTTCAATTTTCAATGTGTGTTCCTGCAACCAAGACTATCTCTTGATGGACAATCCAGGAACCTAAAAATTATCCATAAAACATCAATATTACTTGGAAAAATGATAATTGAAAAATTCATGATAAAACTAATTAAAAAAAAATGGCCACTAAACATTCATTAATACATGAAAATAGTAATAATAATAATAGTTTATCACAATTAAAATACTAAATTGAATATAAATCCCATATCTTAACATACGATCACAGATAGAAAACATACTAAATCAAATGAAATGGTCATAAATAATGTTATTTATACAATCCCCATGCCTCTTGTAACATATTATGACATGAAAATAAAGTCTTATTCATGGTTATATGACATCATCCCCTCCTGATAGCAATTTGGATATTTTATATGAAGATTTAATACATGTAGAGGAATGAACACAAAGAGAATAATATAACTAATATATTATATTAAACACTCATTACAATAACAATATGAAGCTTACATATTTATAGGAATGTATTTCCTATAAATATGTAGATTTACTTAACCAATGAATATCCCCAAATATCTCAATATTAACAAATAACTTATAGACATAATATTATTATTACTCACAATAATATAACTCTCAAATAGTAAATTCTAACTACTAACCTATTACTAAATTATTACTCTCATAATTATTAACATTACAAATAAATGTGATGACTAACATTTTATAACATTCCCCCTAGGACTTACAAGATAATTTGTGTTTTCATAGGACTTAATGAAAGTAGAGAAGGAACACATCAACCTCTCATCAACAATTCATTGTCGAGAGCACATAAATCAAATCAATGTGAGAAATCTGAATAGGAACCATCTTCCATCAATCATTAATTGAGGGAACCTCATCAAAATATACAATATGAGAACTATAAAAAGGAACCATGTATTCAACTTTCACTCTTGCATCTCTTAAACACCTTATTTTATGTAGTATACTATATGGTAAAATAGGAAATACACCTCTTATTTGTCACTTATACAAACAAGTATAGAAAATAAAATAGATGTACCCATATAGTAGAAGCACCCCTTTGTTAGTGGCTAATGAGATGAATATAAATCCTCTATCCTATAGTGTCCTACAACCTCCAAAATATGTTTTGCTTACTGAATGAGTTTTGTCATTGAGGTTGATTTTCATGTCATTTCAATAGAAAAGATCCCTTCTTAATTTTGACATACTTATTTCAATTTAGACATTGGTTTCATATGATAATGAATCTATTACAATGATAAAATTTGGATTTTATGACTTTATTATTAATCTTGATTACATACTAAAAATATAGGTATATATATCATTTAACAAATAGACTAAAAATTAAAGAGTTTTATAATCTATGACTTACATGCAAAAATAGGTAAAATGACTCAATAATAAAAATGATATGAAAGACATATAAATAAACTTTAAATTTTAATAAAAATATAATTAAATATTGGATTTGATAGTATAATTAACCAATCTATATAATTAAATATGACACACATACCTCTACACTCTTCATACAAAATGGTATTTTGCACACAACAAGACTTTAAAACATATATATGTTCTAGGTAAGGATGTACATGGGTTATGATAGATTCAAATGATGAGTTTCATTCAGTTTATAGATGTATAATTTAATTGAATATATAAAACCATATAAATGACACCCTTATGTTCTAGCTACATTCATTTTGTAGTCTCAGGTTGATGGTCTTGGTAAGATTATCACTCAAAGAGTGGAGTCATTAAGTTTATATGGATATAATCAAAGGATGATATAATATAATATAATCTTCTTATGGTATAATTCCAACCTCAATAAAATCAATATCAAATTAGATTTAATAGCATCATTAACATGATTATAGGTAGTTTGTGTAACTGTTCACAAAATGTTTTGTTAGAGATAATGGGCATGGCATATAAATAAGTATCTACACACTTGATCAGAGGGTGAATGAAATATATATCTAGTAGAATACAATATTAATATAACATACAATATATTATCTATCATTGTATATTAGGAGCATGAGTATCAGATATACAAAAAGTGATACAACTATTGAATTAGGATTTTAGGTTAAATCAATGAGTGAGTTAACACACCAATAATACCATGTCACTATTTTATTTATAGTGAACTATAATAATGTCCACTAGGGTTCATTCTAACTAGATTTACAAACTGGAATCTAAATCTTTAATGAAATAGCATGTTGCTCCTTTGATTGGAATGTCTAATGTAAAAAAAAACAAATCTTTGGATAGGAATTAATGATCAAACTACTCATTTTTCACCTTGTGAGATTATTCTCTCTAACTATATATTATTACATGCATTTAAGATGGAGTTATATATGACCTTGAGCTAAAAATGCACCTAAAGTTGAGACAACTACTACATAAATAAATAGCAAATAAAAACCCAAACCCAAATATTTAAATCAAAAGCTTAATCTATATTAGAATATTTTCAAATAAAATATTATTTCATTAGTTGTGGAAACCATAATAATTATCATACCTTCCCATTATTGTGCTTAGATTCTCATATTGCTCTGATACTAATGATAGTGATTTGGAGAAACTATATGCAAATTTAATACATACAAAGTAACCAAACATAGAGAGATTAATATAAATGATAAATTATATTGCACACTCATCATAATAACAACATGAAGCTTACATATTTATAGGAATGTATTTATATAAATATGGATTTTTACTTAACCAATGAATCTCCCCAAATAGATTAATCTTAAAAAATAACCTATAGATGTAATATTATTGTCACTCATAACAATATAACTCTCAAATAGTAAATTATAACTACTGACCTATTAGTTAATTATTACTCTCTTAATTATTAACATTAGAAATCAATGTGAGGACTAATATTTCTTAACACCTCCATAAATTGGAAACATCCTAGTGCTCATTATTCAAAATAGGTAAGGGTAGTTACTAGGGTTTTTTTAATCTTCCCCTATAGCATTCCACTCACTTAACTAGACCCACTAGACCAAACATTTTTGTATCTATTAGCTTTGTATAGTGATGTTTCTATGAGATAGCATAAAGAATGATTCAAATTGGATATTCACCATGTCTTTCACCTAGAATTTTACCAATTCAAAACATGTGGAGGATTAAGCACACATTTTATAAGTATAGATACATAGAACACACTATGTATTTTGGATAAATAAGGTATAAGTTCCAACTTGTATGCAACAAGTATAATATTTTGAAATATATCAAAGGTTAAAACAAACTATCATGCTAGTTTTAAATCTTTTCTAAACTTAATGTAAACCTTATGAGGGTGTACCCTTAGTAATACCTTGTTTATAACTTGAAATTTGCTTGGAAATCTCTTCAAATCTACATAATGTTTCTATCTATTGTATTTATCATTTATTTTTTTGTTAATGATAATAAGTTATTCATAATATTATTTTAAATAATGTTGTTCTCTAAACCTTACCATCCAATAGGTTTTGTACACTTCCTTATATAAAGAGATTAAAATTGTTCCATTTACAATAAAGAATGATAAATATTATTGTATACAAATTCAACCTTATAAAGGTAATATTATAATTTATTTGGATCCATCACATAAATGATAATCATATATTATAGAACCAAATTCACTCTCTCGATTTGACTATCCATTTATGGATGATAATTGGAGCTAAAATTTACTATTTTGTGAAAAGCTCTAATTAAAATTTCTCAAAAATGATAAGTAAACAACTTGTCTCTATCAAATATATTTACACTTGGCTCACCACGAATATGGAAAACCTATCTAAAAACCCTTTATACAAGAATGAAGGCATCATTATTGATATTTCCTAGAATAAATTTGGAAAATTTGGTTGTTTTTTCCATAATTACCAAGTTAATATAATTTATTTTTATTGAATTGGTAAAACCTTAAATGAAATACATGGTAGTTATAGTTGATTTATCTTTCCTAATATATAAATTACAAATTTGTATTCCTATAAGGGGATGTTCCAATATAACCTATTGATATTATATACATTTTATAAAAAAAATTGCCATATCTTTCTTCATTTTGGGAGAGAAATAATACTATTTAAGTTTAGGTATCATCACAGTGACACTGGGATGAGAATAATGTGGGGCCATATGAACCTCTTGTATGATTAATTACCTAAATATGCCCTTGTTTTGTAAAAATATTTACCCATGAAACCTTAAAATACCATTTAAAATAGTATAATTTATTGAATAATTTTTATCTATATATACTTGAACAATTTCATGACTGATTTATTTAAAATAATTTACTTCTCCTTCTTGTTCCAATAGTTGTTCTCTCAGTTCAAACATGAGACAAGATATGGTAGTAAATTTTACTATTATAATAATAGCATCAACCACTTTTTTTTAAATTTCATTGACATATTATATGTCCATATCATACTCAATATCAATTCTAGCCACCTACATTATTAGGCATTTAAATTTTTCAAGAGTATATAAATGTTTAAGACTATAATAATATTTCAATAAATTTAAAGGATTACCTATAAGAAAATGTCTCCACACTTTGAGATCATGTGCAACCTAAATTGATTTTATATCATTTGGTATATAATTATATTTTCTTAGCTTTAATTTGTGTGTCTCGTATGCCATAATTCTTCCATCTTGTGTAAAAACCTATTGAGGTCCATCTAATGATGCATTAATCCATAACTCAAAAGATCCATTGGGATAAATAACCATAATAATAGATGTTAAATTAAGTTATTCTTTAAGTTTTTGAAAATATTATTCAAAATTTGGAAACTATTTAAACTTTTTACCATTTATTTCTAAAGATGTAATCAGATGTATTATCCTGGGAAAATCTTTCACAAACTGACAATAGTTGTGGACCCATGAAATAATGAAATTAATGTAAATTTATAGGGGTTTTTCACTCTTTAATAAACTTATTATTTATAATATCTATTTCAATATTGTAATTAGTAATGATATGACCAAATAGTGAATTTTTCTTTTATATAAAAAATAACTACATAGCTTACCATTTAACCTATGTTGTCATAATCTTTGTAAAAATAATCTAAAATAATTTTTATGTTCCTACTCATTCATATATTAAATTAATATTTTCTCAAGAAACACCATGATAAATTGATTCAAATGGTCCTACAAATTAACATTCATGAAGTTCCTGATAGATGAAGCGCATTGGTTACACCAATGGAATAACTACTAACTCATAGTTTCCATACTGAGTTAAGAATGTTATATTTTATGTATCTTACTATTTGATATGTAAATTGTGGTATATTTATCTAAGATAAATTTTATATAATATTCCTTCCCATTTCATTTTTTATCAAAAATATCATGTATCCTTGGTAAGGGATATATATATATATATATATATATATATATATATATATATATATATATATATATATATATATATATATATATATATATATATATATATATATATATATATATATATATATATATATATATATATATATATATATATATATATATATATATATATATATATATATTTAAACATACAATAATTAATACATAACCAAAAAGACAATCCTTATTTTTAATAAATAAAACTTATGCCCCCATGGTGAGACACTTGATATTATTAAACTTTTATCTAAAATATATTATAGTTGAATTTTAAAATATTGAAGATTTATAATGTTCATCCTATATAGAGGTTTTGAGGTAGGTGCACATCTTGGCATAATTTTAAAGGCAATGTCAAATTTCCTTAATAGTGGAAACCCTAGTAATAACTCTTAGAAAACATCCTTGAACTCTTTTAAAATAGGGTAATCTCTCATTTCATTTTATGTTTCCTTATTTTTATATTATCTTGTATATAATATAAATCCTTTTTTTACAATCATGTTATGTTTTAAGGTTTAAAAATGTTTTAGAAACTTTGAATTTTTTATGCCTTGAAATATTACTATATTTTCCTTACCATTGAGACATTAGACTCTCCTTTAAACCCATTCTAGGTAATTTTAATTTGCATGAAGCAAATTCATGTCTAATATTTTGTCATATGATCCTAGTGTGGCTTAATGTAGGTTTAAAAAATTCTTATTGTCTCTTAAATATATATCCACTTTATCTAATTACTTTATTACTAGATACCTTTTTCATATGTCAAACTCCACTTACCACACTTGTCTCATTTTATTAGGTGTGTTTCTATATTATCAATTAACTTTAGGTGAAATGAAATTATATTAATACCCAAAAATTAATAATGATTACGAAAGACCATATAAAATACCTCTTGTTTCAATTTGAGAGGCATGAAGCTCTTCCTAGTAGTTATCTATTATTACATTACCTTATGGTTGTCCTCCTCATAAGAAATATATTTGGGACAATATTTATTCTAGTGAGAGTTGTTAAAAATATAACAAATTTAATTTTGACCACACTATGGTTATAGCACCATTTTGGCTCATGTGGTATGATTGTAAATATGTGTTGAAGGAGGAGCATTATTTTAATAACCTTTATTATTTGAACTTCATTTTACATTTCCTTGAAATATTTCATATCTATTATTTAATTTATTAATGATATTTTTAAAAATTTCTCTTTTAAACCATTTAATAAATGTAGATTTATTTATTTGGGTAGATTTACTCATCATTTCTTACATGTATTTATGAATTAAATTTTTAAGGTTTATTGAGTGTAAATCCTAAGTTGTTAATAGGTTGAGTATAATAAATTAGGGTACAAAATATGCAATAAATACATCCATTGATTTGTGAAAAATTTAATCTAATATGATGTTTCTAAAAATATAAATGAATTAAATAAATAAGTACTTAGTTGGAAAATTATGTAGAGGAATTAAGGATAAGTCCTCAATAACATCATAATCTACTTTGCAATCCAATTGGTCACATGCACATGTTCATAATTGTCCTTGTTTGGAAATAATTTACTCTTATCATAAAATCTTTAGGTTTGATGGTCTACTTAAATATAATATATTACTTGAGGTGTGTTTAATGATTTTATATCCTTAATTTCACATTCAAATTCAATTTATACCTCATACCATTTATCTTTCCACAAGCTTGATTCATGATTCCACTAACCTTCTTGTTAAGCTAGACACCTAGGCTTCAAAACCCTAAATCTTGCTCTATGTAAAGAAGAAACCAAAATAAATGTGTAAATGGTCTTTAATTATCTTTAAAAACCTACATCAACCCCTTTAAAGTCCTCATACTTCCTTCCTCCTTCCTATTCCTTTCACAAGTTTTTTAATCTCTTGACAAGGCTTATATGGGCTAGTAGCCCTATTTTGGCCTTTTTTATTTATTAAAAAAATATAGGCTCTATTTTCTAGATATAATACCATATGCATGCTTCATTTATCTAGTGTCAAGTGTGTGTATATTTTCTTATCTCAATTCATCCTCTATCTATCACTTTCTTTGCTAAAAAACACTCCTTTAGGCCTATTACAAAACCTCTAAGCCCAAATCCATACCATCTATACTCATTTCCACTCCAAAACACTTGATTAACCTTTGAAACCTTAAATATAGTATGAATATATATTTATACCTCATTATGATGTTTAAATCTCTTCCAATCACTTAAACCCTAGTTTTAGGGTTTTTTAGGCTTGTACAGACCCATGGAGTTTTAAAATTTGTTAGCTTGAGTTATAGATCACTTAAAAGACTAAAATAAAATATTCCACCTCTATTTTCACTTTTACCAACTTATAAAATAGGTTAGAGCTTCTATTAAACCTTCCTTATCATGAATAATCCCAAATATAGAATTCTGAGCACTAACATGGACTATGGGGTAAAACATATCTCAATTTTATTTTTATTAGGATTTTGATCACCTTGATTAGTTATTAAGACCCTTAGTAGGTATGGATCATCACTAAAACACTATAGTATAATCCCAAGCTCCACTTATTGGTAGATATTATGATATCACATTAATTATCATGTTTTTAATGCTTTAACAAGACTATGATAACTTAGACAGTTGTAGATTATCCTTCTATATATAAAAAATATTTGGTGCACTCATGAATATTTAAAAATTCTTAATACTCAAGAACCATCCATTACCTTCCACTTGTATTGATTGTATTTTCATCTACTAGCCTTTGATCTTTATCAAAATAGGCTCTTTTATCAAGAATAGGGGTATCATAGTAGTCAAAGATCTTACTACTTTCTCAGACCTGTGTATTAGATTCCTATTATCATTTATTTATTCAAATAATTATAATAAAGTAAAACCTTTTATTCAATAAATCTCTTTATTTCCCATTTGACTATGCACCATCTATTGGACCTAAAGATCTTTTATAACAACAGGGTCTTTTTACATCTGTCTTAAGAGATTATCAATGGTCACAAAGATCTCCAAGGTTTTCTAACATTTTTATAATGGTGTGAACCACACCTTCAAATATTCAATTAACATGACAAATAAATAAGCTTTATTTCCCTATATAAGTTGACTATCAACCTAAAATAGGGTATGGTAGAATTATAACATTTGAGAGTTCACATGGTTGGTGAATATTTCCACTACAGTATAAGTCATACAAATTTATCTAAGGAGATGCTTACTGATATTCACACATTACTCCAAGATTCATAACTCTTGATGTTCATTAGTAAACCCCTCTTTCCAACTCTGCCAGTCAACTAGGTAATATGTAAAATCCTTTGATACTGAATTATTTACTAAAAATTTTAAAAATTCACATGCCAACAAGGATAACATACAAAATTAAATTACTAAAAAAAGGACTCATAGACAAAATACAAACCATCTTCTTCTAATAACATTCCTCAGCCACAACCAAACTCCCTCACATACTTATCACCCTGCATACATATTTTTGTCCTACTAACAATACCAAAACATCTATACATTGGGTCATAAAGGAGTATGAAAACAATATAATAGTAATAACATGGTATACCTCTTCAGAAATTAATTTACACAGTAGGAATATTTTTATTTATTCATTTACAATAGCATTGCTTATAATATGATCCAAGAATGGATCTTCAGGGTTCCATCAATCCTTTAGAGGTGATTACATTAATTTTATTTTTCTCCTTGATTTTCCTTTACTATATATTCCTTTCCTCTATATCTACTCTCCTATATATAATTCAACCTACCAAATGACTCTCTCTTTCTATTTTCAATGTACATTCTTTGGTTGGTTACACCAACCTTTTTTCCATAACCAATTCTCATCGTACAAAGGGAGTTTTATGAGTTCATATGACTTAAATTGAACATTACAGATGAGATAAATTACAATCCCTTATTTTGACTTTAATGGACCTCCTATACCAACTTTTTCACCTAAGCATTCCAAACACACAAAATAACCCTCCTAAACTCTTGACATATATTTGAATTTTAAAATTCTTTTTTTGGAGGGAAAAATCCTAAAGGTCACAAAACATAACTTCATGAATCTAAATGGATTATAAAACCACACATGGACAAAATAAGGTCTAACACACATATTGACATAAAATTTTGACCAACTTTGACTTTTAAATTGACAAAACTCAAAAATGCTGCTTCATGGCTTGATCTCATGAATCATACTCCCCAAGAGGGAGAAAACGTGAGACTCAAATTTATTCCTTATCTTAAAATTGGTTATTTGAGGGTCATTCATACTAAAAATGATACTATTAATCTTGTATGGTTCCATTCTCCTTTCCAAACTCTTATTTTTCTTCCTCTTGGCTTTGTCTAGCTTCCTTGTCATTGCATCTTCTACCTTTATGGCATGTTCCCACTATTTTACCTCTATATTTTATTACTTATCAACCTATGATAATTCACCTTAAACCATTTTATACTTATATGCAATCAAATTGTATTAATTTTTCTTCATGTTTGTTTGATGGCTTGCCTCATTGCTTTCTCTTATTTCTTGCTTGTCTAGTGGTGTTTGCTTCTTACTATTTATTTATTATTCTTCATGACACTCTATTGTCATATTTTTCATGTCAATATCTATCCTTTGTTGACCTATGGGTTCTTTTTCTTTATCTTCCTTACATTTCTTCACATTTTGATACTCTATTCTCTCATCTCACTCATTATGTAAGAGCAACTTCTCATTCCTCTCATCCTCATAATAGCACATTATTATTTGGAATATTTTTATATTTCCATATCCATGTTTATAAAATGATAACTTATATTTATCTTGATCCATTATGTTCCTCACCTTATTTTCCATTTCCTTGTTTGCTTTCTTACATATTTGCATCTTTGTTTGCTCACTTCTTTATGCTTCTCTTTGATATTCATCTCTTTTTGTTTATTGGAGTTCTTTCTTGAATTTTGCCTGATATTATTCACCTATTTTCATCCTCTTAGATGGACTGAACATGTCCTCCAACATCCTCATCTCTTCTTACAATTTTTTTGCATCAATCTCTTCAAAATCTTCATCATACCTTGGTGTACATTGTTCTCCATTGTCTAGGGTATATTGTTTTTTATCTTATCCTTAGACTTCATCATATGTGAGATTCACACCAACCTCATATTTTTTTACATCATGATTTTAAATCACTCTTTGAAGTGCTTCTTCTACAACTTTCCTTACTATGCATCCATTCATTAATGCTATTAATACCATGTAATAATTGTCTCCATCTTTGAAATCAAATTCAAACATATCATCATATACAATATTTTAAAAAACTTATTTAAAAAACTCACTTTCTCTTATTCATTCATTTACTTGTTCATATGGTTGTACATTCTTCTCACTTACTTGGTTTGCATGCACCATCTCACTTATTTGATTTGTAGGCTTTTTATATTTTTCTACCTTCATGCTTGCTTGGAATACATTTTTAACGTAATATTATTGTGATATAACTATTATTTTCACCACCAATTTACCTCCTTGTATCTTATTGGGATTCCACTTTCCTTTCTTTCCATGACTCTTATGCCTCATGCCTTGGTCATCTATCTTGCCAACTTTATGTTCCTTGTCATTTTACTTTTGTTTCCACACTTGTTCTTGTTTTCCATTCATTCTTTTGATTTGTTTTACCTCTTTTTTGAGGTTATCCTCTTACTTATCCATACCTATTTGTTTTAACCACGTAGGCCATACATATCCATGTCCATATTCTCCTTTTGAGGTCTATAATTCATCCTTCTTTCTCTCAACCTGAATAACATCCTTTTCTTCTTCACTTATGGAATCAAAATCAACATTTAAGAATTAATTTACCTTTAATAGAAACCACTGAAAGATTATGTCTTTATTTATGTCTTTATGGGTGACCTTCATGTCTTCTTCGCTGACCTTCTCATCTTCCTGGTGCACCATATTATTTGTTTCAGCTGCTATGCATGGAAATACATCATATAACTCATCTTTCTCTTCATTTTCATCTTGTGGAATGCTCTAAATCTTAAACACTTTGTATTCTTCATGAAGTTAATTATATTTATCATTATTCTACCACTTGAGGGGTGATATTATTGGCCCATTCTTCACCAATTTTGAGGCCTCATGTTTGGTCTTAACCACTTTCTTCTTCATACCTATAAATACAAACTCAAAAACAATTTTATCATATAAAATGAGAGACCACATAGAATATTTTAATGTCCTTGGCATGGATATTGTCCACCTTCGCTTCTTATCTTAATTAATTTTTGTTCTCAGAAATTATCTCTTATTTTTGTTCTCTTCAATGAGAAATCTCTTATCTACCACTTTTTCTTGTTGGTCACTTGGAAACATCTCTCTTTTCATGCCTCTTTGGGTTGCTTTCTCTCTCTTTTTCTCATCTTTCAAGACACCTTCCTTGTGCCTTCTTCTTCTCACAAGTGACTATAGTAGCCACTTCACCTTTATTTTAAAATTCCAATAACTCCATTGGATTTTTTAACTCTCCATGATCTTTACCATTAGTTCAATCATCTTAAATCTCTTCCTTAATTCTTTTCTTATGTTTATCACTTCTCTTTCTATGTCCTTCTCATCCATTCTTATTTGCTTTATTGGCATATTTAGATATTTCTCTTAGAAATCATATCAAGATTGCCTCTTAGACCTTTTTTTGGCCTTTACTCTTCTTTATTTCTCCCTCTAGGATCTCTTATTAACCCTCTTGACTCTCTATTGGAGTCTTACTTCTTTCCTCTTATCTCTTCGAGCTTTAATGATCTAGTTTTCTCCCTCTCTTATAGTCTTTCCTTGAATATATTTGTGTCCTTCTCAAAGGAATTTGGGGATATATATCTCTCCTTAATCTAGCATTCCTTTATGCTAACTTAAATGGATCAAACCTATAACCTCATCTTCTCCAAATACCCTAAAAGGTTATCCCTAATGCACATCTCATGGCATTATGAAATCATTCTAAATCAACAAAATATAAATTATTCAAAACACAAGTTTACCCAAGTATACCTTTCCTTGCTCTAATACCAAATAATTTAGAGGCATTAAGGATAATTCATCAATAACATCATAGTCTACTTTACAATCTAACTAGTCACATGCACATATTCATGATTGTCCTTGTTTGGTAATAACTTCCTCTTATAATACACTCTTTAGGTTTTATGGTCTCCTTAAATAGAATATATTCATTGAGGTGTTTTAAATTATTTTATATCCTTAATTTCACATTCAAATTCCATTTATACCTCATACCATTTATCTTTCCACAAACTTAATTCATGATTCTACTAGCCTTCTTATTAAGTTAGACACCTAGGCTTCAAAACCCCAAATCTTGCTCTATATAAAGAATAAACAAAAAATAAATGAATAAATGGTCTTGCATTCTATAAAAAATCCTACACCAACCCATTTTAGGTGCTTATACTTCCCTCCTCCTTCCTATTCCTTTCACAAGCTTCTCAATCTCTTGACAAGGAGTGTATGGGCTAGTAGCCCTATTTTGGCCTTTTATCTTTTAAAAAAAATATATGCTCTATTTTATATATTTATTCCCATATTAATTATTAATTTATCCCATTTTAATTTTAGTTAAATTATCTTATCTTATTTCACCATCTATCTATCACTTTCTCTACTAAACAACACTCTTTTAGGCCTAATTAGGCCTATTACAAAACCTATGTGCCCAAATCCATACCATTCATATTAATTTCCACTAAAAAACAATTAAATCACATTTTAAACCTTAAATATAATAAGAATAAAAATTTCTATCTCAATATGATGATTAAATCTATCCCAATCACTTAAATCCTAGTTTAAGGGTTTTCTAGGCCTATATAGACCCGTGGACTTTTAAAATTTGTTATCTTGAGTTATAGATCACTTTAAAGGATATAATAAAATTTTCCATATCTATTTTAAATTATCCCAACTTATTAAATAGGATATATCCTCTATTAAACCTTGCTTATCATGAATAAGCCCAAATATAGAATTATGAGCACTAACATGGATTGCAGGGTAGATTATATCTCAATTTGATGTTATTTAGGAATTTTTATCACCTTTATTAGTGATTAAGACCAATATTAGGTATTAATAATAAATAAAACACTCTATTATAACCCCAATCTCCACTTCTTGGTAGATATTATGATATCACATCAATTCTCATGTTTTCAATGCTTCAACAGGACTGTGACAACTTAGATAGCTATAGCTTATCATTAGGTTATCCTTATGTATCAAAATATTATTTGGGATAATAATTAATCTTTAAAAAATCTCAATTAGTAATAACCATCCATTACCTTTCACCCCTATTGATTGTCTTTACATCTACTAGCATTTGATCTTATCAAAATAGTGTATTGGATCAAGAATAGGGGTATGACAGTAGCCAAAGATCTGAATATTTTATTAAAATTATTTATTATATTCCTTTTATAATTTATTTATTCAAACAATTATAAGAAAGCAATATCTTTTATTCAAGAAATCTCCATATTTCCTATTTGGTTGTGCACATTCCATGGGACCTACAAGAATGTTGTAATAATAGGGTATTTTTACATCTATCTTAAGATATTCTCAATGGTCACAAATATCTCCAAGGTTTTATAAAATTTCTTATAATGGTTTGAATCACACCTTCAAAAATTCAATTAACAAGATAAATAAACAAGCTTTGTTTCCCTATACAAGGTGATTATCAACCCAAAACAAGGTATGACATAATTATAACATTTAAGAGTTCACATGGTTGGTGAACCTTTCCAAGTCATATAAATTTTTATAATGAGTTACTTAAAAATATTCACACATTACTCTAGGATTTATAACCCCTGATTTTCATTAACAAATCCCTCTTACCAACTCTGCCTGTCAACTAGGCAATACACAAAATCCTTAAATACTAAGTTGTTCACTAATAATTTTATAAATTTTCAGGTCACCAAGGATAAAATACATGGTTAAATTATTCAAACAAGGAATTATATACAAAATTGAAACCATCTTCTAACAAAAATCTTTATCCACAACCAAACTCCCTCACATGTTTGTCACCCTACATACATTTTTTTGTCCTACAAATAATACAAAAACATTTATACCTTGGGTATTAAAGGAGTATACATAAAATATAAAATAAATAACATGTTATAACTATTTATATATTAATTTACATAACATTAATGTTTTACTTTATTCACTAACAATAACATTGCTTATAATATGATCCAAGAATGGATCTTTAGGGTTCCATCAATCCTTAAGAGGTGATTACATCAATTTTATTTTTCTCCTTGATTTTCCATTGTTAGAGATTCCTCTCCTCTCTCTATACTCTCCTAGATATCATTAAACCTACCAAATGACTCTCTCTTTCTATTTTCAACATAGATTCTTTGGTTGGTTACACCAACCTTTTTCTCCATAACCAATTCTCAACATATAAGGGAACTTTTATAAGTTCATATGACTTAGTTTGAACATTATACATGAGATACATTAAAATCCATTATTTTGAATTTAATGTACCTCCTATACTAACTTTTTTCACCTAAACATTCCAAACACACAAAATAACCCTCTTAGACTCTTGACATATATTTGAATTTTTAAATTCTTATTTTTGGAAGAAAAACTCCTATAGGTCACAAAACATAACTTCATGACTCAAAATGGATTATAAGACCACACATGGAACTAATAAGGTCTCACACACATATTGATATCAAAATTTGACCAAATTTTACTTTCAAGTTAATAAAACTCAAAAATGATTTTTCATGGCTTGATTCTCTTGCATCTAACTTTGTTCACCTAAACATTCCAAACACACAAAATAACCCTTTTAGACTATTGACATATATTTGAATTTTCAAATTATTATTTTTGGAGGGAAAACTCCTAGAGGTCATAAAACATAACTTCATGACTCCAAATGGATTATAAGACCACACATGGAACTAATAAGGTCTCACACACATATTGACATCAAAATTTGACCAAATTTGACTTTCAAATTAATAAAACTCAAAAATGATTTTTCATGGCTTGATTCTCTTGCATCATAAAATACCTAAGATGAAGGATTTGAATCTAAAAACTGGTGTAGGAGTAGGTATAAGTATCAAAAATATGGTTTATGTGTCAAAAATCCTCATAGATAATAGAGATATACCTTTTATAGTAGCTATATAGTACTAATGTCCACTTTTGGTGATAATTTACTCTATGCAGTGACTAATATACATTTTTGGTATCAATTATCCCTGACTTTGACAATCTTATTTTTTTGTGAATAAAACCTTGCTTCATTATATGCGACCTATTTTGTTTGATTCTTATCTAAAACTTAATGAACGCCTACAAACATGAAATAACAATAAGATCAAATGTAAAAATAAGGAAAATATGGGTTGTGGGATATTGTAATCATATAGAATATAAATCCTATTATCATGTTTCCTACATTAACCCATGTGATAGGGGTCTCAAATCACATGTAGTTATCCCTTAGGGAACATGCATAATAAGTGCACATGAAATGATATAATGACTTTTTCTTAGGCTCATATTTGATCAAGCAGGTAAATATAAGTGTTATAGTTGAGTAGTATGGAGTATGTTGAGTTGTACTATTGACTAATTTCATGTAATTATGTGACAAGATAGTAACTACTAGCTATAAAATGACTTTTGAGGATATTTATATACAATTAACTTTGATTTGAATTTAAGACCTTTATTTGATAATTAAAAAGAGGCTAAATAAATATAAAATAATAATAAAAGGATCAAGGAAGGGTTAAAACATAAAACACAAGGATAAAATTACCATTGGACACTAACACCAAAGTTAGACACTATACCCATGGTGATAGTGTCCACTAATGGTGTTAATGTCTTGAGGTCACAAAATTGAGTGAAGACTAAGTATAATATGTTTGGGGTCCCTATGACTAGGAGGGGATAACATAATAAATACATAATAAAGACCAAAATACCCAACATGACTATGTGAACATGGGTCACATTCATAACTAGGACCTCCTATGAAAGAGGAATAAAAGACATAATATTTTTGGTTTCTTGACCAAAATTAGGGTGTATACATTTACCCCATTTTTATGATAGTAATGCAATGAAATGAAATTACTAGAGTAAAATAAAAAGAGAATTGTGTACTTATACTTACCTTTGTGGATGAGCTATAAACTTGGCCAACTTCTTGGTAAGAGAATTGGATAAGAGGTAGAATGATGTATGTGAAGAGGAAATACACAATGTGGGTACCCCCAATATTAAATATGAGTAGTGAACTAAATATAATAATGTAATATATAACTATGGAAAAATAAGGCATGTTTTCCCCCACTCTAATATCTAGACCTAATCTAAGAATGTAATCGATAAATGTGGAGAAATAAGGCCTACTTTTATCCATTCTAATAGCTAGACTGAATTTAAGAATGCAATTGGTAAATGTGAAGAAATAAGTCTTGCTTACCCCAAATCTAATATTTAAAATAAATATTATAATGTGATCTATAATTATAGGTCAAAAATATTGCCTAGCCTACTTAATCTAGGTCTGGTGAAAACTATGGATCAACCACTACAAACAACCATGTGATCCAAATTGGTGATATTTTGGTGACATCCTAGTGGAAATTTAAGTGTAATCTGATAATCTAAACATAGATAATTGTATAACTTTCCATTCCATCATTATAATATATTATAAACCTTAAGGATTGAGGACATGTGTCTTACATCATGCCCCTAAACCTGATATATAAGTAATGTAATGGTGAATCCAAACCAATATCTCACAAGATCATGGAAACCTAAAATTTTGAGTCAAGTTGCATATCTAAATTTTTGAGCTAATTTATGTGTCTATGTAAATCTATATATGAAAAAATATCTAACAAGATCATGAAACCCTAGAAATATGAGTCAAGATGCATATCTAAATATCTAATGTAATGTGTGTTAAGAAAATGTATATTTGAACCAATCTAAAAATATATAATGGAACCTTGGCAATCTGAGTCAAGCTATGTATCTAAAAATCTAAGCCTATTTATATATTTGTGTGAATGTATATTTTAACCAATCTCTAAAAAGATCATGGGACCCTAAAAATTTGAGTCAAGTTGTGTATCTGAATATCTAAGCCTATCTATATATCTATGTGAATATGTATAATATGCCCCCTTTTGGTGAGAGAGATGAGACTAGGGTAAGGGTATCAAACCAAAAGTGATGTTGGTAAGCCTATTAGTGATATTTAGCATTGGTAATATTATTTTAAGTTTGATTAATTTGGTTATTGTAATGTGGTTATTTTGAAATCAGGATAGGATAGACCTTTTTTATATATTGATCTTGTTAATGAAATATATGTTTTATCATTTTGTGGAGTTTATTTAATTGTTATAGTAGTATAAGTGGTTATAGGGTGAGGGATATCATTATCAAGTTCCATGCATAAGAAATTAATCATAAATTGGAGCCAAATTTCTCAAGATATCATGTTTAGTATAATTTAGTATTGGTTGGCAAAATTGGCACACAAGGTCAACCTTAGGTAGGTGTCATTTTTTAACCATGGCTTAAATAGTTTGTTTAATTAGTTTGATAAATCAATTAAACCATTTGATTTCATATATATTATTTTCTTTGAGCTTAAAAACATTTTTAGGAGATGAGGAGTAAGTGTGACCTAGTAAAAGGAGGTAAAGGTGCTTATCCAAGTTGGGGAGGAGGTTATCCTAGTGAGGAACCTATCGTTTTCCCTATTATTTGGGAATTTATTACTTTTTTAATCATTTTTCATGAAAATTTAGAATTTTATGGCCCTATTGTGAAATATGGTGTTATTTTCCTAAGTATGGAATTAGTGTCTTAGTCAAGGTTCTTCTATCCTAGGCATGACACTATTATCCAGGATGCATTACTAGTGTCAACTAAGCCAAATTTGCTATTTTTTGCTTTTTATTTTTTCTTAATGGCTATTACTACTTGTTTATCTAGTATTCCTAGGTACTAATGTAATATTTTGATTATATTATATATGTATATGTGCATATGAGAGAGTTCAAAATTGGATATATGATGGAGTGTTTACATGGATTGCCCTTTATAGATGTCAAGAGGGTGGTTTTTGATAAACTAGGTTTGGTTATGTAGCATCATTGGTTCTAATGCCTTAGGATAGGCATATGGTGATAAAATTGTGTGATAGGTAGAATGTTAATACATGTATATTTTGGTTACCTACTAGGGAGATTATTATGACACTAGATGGTGTGTATAAGATCATGAGATTACTTATTACTGATAAGAGGGTAGTTGTACATATGCCACTAGAGACTAAGTTATAAAGTGGGCCACATTGTATTTTGTAGTGATTCCCTTAGGGACTCATTGAGTAAGGATCAACGGCGATGTATTATTGTCTTTGATTATCATGACTAATGTTCTTTGGTTGGAAAAGTTTTTGTTAGTGATACTTGCTTATTTCATTACTATGGATGGGAGAAGTATATCCTTTCATACATGATGCATGGTATAGTGTAGAATATAGGTGAGCACAAGATCATATAATCATGGGTACACACTATTCTAACACACTTATGTTAGAATTTGTACCATTTCACTCAGGTGTTGTTTGTGGGTGGCATTGGATCTTTGGTATTTTTTTCATTGTTGGGTCTATGATCATATTGTAGTAGCTAGACTGGAGGGGTTTTCATAAGAAGATTGGGATCACCTATATATGTTTGTAGAGACATGGATCAGTATAGTTATCATGCCCAATAATAACATGATGTGATTTTAAAATGTGTTGGACAGGTTGAATGTTGTCTAGAGACCCTATAGGGGTGGCCTAATGATGGTGTTCAACTAATATGAGTTTGGGAGAGCTAATTGCTAAATAAATTGTCAATCCATGTATTCAATATATTTCATATGAATGAGTTACAAGGTAGTTTAGGCTGGCTTAGGATTTTCTACCAGTACCATAGGTTTGGGTGAGGAGTTGCTAGGATCTAGTGAGGATAGGAAGTAGGCCCAAACCATCAATGACAAAGATATCTCTTATTCTATTAACATAGTGAGATCTAATATTGGATATAATAGATGTGGATGATGTAAGAGTGACCAATTTGTATATATCATGGTGGGTTCAACATATATGGGCATCATTATTGCTAGGAGGTGGGGATATCATGGAATATGTGGTGGATATTGATCCCATTATAGAATTTTATGGTAGGTTATCATCATATATCTATATGTTTTATTTACTTTTCTACTTATCTATTTAGGTAGGTATCTGATGCATTATGTTGGTATGTCTAGGTCTAGGTGAGGATGAGTATTGGGAGACTATCATTGAGTTTGTGATCTAAGTATTGACATGACATATACCTAATGATAACATGTATGATGGACTAGTAGAGAGGGATACATATGTTTTTGGTTTTCATTCCCACTTATTTGATAATGAAACCATTTCTACTATGGCATATAGATAAGTAGTTACTAATAGGTATGAGGCATGTGCATAGTTACATAGATGATCTATGATTACACATGATGTTCTAGGTAGGGTAGATAGTAGTATATTAGATGACTATATACATCTATAGTGGGAGCATACAAAGTTTTTGGATGAGGTAGTTATGCTACAGGAGAGATCATAGTGACATTAGTCTCAGACTAGATATAGGGGGGATGGTGGAGCATTTAGCTCTAGTATGGATGTATAAAAGAGTGAGAGCAAGGTGGTTGGTCTTGGTGACCAATTTTTTGTTATTGAGTGACTTGTATAATTTTATTGAAACTATGTATCACCTTCTGTGTGTGTGTGTGTGTGTGTGTGTGTGTGTGTGTGTGTGTGTGTGTGTGTGTGTGTGTGTGTGTGTGTGTGTGTGTGTGTGTGTGTGTGTGTGTGTGTGTGTGTGTGTTTTCTATTACATGGGTATTGTCTAAAATAGTATCTTGACTTATAACATCATGTATTTGAATGTGTTTGGTTACATTCATTTTTTAAATGTTGATATGGGAATTTGTTATTTGTATGAGTAATGGTAACCAGTTATTTATATGTTTATAAATGTTTAACTAGATGTGTATTTTGTATTAGGAATGTTAGTTTTTAATATAGGATTTATATGAGTATCATAGGATATCTGAGTGTGGATCATGTAACTATGGTATGAACTATCTAAACCTAGATAACATGGTGAACAAGTGATCATATTTCTCATGTTGTGTTAGCATAGAAGTAAACTCTAGAACTAACACTAATCATGGTACACTGATAGTAGATATATGTGTAGACTCTATATAAAATAACCTAATTGGTTACCATATTGAAATTATGTTCTAATTTTTATGATCTCTACCAAATATCTTGATTATTTTTTGAACTATGCTCAAATATCTATGATCTTTGTTGAATATCTTGATCAATTGTTGAACTATGTTATGATGTCTATAATATCCAACAAATATCTTGAATATTTATTGAAATATGTTCTAATACTTATGATCTTTCCCAAATATCTTGATCAATTTTTGAACTATGATCTGATCTCTATGATATATTCTAGATATCTTAACTAGTTGTTGAATTATGTTTTGATATCTATGGTCTCTACCAAATATATTAATTGGTTGTTAAATTATAAATGGTGATTGAGTTACTTTCCATTTTTTTACCATGATATTATAAGTAGGTGGATCTCAAAAAACTAACTTCCATATCTACAAACTATATGGTTCATGATATCTCTCATAAGTAGATATCCTAGAAGCCACATGGCTCGTATGATGAGTAACTCATGGATCCTTATCTTGGGATAACTTAGTTGTAGAGGAGTGTGATATAGGTGAGTCATGAGACTAAGATTTTGATTCCCCCTATGTAAATGGTATAATGATTCTATTGACATACTAGTCAATATGATCTCAGAGTGTATAATTTTTTTGAATGTTCATTTATCTGATGAAAATTATAATATGATTTGTTTTATATCCTATGTAAATGGTGTGCTAGATGATGATGATTATATGGAAGTGTAATCATCTCATTATCTAATAATTTAATTAATATATCATGAGGTATATCTCTATATGAACATTGTCTATCCCCTCTTCTGGTGTCCTTTGCTCAAATCACTATAGGAGATGCTCTATGAAGTGGCACTTTTCCTTTGTTGAGTATCATGATTTATTGTTTATAGTCCACTTGTTTCTTAATCATAGGTTAAGTAAGTTCCTATACCATATTAGATGATTGTGGTTATAGGAAATCTACATCTAAATGTGTTTCATCTAGTCCAAACTCTTTCTCTAATGCCATAGCTTTGTTACATAGATTCCAAAATGATTTGGATGTTGCATATAGTTATTCTTCCTTAAGAAGAAATATGAGGCCTATAGAAAATATGTACCATACCTATAACTCTATCAGCTAGTAAATTAATTTATGCATACATGATTTGAATCTTAGAAAGTACTCAATTATTATTTTTGTTTTATCCTAGTGTAGTAAAGGCAACCTCTCATATGTGACTTGAGGTCCCTTATTTTTTATGTGGTGCTTCATAAATACTACTTCTAACTCATCACACACACACACACACACACACACACACACACACACACAGATATATATATATATATATATATATATATATATATATATATATATATATATATATATTACATATATATATACATATATATATATACATATATATATATATATATATATATATATATATATGTAGTGAAACACTGAAGGGTATAAGATGAAAATAATTTAATGACTCACCCTCTAGAGACTTTGGAAATAATTATAAAAGGGTCAAACTACTAGTGACATGTGCCATTACTTTCTCATAAGATTGAATGTTCAAGTATGGGTCTACATGCACATTGAATCTTGGTAACACTGCTTTATAAAAGTTTGGTGGAAACTTTGTAGTTAAGATTATGCATGGAATATAATTTACATGGATGGAATTTAAATAATCCCAATAATGGTATGATTTAATTTATAATTTGAGATGGTGAACTTATTTTAAAACATCCATGGCATGCATCAAGAAGATTAACTCTTGTGAAGGTATATTATCATCAGTAAGGGTTTCATTTAACTCTTGAATATAATTATTAATCTTAAAAATTGGTACACTATAATGGGGACATTTTTAGGTAGGATTGGTTTTATCTCCATGAATTTTGGGAGGGTGATAGATTGGACCTGGTGAGAGGTAAAAGGGCTATCACCCTCATGGATATTTAGATGAGAAATAGGTTATATTATAGTAAAGGGGGTTGAGGATGATTCATTGGTATCTCTTATTTCATTAATTTTTAAATAAGTATCACATTCTAATTGAATGGAAAATATATTATTATCATGTGAATGTATGCTATATAAATTATGAACATAAGAATAAGTGTGTGTGTGTGTGTTTTTTAGAATTTGAACTAGCATTTGATAAGTAATCAGTTTGAACATGATGAATGGGAGAATTAGGGAGATAAATAGAAGTAATATACTCATTTTAATCTTCATTAATACCATAATAATAATTTTTATTCCATGGTTCAAAAATCATTCTGTAATTTACTACTAGAGCTAAGCGTAGAAGAATTTTTTAGTTACATGTCCACTAAGAGAGAGAGTAGAAGATTTTATGTTTTTACTATTATGAAATTTATCATCATGTTTAGGTGTAATTAAATACATGTCTTCACTATATATGAGTTTAATTCATGTATGATCCTTATTTTCAATCTTGGAGTCAAGGGTAGAAGTATTAGAAATCATGTTTTCATTTGGCATATTATGACATGTAGGAGAAGAGTTAGATATATTTAAAATAAGGTGATAACATAATTTGGCATATTTTAGTTTTTTTATTGGTGAAGTTTATAATATAATTTATATATTTTATTTAAAATTTAACTAAGAACGGTAAATAAGATGTATTTCTCGTTTCTATATTTATTGAAACATGTGAAAGTAGACTTCATATATTGAACTTATATTTTTTCAATTTGAATAATGAAGTAGAAAAAGTGGTTGAAAAGTTAGGGTCACATTAGATCAAAGCACTACCAACAAGAGGTGTATTTGACATCATATTGTTAATTTTATTTTTAGAAGTAGGAGAAGAGGGAAAGGAAAGAGAAGAGGATGCATATAATCTATCCCCATTAACACTTTCATTACCATGATAATAGTAATAATCATATCCATCATTACAATAATAATGATCATCATCATTATAAATGAAATAATTATCATGTTATAATTTTAAATTTTTAAAATTTGTCCATTAATTCCTATAATTATGAGAAAATGTTAGATATTCATCAATTAGATGAGGGGTGAGAGGCTTTTTGGATGTAATTTTAAAATTACCAAAGAAGATAATGTAAACAATGAATAACAAACACACAATAGGTATAATATAATCTAACATAGGTATATGTGAAAATATGGGAAATATTAAGCCCAAATTCTAAAAAATATATGAATTTTATATGAAACCCTAAAGGATAGTGTTTGGATGTATAGGGACCTAGTATGAAGATATATGGTTTTAGAGGGTTTGTTAGAATATTAAATTAATGAAAAAATAATAAAGGAATGATTTGAATTATTTATTTTTAAAAAAAAAAAAAATTATAAACCTAATTTAGTGCACAATAATGTATAAGGCAAACCCTAGTATATAACTAGTGTTTTAAGCAATATTCAAAGTAAGTCAGGTTCACCAAAGGAATTAACTTTTTAGGGTTTATGGAGCATAAATACAAGGTTTTTAATAGGTTGAGTATGATAAATTAGGGTATATAATATTAAATAAATATATCCATTAATTTATGAAATAATTTATCTAATTTAATGTTTCTAAAAATAGAAATGAATGACATAAAGAAGTTCTTAGCTAGAAATTACTTAAGATAAGAATCTAAAAGTTGAAAACTAGTGTAGGATCAAGTGTTACTATAAAAAATAGGATATAGGTGTAAAAAAGCTCCTGGAAAATGTATACATACCTTGGACAATATCAATGTGGAAATAATTTCCTCTATGCAAGGATTGGTCTACACTTATAGGAGAAACTATGCTTGAGTCTATCAAGCTTGTTCCTATGTGAACAAAATATTAATTCACTATCAATGACCTATTTTGGTTTATTTTTATCCAAAACCTAATGAAAAAATACACAGATGAAATAAAAATAATATCAAATGCAAAATTAAGAAAATAATTGGTTGTGGGATATTATGATTGCATGTAATAGAACCATTATTGTCCTAGCAACTACCTATATTAACCCCAATTATAGGGTTATAAGATCACATGTATTTATCCCTTAGAAAACATGTATATTCAATTAAAATGGTATTATATAATTAATTTTACTTAGGCCCTTATTTGATCAACCATATAAATCTAGTTGTGATAGCTGAATTGTATGCAGTATGTTGAGCTATACTATTGACTAATTTTATGTAATTATGTGCCAAGATAGTAAGTTTTAGATGTAAAATGACTTATGAGGCTCTTTATATAGAAATAAATTTTATTTTAATGTAATATTCTTGTTCATTTTTTGATAATATGTAAAAGAGAGATAAAATCATAAAATAGGGATCAAGGAAGGGTTATGACCTAAAACCTAAGGAGAAAATGACTATTGGACACTAGTGCCAAAGTTGGACACTGGCACTATGGACCTAGTGTCCACTTGTGGTGGTAATTTCATGGGGTCACAAAAATTAGTAAATATAAGGTAGAATAGGTTAGGGGGCCATGTGACTGAGAGGGGATAATATAGGATTATCAAGGGTGTAGCAAATAGGGAAAATAAGACATAATAAAGACCAAAAGACCCAACATGACAATTAAAATATGGGTCACATCCATCACTAATACATTATTATGAAATAGAAATAAAATACATATTACTTGTTATTTCTTTACCAAATTAGGATGTATAAAGTTTAGTTCTATTTTTTTCCATTTTTCAACCACATCAGCTGATTTTATGGAAGCATCAAATGTCTTAATATTTTTAAGATTTATGTCATGAAATATTAAATATGTTTAACCCAATTTAATTTGGTAAGATTTTTCCCCTAATCCCACATATAATTCACATAATAGAGTAGATCTAAAAATGTAATCTTGTACTCAGCCTTAGACATTTGTTTTATTATAGTAGATAAAATTCAACCTACCTATTTTCTCTATAATTTGATAATATGTATCTCTTATTGAAGGTTTAAAAAAAAAAATCCATGTAATAGTGACCTTATCATAGTATTTAATTTTATCCAAGTGTATCCACCATATTATAACATCATCTTCTAAGTGATATAAAATCTTCACCTACATGTTTGAACGAGTAGCCTATAATCCAAAATATTATTGTAGGTTAATAACCATGCTTTAGTAGAATATATAATTTATGTTTCCATTATTTTATATATTTATATTGGTAATTTATTAATATATCTTAGATATGTATTTACTTCTTGAATAATAGGATGTCTTTCTTCTAGCTGCATCTACTCACCTTACTAGTTTTTATCTAGATTTTGGTTTTATGGAGTATTGACTCAACCATACAGTGTTCTTGGTCTTCTAATTTGTATTTGAGATCCCATAATAATCATAATATTTCATCAAGTAATTTTTCATTATCTACAAGACAGTGTGGAGGAGGGTTTTTTTTTCATTGACCCTTATCTTTATCTATGTTTTGGTCTCTATTTAGGGTTTTCTCTCTTATTTTTCCATGGGATATTTCCCTCCCCCCATCTTATTTGTGCCTTTGATTTATGAAATTTATGGAATTCTCATCATTTATTACATTTTTACTTTATTTCCTCACCATTATTGTTAGACGTAAAATGAAGAATGAGATTTATATCCTAAAGTTCCATAGTGTTTAAACTTAGACCTTTGATATAAATGAAACAACCTCATAAAATCTACCCTAAAAAAATTCTTAAGTCAATGGTTAAGCATGATAAATAATATTATATCTCCTCTACCTATTTATATATACCTATGCAAAATGGGTAATGAGCCAATTACAATGTTGCCTACTTCAATATGATATCTAAGTTGTCAGGCCAGGAATTTTGGATGATAAATAAAATGGGATTTTGGTGTAAACCAAAGCCATTTAATCAATGGAATGAATATATATTATAATATTTATATCCAAAAAAATGAACATTCACTTCATATTATAATAATGTTATTCATATTCCTATGTATACTATTAATCTACCATTATGAGACAAAAAACCATCATTTTGTTAAATTTGGACATTTTTCAGTCCAAATTAAAATATAAAACCTTTTTACTAGATTTTACAGTATCAAATGTCAAAATTACATATTATAATTATCATATTATAATTTATTCTTTTATGGTATTAATTATCATATTTTTCAAATTCTAATTTAGTTTTTTTCATTATTAGTCATTTCATATTTTTCAAATTACAACTTGAAGGTTATTGGAATCCAGTGTTAAACAACTATACTCTTGACTTTAAATTAGGTGAATCAATTAAATATTTTTGTTGAAAAGCATGGTATTAATTAATTATTTATTTATATTTAATTCTTAAAAAAATTATTTGATCTACTGAATGTTTTTTGCAAAACATGGAATACTTTTATTATTATTATTATTATTATTATTATTATTATTATTACTATTATTATTATTATTATTATTATTATTATTATTATTATTTTAAATTAATGTGGTAATTAATCCTTAATTAGATAAATTTAATATAATAATATAGGGTATTTTAAATATAGTTTTGAACATAAAATTTTACATAAATGATTGAAATAGATAAATTAAACCATAAAAAAATAAGGATAAACTATGAAAAATAGAGATGAACTTAGATTTTTGAGTGATTAGGTGACTAAATAGGAATCTAGAATGTAGGAACATATAAAAATGCATAAAATTCAAAAACATTGTGAGAGTTGATCCTAAGTTCCCTAAAAGATAAGAACATTCAATAGGGCATAGGATTGACCATCATTATTGTCCCTCTAGGTCTATCTTGTATTTTTAAATAAAACTAAAAAAATTAAAATAGTTACACATGGTAATGAAAATTATATCTTATTACATTGATATGATCTTATAGAAGTTTACAACAACCTATATGTGCCTTCTTGAAATTAAAAACTCTATATTTGTGCCATAAGGATATAAATGAATGTGCATGAGTATAAATGGTTTAAAGGTTTGAGTTGTGTTAAACCTCAACAACCCACTATGTTGAGTGTTGACTACATGTAAATACTCTAAAGAGGGATCAAACCTCTATGTAGTTGTCTCACGTAAGTGATTTGTGTGACTATGCTCCTTTGACTATATGAATCCATCTATATCTAGCTTCACTAATTTATAATGCTTAGCTAGGGATGCATAAAATTAATTAAGACTTGGCTCATGACTATTGAAGTGCTTGAAAATTGATTTGGGAAGAACATGAATTTTTTTAAATGTTCACTTGTGTAAATAAACTCTTGTAATAGAATTAATAATCTTGCCAAGATATTTAAAATTAATGAATTGAATCTGATTTTATAGTGGTTAAATAGGGGAAATACCCATTGGACATTTTATAAATCTAAAGGTTAGCCCTAAGGATAGTTTCATTTTTGAAATTTTGATTTTTTTGATGGAAGAATATAAATTACAAAGAAGGACAAGAATGTTGGGAGTTATTATCACGTTGGGAACTCTTGTCTCTTTGGGAAATGTTTTAAATTTTGAATTTGAGTCAATCCATATAGTACATAAAGGTGTTTTTATTATTAAACTAATTATTTAGGTGAAAATAGATGGCCTTTTTTTA
The DNA here is from genome assembly GCA_037957365.1 of Torreya grandis. Lineage (NCBI taxonomy): Eukaryota > Viridiplantae > Streptophyta > Pinopsida > Cupressales > Taxaceae > Torreya > Torreya grandis. Next base: position 231,400 of record JARHVA010008815.1, read on the forward strand.
TGCTTAGGATAGGTAAAATTGATGAGTTCACTAATAATAGTGTTTGTAATGTTATAATAAAATTTAGCATCAACCCAAATTTTATCTAAATTCTTAATACATGTTTCATATTTTTTATGAATTCTCTACTCCCCAACAAGATAGAGGTAATTCCTCTCCTTTTTATTGTTTTATTAATTTTGATAAAAATAATTATATATTGTTATCTATACCATAGGAAGTCCAAAATAATATTTAAAATTATGCAAACATAATATTTATAAACTAGATCATCATTCCTATTAGTTGAAAGTGCTCATTTTTATTTGGAATGTTTCTTTGTTGAATTATTCTTTTATATTAGAAATCCATATAATTTAAGATTAATCAAGTGTTTTTTATATGCCATTATAGAAAATAATAATATTAAGAGTCTAAAAGAATTGAAAATATAATAATTGAATAAGACAAGTAGATATTATTTGTAAATATTACATGACTATGAGACAAAAGTGTCAATCAATGGTGTTTACTTTGGTGTACATGTTATTTCAATTACCACCATTTGTGTAGTATCTCGATGATCCTCTAGTTCTTTATTCATGTCATTATTTTGTTTAATACAGACACTTTTCTCTATTGGGTTTGAAGTTAACATGCTTACTTGGGTTATTTATTCACTTAAAAACATCCTTGACTATAATGGATCAATAAATACTAATAAATATTCAAACAAAAAAATATATTAAAATTTTATAAGACTATTTGTACTAAGTGTGATATTCATTTAGTTTTGGGGTACCACTTTGATTCTCCATCAGATTTTTATAAATTTTTTTTAACATTTACTAATTTTTATTTTGAACTATGCATATTATAAATATTTTTAAATTTATTATTTCTTGTAATGAATTTGACTCCCATAGAGAATAATAATAAGGGATGATATTTTATTGTATTTATTAATCATATGCTCCTATAATTTAAATAATATCTCAAACATAAATGGATACTTGATAGCAAAATCCCAATATATGTTAGACATATAATATCCAAGTTCTCTATATGTGACGAGTCAAATTATATTTCTAACTCTTCCTAAATGATGTTGGTTTCACTTTAAATTCCATATATTTCATAAATAACGAATAATCCCTTAAACTCACATTCATCATTTATAAATATATAATATCCTTCAGAATTGTTTTCATTCATGATTTTAACTCTTTCCTTATAAGTGCAAACACTTTTAATTTAAAGTGAACTTAAACCACTGGGTTAAAAATTATAAAATCACAAACCATGGCACTAAAACCAATGTAAGAGAGAAATTATATAATATCACTTTCTATAATTTTTGTTAGAACATTACAAAAATTGACAATGACAACTTCAAGACTAAAGGGAGGGAGATGTTCTTATAATCATGTCAAAGTTATACTCAATTGAAAAGTAAAATAAATTTGGTATTTGAACTCATATGTATATTTATCCCTTGGCTAAGTGCTATTAGTGAAATATGATTTATACATTTATATAAGGGTTATAACATCCTTTGACATTGTTGTTTCTTAATCTATTTTTTTAATTATTACTCTCCTTTCCTTTGACAATAGTTTTTATTTTGTGTTATCCTTTCCATTCTAAAAACTCATAAAAAATATTTAAAAAGTGTATTTAATTAATATCAAACTTTTCTACAACATTATATGTAGTGCACCTCGTCAAAACAAATTATTTTGGCATTCATGACATGAAATAGTCTACAATTTACTCTTAGAGTTAGATATTTTATTATTTTACAATAATCACTTAAATTTTCCTCTTATATAATAAGTTTAATGGATACTATTATTCAAACTTATCCATTTACAATTTTATCTACAAGTATGAATAACTCTTCTAAGGGCATCCTCCTTGTCCCTCTAAAACAATTTGATGTTATATTGTCAAGATAATTTCGATTAAAATATAAATCACAATCATTTTTTGGAGAACATTCAATCCCAAAAATTTTAGATATTTATAAACACAAAATCCATTTTTCCCATATATCATCTAGTAAGAGGAGAAATGATAAATTATAAATCAAGTTGTCTATTTTTTATCTATCAAAAACATTTAAGATTTTTTTGTCAAGAGCATGTTTTAGAACATGAAAATAGAGGGTTATAAATGCATTTAAATTACATTATTAATAATATTTCAATTAAATCAAAAACATTAAATAAATTCTATTTTTTTTATTTTTCATGGCTGATACCAAGTTATTGTGGTATTCTATCTATAATCCAAGTTGACCTTGCTTTATATAGCTGGATAATAGATTATGTATGAACCCATATATTATTAACCATGTTTTCTATTTATAGATTATAATTATTTTATTATTTTTTGCCTTCACTATTAATTATTGGTATACCTCTCTTTCATCCTTTTATGTAAAAACACAAAATTATGGTTTTACAATATAGTCCTTTGTGCTTCAATAGTATGTTGGCCATTGATAATATAATAATAATTCTTTGGGTCATGCAATTATTACTTGAACTCTAAAAAAATGATATCACTAGTTATTTTTTTCAAAGATAGAAATGTTTTGTCTATTTGAAGAGGAATTGGGTTACATAACATTGAGCTAACTATTTGATCAACACTATCTCTATTAAGAGATCAATATTGTTATTTAGAAAGTACCAGGTGATAGTGCTCAATTGAAATCTTGAAATATTTCTCATTAAACAAAAAAACTTGAATCTCTTAAGTTTTTTAAGACTCACTTTTTAAAAAATCTTTCTCAACCTATTTTAAAATATTCATTTATCATGTTGACTATTACAATTCATAAAACTATAATACTAAAGTAAATTTTTCTAGGTTTATCATATTTTGTTGCATCATGAAAGTAAATATTTTCACATGAAATGTTATTTTACCAAATTACTTGTCCATATTTAAGCATTGATAAATGGATTAAGTAAACCCATACTGATAAAGTTTTTTAAACATAGACATAATAACATTGAAAATATTTTAACTATTTTCTACAACACATATATCAAAATATAGGGAAGTTTCTATTTTTAAACCATGAGAATAATAAGAATAGTGTGATGTTTGGAAGAATGAACCATGCAAATTTTTACATATAATGCAACCTATAACTAAATTTTAATGAATTAGCATGAATGTTCAGAAGTATTTATATATTAAAATTAAACATCAATCAAATTCTTAGAATCACATTTGATACCTAATATAATTAAAAAACTTCATGTTCCCATAATATTAAATTAAAAAACCACAATTCATTGTGGTAATTATCTAAACATAAAATATCCACAAACCATTCTTCATCTCTTCTCTTCCAGTCAATGAAACCATATCAAAATGGTATTTATCTATATGAGGTGTGTCCAACCACATACATTACTTTCGACAATCAAATAAATTATTATTAGTTTTACAAGCTAACTAAAAAATCAATAAATTAACTTGACAAAGTAAATTTGTTTCAAATTATAGTGAATTATAGTCTAATTAAAATAAGAACTAATTAAAACAAAGATAACAAATGAATTCAATATTAAAAGCATGTGAATATAAAAATGATTAAAATATTATGCATGCCTTAAAAAAACTAGGAAATTAATGTTTGTCATAATAATTTAGAGAGTAAGGTTGCCCACTCTAAAATATATTGGAATAATTGGATTCACTTTGAATATAATATTTACTAGGTATTTTTATACCTAAAAGTTACATAGAAATTCAACATTGTAAGTTATTCATTACCATAATTTAACATTAACAAAATATAAAAGGAAATTGAATATAATTCAACATTAAATAAATAGAAAACTAAATTCAATAATCTATTAAATTCATGTTTTAGACAAATTTAATGTAAATAGGAAGATTACTAACCTTAATATTGTTATTGGCCTAATTAATTATTCTCATGTTGATTTAATATACTAATTGAGCTTGACATTATTAATTTTATATTTGGTTTAATATTGCAACTATATTGATAATATTTTGTGGTGAGAATGGCAATGGCATAAGTGGTGAATGGAAATAGGCAAACACCATCCAAAGGTAGGGGTTAAGTTTCTAAGGTAATGAAGGGGGAAGCAAGGCATATAAAGGTATAGTTGAGGACTCAGATTGGTGGAAAGGAGGAGGATGACAATGATGAAGGAGAATATTTTAGGGTGGGTCTAGGGGAGAAAGGGATAGATGATAAGTGAGGGATTAACTAGGGTCATAATGAAAATAAAAAAGGAAGAGATAATGGTTTTTTTACACTACTTAGTTTAAATCAAGATATGATACTCAAGAATAGCTTGATCAATTTTTAGGGTTGAATCAACTAGGTTTGTATGGAGGTCTATCTATTGTAGGATATTATCTAGGGAAGAGTTATTTTTAATCTTTAATGGGGGTGGATAGGGTTTCCCCAAAGGCTTTAGTCTATTCCAGTTGCTCAAATATCTCTAATCCTTTTCATTCTTATGGAGCATTTTTCAAAGAGGTTATTATCAGGGTTTATCCTACATTAAACCCTGTTCTTATTCCTAGAAGACATATTTATATATAAAATCTTGTTGAGGATGAAAGATAAATAGTAATGGTTTCAAAGGGTAATATATAAGTATAACTTTCCTAAAAAGGAGTGCAGGATATAGTCTACTTAGGTGATGTCTCTTTATTTTCTCTAATACTCCTATTTTGGAAATTTTAGATTCAAAACTCTTAGTGATTAGTTTGGATAGGGGTAAGAAGTATTTTATTTTAATATTTGTAGGGAATCATACTACATGGGAAGTGTTATTAAAATGGTCATGTGGAACCTAGCCTTCAATATAAGATCATACTCTCTCAATGTTGTCTAATGGCTTTTTTATTCTTTTATTTCACTCATCAAAACATAGAGATTTTGTGTGGTCAAATGATCCATGGTTTTTTATAAAATGTGTTTTTTTTGTGTCTATATACCCATTTTTTTAATCCATCTACTTCGGTTATATCACAAACATCGATTTGGGTAAGATTTTATAATCTCCCCTTAGCCCTGCATGATCTTGGTCTTCTTAAGTAGCTAGTTAGTAAGCTGAGAATATTTTTTAAAATTTATTATTCCATTTAGGATTATTTGAGTTTTGTTAAGGTGTGTGTATTATTTGATTTATCCAAACTTTTGAATCATACTATTTAGATTTCATCATCCCATGGAGTGTGGACTCATTTTTTAATTTTGAAGGACTTCCCTTTAGATGTTTCATATGTAATCAATATGATCATAAGATTTATTCTTATCCCAAGAAGGGTTTTAAATGATCCCATGTAATGATCCTAAGGAAATGGGTCAAAAAGGTTGGTTGTCTGAATCATGATTTGGTTTATAATATGTTACTCCCTATAAAATACATTTATGTGGAGAATCCTTCTACATCAATTTTTTAAGAAGTTTAGGTTAGTCCTCAGAAGGGTGAGTTTTTTGTATCAATAGAAGGTTTGGTTGATGTGGAGTTAGAACAACCTTTTTTTCCTAATCTGGTAGTGGAAGGGGTTGTTAAAAAATTGGGATAGGGGGTATTAGTAAAGATTCCATTATTGTGGATTGTTTTGAGGAGAATGAAATTTTATAATAAGATGGGGATGGTTGGGAAGAAGGAGAAGAGTTGGAAAACAAGGAATTTTTGTCTATAACTCAACATTCTTGTGAGATGAAATATCCTAAATTTTGCAATAAAGGGAAAAGAGGTAGGAAAAATTGAATCAAAAATATTATAATTTGATGCTAAGAATTATATTACTAGTGGAACTCAATGGATAATAAAATCTTTTCTCTCCAGTATAAAAAGGTGTTTGCAAGCATTAAAAGGTTTATTTAATCACTTGGTTCACTGTATTTTTTAAGTAATTTACTAATTGTTTTCTATTTTTAACCTTTTAGTTTATTTAACTTATAAATTTGGGCATGAATCTAAGTTTCTGGATTTATATATTCTCTAATTTATTAAGTATTTTTATTTGGTATCATGTTCAAAATAATTTTTATTTTTATTTTTCTAGGAGATTTCCCTCTTGTTGTGCCCCAAAATTGATTTAGGCTCTAGTTAAAAGCTAAAATCAATTAAAAAAATATTGAAACTATATTTTAATGATTTTAATATTTTATTTCTCCCATTTTCATGTTGCTCATAATTTTATGAATGCTTCACAACTTTTAGTTTCATAAATTTGTTAAAGTATTGCAATTTTTTGTGTTTTTTACTATCTATTTTCAATCTAGTCTTTGAATATTTAGTAGGTAAATATTTATACGTAGTCAATGAATTTTTCAAAATAAAATAATTCTATGAGATCTTCATAAACTAACTCTACAAAACATTCATAGTTTAAGTTTGTGAATTTTTATCACTCTTCATAATTAACCTTTTTTGTTTTCACAGTGCTCAAATTTGTATAGTATGATAACTTATCTATGTTCAATGGCCAATGAGAACCATCGACTAAAGTAAAAACAAGGTTACTCATCATATTTTCAAGTCTAAATAAATCTTGACAAACCACTTCTTCTATATGAATTCTGTTAGGTATGTGGAGCTAAAAGCTTCACCAAGGAGCATAAACAAACAGGTTCGGGTCTACACAGACGCCGGCGTCGGTCAGGAGCGACCGACGTCGGTCAGTTGCAGTTCAGAGGCGCCGACGTCGGCAGTATGGTCGGCCGGCGACGGTCACAGGCGAACAGGCAGGAACCGACGTCGGTTACCTGCGTGTCCAGAAAGCTATTTCCGAGGACAGAAGCGAGTGTTTGCATGATGAGTTTGAGTTGTAGACTCATGCTCGCGTCTCTATTGTTAGCAATGTTATTTTTAGAGCCCTTGTTGAAGAGGCTTAACTGTTTGTTGTAAGAGCATGCTTAAGTTTCCTATTTTCTATATGTAGGAGAGATCTTCTAAGCTATTGTATGATGATGAAGTGTATGAGAGTGTAATTGAGTACTAGTAGAACATTGTGAATGTTTGAAGGACTGTACTTTAGAGAGAGCTCTTGAGGAATAGAGATCTAGTGAGAGATCTTGTGTGCATCTGAGAGAGGTGTGGAAGAACAAAGTTCTTCATTTGTATTCCTATTGTAAAGAGTTTTTAATACAAGTTTTCAGGGTGTTTTCTTGTATATCTTGTTCTGTGCTATTTATCATTTCAGTTACTTATCTATCTGTTTATTTCCGCATTGATTGCTTTCATAAGTGTAATCCATTGTTGGTTGATCCCCAACAAGTGGTATCAGAGCTCAGGTTCACTAACAGGTGGTTCAGATCTGTGTAGTGTGTTCGGATTACAGGTTGCTCACAGGGATTTCTGTTTGAGTGGGAGAAGCAATGGCAGAGGAAAGTAAGTTGAGAATGGAAAAGTTTAATGGCAAGAACTATCAGCACTGGAGAATGCAGATAGAGGACTATCTGTATCAGAAGGATCTTTACTTACCGTTAGGTGGGATAGCAAAGAAGCCCAAGGACATGGAGGATGAAGAATGGGAAGTTCTTGACAGAAAGGCTCTTGGGTCTATAAGACTGAGTCTGGCCTCCACTGTGATATCCAATTTGTCACAAGCAAAAACTACGGTAGAGTTAATGACCACGTTAGCAAATCTATATGAAAAACCCTCCGCTTCAAACAAGGTATATTTGATGAAGCAGTTATTTAATTTGCATATGCAAGAAGGTGGATCTGTTTCTAATCACCTGAATGATTTCCATGGTATTGTTAATCAGTTAAGTTCTGTTAATATTTCATTTGAAGATGAAATAAAGGCTCTTTTAATTTTATGTTCTTTGCCTGAAAGCTGGCATGGCTTGGTAATGGCAGTTTCTAATACTGCTTCTGCTTTGAATATTTTAAAAGTAGAGGATGTGGTTAGTGTTATTTTGAATGAGGAAATACGCAGGAAAAGCACAGAAGAGACTTCTGGGACATCCGGGAACGCTTTAAATTTCGAGAGCAGAGGAAGGCAAAAAGAAAGGAGCAAGAGGAGATCAAGATCTAAGTCTAAGGGAAGAGGCAGATCCAAATCCAGGAATGGCAGAAGGCCACAATGCTGGAACTGTGGAAAGTTGGGGCACATAAGTAGAGATTGCTGGTCAAAGCCTAAGGAGGACAATCAGCACGAAGGAAAGGAAGAGACAAAGGTTGCAGGTATTGCACAGGATGCTCTTATTTTCTCTTTGCATAATAACATAGAATCTTGGGTATTAGATTCTGGTGCGTCTTTCCATGCTACCCCTAACAGAGAATATTTCAGTGACTATGTCCATGGAGATTTTGGAATAGTATACTTAGGGGATGATGAGCCTTGCAAGATTATTGGCAAAGGTAAAGTGCAGCTAAAGATGCAGAATGGCAACACATGGGTGTTGAGGGATGTGATGCATGTTCCTAGTTTAAAGAGAAATCTGATTTCTGCAGGTAAGCTTGGTGATGAGGGTTGTACAGTAACTCTCACAGCAGATTCTTGGAAAGTGACCAAGGGTGCACTTGTTATGGCCAGAGGTAAGAGAGAAGGTACTCTCTATTTGTGTAATTGTATTACTAACAAATCTCCTTCAGTTTTATCTACTTCAGATGTGGATGCTAAATTGTGGCACTCAAGGCTTGGCCACATGAGTGAGAAGGGGATGTCTATCCTTAAGTCTAAAGGTATGCTTTCAGATTTGAAAAGTATGGATCTAGAATTTTGTGAGCATTGTGTGTTTGGAAAACAAAAAAGGGTTAGTTTTCTAAAGACTGGGTCTACTAAGAAAAGGCAGAAGTTGCAGCTTGTTCACACAGACGTGTGGGGACCGGCTCATGTAGCCTCTATTGGCGGATCACAGTACTATGTTACATTCATAGATGACGCCACAAGAAAGGTATGGATCTACTGTATTAAAAAGAAATCTGATGTTTTTGAGACCTTTAAGATATGGAAAGCCATGGTTGAGAATGAAACAGGCAAAAGATTAAAGTGCTTGAGATCCGATAATGGTGGTGAGTTCTGCAGTCTTAAGTTCAAATTGTATTGTTACATAAATGGAATCCGAAGACAAAGGACGGTTCCAAGGACACCTCAGCAGAATGGTATTGCTGAAAGGATGAACAGGACTATTATGGAGCGTGTAAGATGTATGAGATTGCATGCAGGGTTACCCTTAGAGTTTTGGGCAGAAGCAGTTGACACCGCAGTGTACCTGATCAACAGAGGACCCTCTACAGCTCTGGATGGTGGAATTCCAGAAGAGGCATGGATAGGTAAAAAGGTTGATCTTTCATATCTCAAAGTTTTTGGTTGTGAAGCCTTTGTGCACATAGATAAGGAAAATAGAAAGAAGCTAGATGCTAAGTCTATGAGGTGCACGTTTATAGGCTATGGCTCAGATGATTTTGGTTTCAGATTTTGGAATCTAGGAACTAACAAGGTAATCAGGAGCTGTGATGTTGTTTTCAACGAAAAAGTGATGTACAGTGATCAGACAAGGAAGCTAGATCAAGCTGGGCAGAGCAATAATGAGTTGGACGAAATTATGGTCCAAAATGAGCTCGCGGGAAAAAGAAATAATCACTTACAGGAAAACACAGAGACCGACGTCGGCAGGTTTGGCACCGGCGTCGGCAATACAGAAACCGATGTCGGTCATATAGAGACCGACGTCGGCAGACCAGGCACCGGCGTCGGCCAGGAAGAACCGGCGTCGGCCAGTAACAGGTCTACAGGTGGCCGAGGTCGGTCACTGTCAGAAAATTTGGGTGGACAGATTGTGGAAAACGAGTCCAAGACACCAATCAGGAGGTCTGAAAGAGTAAGTAAGCCTCCAATTAGATATTCTCCTTCTTTATATTATTTATTACTAACCGATGGTGGAGAACCAAAAAGTTTTGAAGAAGCTTTACAGGTGGAGTCCAGGAGTAAGTGGGAGCATGGCATGGTTGAGGAGATGGAGTCCTTAAGGGAGAACCAAACATGGGATTTGGTTGAATTGCCAGCTGGTAAGAGAACACTGAAGAACAGGTGGACTTACAGGTTGAAGGAAGGTGAGGATGGTCAGATGAGATACAAGGCCAGATTGGTTGTAAAAGGTTTTGCACAAAAGCCAGGTATTGACTTTGGCGAAATTTTTTCTCCAGTTGTTAAGATGACTTCTATAAGGGTTGTACTGTTTTTGGTTGCTTTTGAGGATTTGCATCTCGAGCAGCTAGATGTTAAAACAGCATTTCTTCATGGAGATTTAGATGAGGAAATTTACATGGAACAGCCAGAAGGTTTCGAGGTCAAGGGTAAGGAGAAACTAGTGTGCAGGTTAAAGAAAAGCTTGTATGGCCTCAAGCAAGCTCCAAGGCAATGGTACTTGAAATTTGACAGGTTTATGACTGAGCATGGTTTCAGTAGGTGTCAATCAGACCATTGTGTATACTTTAAGAGATTTGATAATGGTAGATACATTATTCTATTGTTGTATGTAGATGACATGTTGGTTGCAGGGTCTCACATGCAGGATATCTCAGAGCTTAAAGTAAAGTTAGCTCAAACGTTTGCCATGAAGGATTTGGGAGCAGCTAAGAAAATCCTTGGCATGAGCATTAAGAGAGACAGAGAAAATCACAGGTTGATATTGTCTCAAGAAGATTATGTGGACAAGGTGTTGAAACGGTTCAACATGCAGGATGCGAAACCGGTAAGCACACCTTTGGCAGGACATTTCAAGTTAAGTAAAGAACAATGTCCCAATTCACATGATGAGGTAGAGTACATGAACAAGGTTCCATATTCTTCCGCGGTAGGAAGTTTGATGTATGCAATGGTGTGTACTAGACCAGATATTGCCCAAGCAGTGGGAGTAGTAAGCAGGTATATGGCCAATCCAGGAAAGGAACATTGGAAAGCAGTACAATGGATCCTTAGATATCTGAGAGGAACCAGCAGCAGACACTTATGCTATGGAGGTTCAGATACGTCTCTACATGGCTATGTAGATTCAGATATGGCAGGGGATTTGGATGGCAGGAGGAGCACCACAGGTTATGTTTTTACTGTAGGTGGAACGGCAGTTAGTTGGATTTCTAAGTTGCAGAAGGTTGTAGCCTTATCAACTACAGAAGCAAAATATATTGCAGCTACAGAAGCTAGCAAGGAGATGCTATGGATGACACGGTTCATGGAAGAGCTTGGAAGGGAGCATGGGAGTTACAGATTGCATAGTGACAGTCAAAGCGCAATCCATTTGGCAAAGAACTCAGCTTTTCATTCTAGAACCAAACACATACAGCTAAGGTACCATTTCATACGGCAGGTATTGGAAGATGGTGAGTTGAAGCTGGAGAAGATCCATACAGACATGAATCCTGCGGATATGCTAACAAAGCCGGTTAATAAGGAGAAGTTGAATCTTCATTCAACTTCTGTCGGTCTTCACGATTGAGTTGAAGATGGAGGAGCTAGAAGATCTTGCTGTACAGGTATTGGTGCAGCTGGTTTATCTCCAAGTGGGAGATTGTTAGGTATGTGGAGCTAAAAGCTTCACCAAGGAGCATAAACAAACAGGTTCGGGTCTACACAGACGCCGGCGTCGGTCAGGAGCGACCGACGTCGGTCAGTTGCAGTTCAGAGGCGCCGACGTCGGCAGTATGGTCGGCCGGCGACGGTCACAGGCGAACAGGCAGGAACTGACGTCGGTTACCTGCGTGTCCAGAAAGCTATTTCCGAGGACAGAAGCGAGTGTTTGCATGATGAGTTTGAGTTGTAGACTCATGCTCGCGTCTCTATTGTTAGCAATGTTATTTTTAGAGCCCTTGTTGAAGAGGCTTAACTGTTTGTTGTAAGAGCATGCTTAAGTTTCCTATTTTCTATATGTAGGAAAGATCTTCTAAGCTATTGTATGATGATGAAGTGTATGAGAGTGTAATTGAGTACTAGTAGAACATTGTGAATGTTTGAAGGACTGTACTTTAGAGAGAGCTCTTGAGGAATAGAGATCTAGTGAGAGATCTTGTGTGCATCTGAGAGAGGTGTGGAAGAACAAAGTTCTTCATTTGTATTCCTATTGTAAAGAGTTTTTAATACAAGTTTTCAGGGTGTTTTCTTGTATATCTTGTTCTGTGCTATTTATCATTTCAGTTACTTATCTATCTGTTTATTTCCGCATTGATTGCTTTCATAAGTGTAATCCATTGTTGGTTGATCCCCAACAAATTCATCCTAAGAAATTTATTAGAGATAGAAAACAACCACTCTAAAATAGAACCATGGCTAATATACTATAAAAACCAATGATACTCATAATACTATTTTCAATATAACTAGGAACCATTTCCTAGAGTAACAATAATTTCCTAGAGAAAGCATAGCTATGAACCATTTCCTAGAGAAAATTAAAAAACTTTGTGATATATTTGCAAAATGACTTTTGAAACCTTCATAATTCAATTTTTAAAATTTTTTTCATTCTTCACGGTCAACTTTTAGTGATTTTTCAATTCTCATGTTTTCAAAGTCTCATAACTTATCTATGCTCAAATAATTCCACTACTATAAAATAATAAGGCAATGACACATGGAACTATCATGCTCCTTCACACTTAAAAAAATGTGTGACATAATGGATATAAAAGGGATGAATAAAAAGGCAAAGCAAATATAAAACATCCAAGTGGGCCACACTTATAACTTCACATTTAAAGACAACTCATGGATTTTAAAGAGGAGTAGGAAATTATGTAGTGAAAGTGAGATAATGATAAATGTGCATGTAAAATTCACATGGCATGAATTTATTAAATCACTATGTTAAAAAAATGATGGAAGCTCTAAAATCCATGACAACTTGAAAACAATTATTAAATAACTATCAATAACCAATCATACTTAGTCATCCCCTCAGAGTTTCAAATGACATTTTATGTCATTAATATCAATGTATTTCATTTATAAACCTTTTTATTAGTTTATTTGATATAAATACCAAGCATCAATATATGAACATCATAATATCCATAAATAAAAGGAATAATATAGCTTACATTTTTTGGATGTATTTTAAAGCCTATTATAGATAGTTTCTTGAGCCCCATGTTAATTTAAATTGAAAAGTAGCCCCAGAATAGATAAATATTAACATCATGAAGATAATAAGGAAATAATTATAACAAGAAAACTAAGATAGTATATTGGTGTTATTAACCTTGTCTTAAATATCGATGATCTAATATAAAATATCACCTCTTAAAGCATTAAAAATAATTAAATCAAAACTTTTGATTAAAAAAACATACTAGAATTACATTAAATGGTCCATAGGTTAGTTGTAATGAATATGAGAGATCCAAGTGATTTGTTTAGATATTAATATACACTATGATGCACTTAGTGAAAAGCGATGAGTATACTATGTGTTATGGTTCAACATAACATACACATGGTCGATAATACACTCAAATTTTATCAATATTTTTGGAAACTATGAAATTATAATATAACTAAAATAAATAAATAAATAATTCTATAAACTAAATTATCCATTTATGTATATCAACATATATTTCACATTGTAAAACATTATAATACGATGTGTTTCTTTCCTAAGACTACTCCATACATGAAACTCTTTTTAATAGAATGTTATATCATGTAATTTAATGTGTTGAAGGACATAAACCATATTAAAATCAATCAATTATAAAAAAAACTATGATGAAATATTCAAAAAATAAACCAATTACACAATTAGCACACTTATTAGTTAAAAACATTTTAAAGTTTAATAAGAGATAACTTTATAAGTATGGATTAGTGAAAATAATATGAGTAACCATGTTATCATTAAAATATTTTGATCTCATTAGGAACCAAAAGGGTTTTTTTAAAAACATGGTCACCTAAATAGTGCATTACAACCCATCAAAAACTAACCATTGCTTAGGATCAACATAACTTATAAATCTTATAAATGATACTAGTAAAAATAGGATTAGTAATTTCTCATTTAGTGTGCATAGATTCCCATTCTAAGAGGTTTTTTATTAGGATGGAACTATTAGAAAAATAATTATTTACCTATTTATTACTTTTTATAATGGTTAAACATATAAATTTTAAATATGTTCTAATAATAATGGTCCAAATAAGATTAGTAGTTCTCATTAAATTAGAATGGGCAACCACTCACTCTAATACGTTTCTCAAGATGGACTTAGTAAAAAAAATGAATTGAATTTTTGGTTTTAATATTTTTAATGGTTTAGCATAACATGTAAATAATTTTAAATAATAATAGTGTAAATAGAATTAGTAGTTTCTCATTTAGAGTGGGCAACCACCCACTCTAAGAGCAAATTCTAAGGATGGACTAGGCTAGTGAAAAATAACAAGTTACATATTTTTTGTTACTCTATGTAATTATTCATCATAAATTTAAATATTTTCAAATAATAATAGTATAAATGGGATTAGTAGTTTCTCATTTAGAGTGGGTGACCACCCACTCTAATAACTAATTTTCATGATGAATTTTCTACCCACATATTTCAATGCAACCCATAAATTTTATCTCTGGCTATTTATAAATTTAAAATACCATGTTCTAATCTTAGTGAAAATGATAATTTAAGATACCACATTTAAATTTTGAAAATCTTACCTTTTGAATAGAGCAAGATTTCTTTATGTGACACTAAAACATAGTTTTTTTGTAAACAAATTTGTAGGGTTGGTTTTTTTTCATTTTTATTCAACAAGGAAAAAGTGAGGGGAAGAAGAGAAGGAAGTACACACATTTCAAACTAAATTTTAATTTTTACAAGGAAGAATTAATACCAATTAATATATGAGTAACAATATGAACATGATTAGGGTGATGCACTGACATTAATTAAATGCAATAAATAAGAGGATCAAGCCTAACATGAGATTCACAATAGAAACAAAAGATAAAATAATTTTATTTCTACATTTAATATATAATTTTATCGGTGTTTATAATTTTCCCATAATGTGTCTTATTTATGAGAAGGGACTCTTTTTAAGCAATGATAGTCTATGATTTTTAGAGAATTTAATGTCAATTAAGGTAATACTTTTAATTATGTTCTTAGTTTCATTTCCAACATGTTTTTAGTATTTATAAATATTGTGTTTTCAATTTAAATCAAATTTATCATTTTATATATGAGTACTAAGTAATAGAAAACTTATTTCTTGTGTTTTCTCAACTATTATAACTATTTTGTAATAAATTTAAGTAAACATATTATTTTGTACATGTATATTGATACCAAATTCATAGTATCAATTTTTAATTTGTTTTTATATCTTCATTTCCAAAATTTAAATATTTCAATGTATATATGAGTACCTATATTCTAATAATAAAAAATCTGTTGATTTTTGCAAGCTTCCTTATTTTGTTTTATCAAGTACCAACTTTGTTTGAAAATCCTAAATTTTTTATGTTGCAAAATAAGATCTACAACTTATATTGGTTAATATCTGTTTTTTATTTATGTTTATGTCATTTTCATCTCAAGTAACCCAATCTACAAATTTCAATAATGTTATTCCAAATTTTAATGAAAACATTTGTTTTTACCTTACAAGGATATGATTTAAAAATATTTAAATATTTTATTTGTTGAATATCAAAACCTTTATAAGACATGAATTATGTAATTCATTTATTTGTTGTTATTAAACTCTAATATATTTCTCAAAATGAATTGATTTTGAATTATATAAAACTTAATAGTTTGTTTTGATATTTATTTCGATGATCATTATAGTTGATTAGATCTAGCACCCAAGTGATATTAATATTCAAAATTATTTCATTCTTAGAAAAAACTATTTATAGTGGGATTTATGTTTTAAAGGTATCGAATGACTAATATTAAAAATCATTTATAGTGGGCCTTATATTACAAATGTATCTATACTCATACAAAATATCTTAGGTGTCCCATTGTAAATTATTGCTTACAATAATGGTCCATTAATTTAGAATATAAAATTTAATTAAATCTTTAAAAAATGGGATAAATGACCTCCATTTATAATGAACCACATTTAGAGTGGAGGCATATTTTTATTTTTAAATTTCAAGTGCCACTTGTCATATCTCCTCTAATCCATGTTAAAAATTTATATCCTAAGCATCTTGAATTATTATAATATCATCCCAATCTATTGAATTTTGGGGTCACCCACTAGTAACCTCCACTCTAATCTGTGTCCTTAAAAATAAGTGCATACCAGTAAATATCTTAGAGTATTAGTAATTTACCCACTTATTCTAAATGAATTAATCTAGAGAAATGTATTAGAGTGGGTGGTCACCCACTCTAAAATATAACTATGACAGGATACTATAAAAATAATGCTACTCATCTTATTTGCACTATAATTGATAAGATTTACATGTTATGTTGAATTAATTTGCTATTATATCTAAGTTTTGTAACAAATATTAATCCAACCAAATGAAAACATTATGTTGTTAACATGTTCAATGGAAAATGAGAACCATTTCCTAGAGCAACAATAAGGTTACTCTTCATATAATTTACAAGTCCAAGTTTTTAAGAGTGAGTTTCTACCTATTCTAAAAGATAAGCATCGTAAGAATACTATTAAAAAAAATTATACTCATCTTAATCTTTTCACTATAATAAACAATCTAAATTACATTGTATGTTAAATTACTTTGTTGTTATATCTATACTTTATAACAAAATTAAATGCAACCAAGTGTGAATAATGTCACATCATTAACATCTTCAATGGTAAATGAGAACCATCACCTAGAGTAACATGTCAAGGTTACTCATCCAATTTTTATGTCTAACTAGATATTGAGATTCATGTTCTTAGAGTGGGTGGCCTCCTACTCTAAAAGACACCCATGGTAGAGATACTAGTAAAAATGATGCTACTCATCCTAAATTTTTCACTATAACATTAAAAATAAATTACATGTTATGTTAAATTACATTGTTCTTATAGCTAGGTTTTGTAATAAAAAATAACCAACCAGGTAAAAATAGTTTCAAATGATCAACATGTTTATTATAAAATTATAACCATTTCCTAGAGTAATAACAAGGTTACTTATCCCATTTTCAAGCCTAAGTAAATCTTAAGAAACCACTTTGTTAGAGTATATAGAATTAATCAGTTGCCATCCAAATAATTTAAAAATTCAAGGTAGATAAAATGTGCATATTAAAATAAATAAATAACATGGTAAAACCTCAAAAAGGTAAAAACCCATAAATCTCATACCCATTTTATTAAGAAATAATTTACACCTAGTAAATTCCTTTTACCCTCACTTATTCTCTTTACACAATAATAATTACATACAGGTAATATCTCATCTTATTTTTTTTATATTTAAATGTAAAAAAATGTACTTCACACAATTATCATCATGATATATTTTTCACATTTAATTATTTTAATATATAAGGAAGGTGATGAAGTATAACCATGAATGGTTATACATTTTCACCTTTTCAACTAATTTAATTATTTGTTTAAATATATTTAAATATGTATAAGTTTATATTTTTTACACAATATAATATTTAAATGAAATATGTAATTAAAAAATAAATATAACATTTATTATTTATTATTTATACTATGTAAAAAAGTGGGCCAATAAAGTAACCCCACAAATATTAATGTTCCAACACTTCCCCTTAATGTCTAGTGGGGATATATGCTAATACAATCTTTTTTCCAATGTGATTCCCATAATTTACCTTAATATTTTAGTGGGGATATATGTAAATATATTTTATATAAATGGATTTACAATCCATAACTCATCTATGATGATTTTAGGCTAGCACGTAAAACTTAAAGGATTTAAACACCTTCATCATGCCAATATCACCTTTTTATACAAAAGGATTTAAAATCCATAAACCACATAGGGTGATTTAGGATAGAATGATATTGGGACTACATCCCATAATTTCTCATGGATAATATTACAAGCATCTGGATCATTTTATAACATAAGAACATCCATTAAAAATACATGTTGTATTATTGGGTGTATCGTAAACTCACTTAAGGAATGGCCATTATGAGGTGACATTGTCATGCACACTCCCCCTAAATGGAAATTTTGAGAGGCCCATGATTATTCTAAACTTACAAAAAAATTAATTAAATAACAATCTTTATAATGTAATGCACCAATGATAAAGTCTTTTCACATTTTATTATTTCATTTTTTTAGTCATAGTTACCCACACATTGGGATAATTTATCCAATATTATTTATACTATTTAATTTTAAACCAATTTTCCACATAAATCTATGTGACTTTCATTAAAAAATTTACATTTCCACCCATAATCATTTATGTGCATTTTGTCACATAACATTCTTCCCATGTAGAACCTTAAATATCACCTTTTAACCTATATGATCTGAACACTACCATCACACATAAAATATTATATCAAATTATTCACTTGACATCTCCAATATTAATAATATGAGAATCCCAAAGTGTCATGAAATAAACATAATATAATTTGGTTATTTATCTTACCTTAAGCTAGATAAATATTAGATATCCTCTTATAAATTACATATTGTTTTAGATTAAGGTAAAAATAGGTTTTGAAGGGACCCCAAAACCCTGAAACAAAGATAAAAAGATGAAGCATTTACAACCACAGGTAAAACCTAAAACCTACTACAAAGAAGTAACATAAACAGGTTTTATATGGACCTGAAACCACCGGCAAGACCACAAATCATGACCCAGGTTTTACATAGACCTAGCCACACCATAGTCAAAAGATAACAAAAAACTAGGAAACAGGACCAGATAACACAACCAACTAGAAGAACCAGGCTATTCTTCCAGTTCTAAAATCATTTTCACTGCTTCCTTACCTTTCACAATAGTATCCTGAATGGCAGTAGCCACTGACATGGCTCCCTCTTGCATAGCTTTCTTTCTTGAGCTCTGTCTCGTCCTCTTGCTAGGCCCCTCCAAGGATTTGATCTCCTCATTAGCTCTTTTTCCAATATTAACAGCTGCAGCACATGTGTTAGATGTAACTTCCTCTATTTTCATTCTGCTCTCCTTGATGAGTTCCCTTAGGTTGTTCTCATAGTCTTTGAGCTTGATGGGGATGTCTCTCATCTATTTTTCCATATTATTGATTTTGTTCCAAGCTACCTTCTGGTTGTCTTCCATTATATCCATTTTCCTTTTGAGATCCATTATCTCCTTAAACATCCATGAATCGAGTTGGAGGATAGCCTCTGCTTTGCAATTGACCCATCTCGTAGGTGTGTGCCTTCCATCGTTCTGCCTTTTATCACTCCACTCTTCTTTGTTCTTATTAGGACTTTTCCCACCTTCTTCAATGTGGTCCTCTCTTCCCCTTTGATTCTGCTCCTTAGTTTCAGCTTGAACTCCCAAGTCCATTTCTTGGTTGTCAGCCTGAACTGTGTTTCCCTCTCATTTATCGAAATAGGGTCCTCAACTGGGTCATCCAGGACTTTATCATCCTCAAACACTTGCTAGTTTTCCTCAGAGTCATATTCACTATTTTTAGACTTCTCCTCTATGTTGACTCCTTTTTTCTCATTCTTCTCTTGAACTTCTTCCTCATTGGAACTTGAATTCCTACTTTCTATTCCTCCCTCTTCTTCCAAGCTTTCCTCCCCAGACTTATCAGTTCTCTCCCACTCTGTATCCTCGTCAACATTCTGAATCTTGACACTAGGGGGGTTGATTTTATCTTTCCCTTTAACAATTTCACTCTTGTTACTCTGTGAATCCTTATTTTTCCCCAAATAAGGGTTCATAACCATGGCCTTGTTCTTGCAGTAGCCTTCAATTATCAGAATTAATCCTTCATGCAAAATAGGATGCATTTCCTTCTTCCTGTGAGCGAATAAACTTTAGACCAAAGAGAAATGAAAATAAAAGGGAAAGGAAATTCTTACTTTGTGTCTTAAATGATTTAGGAATACAAAGTGGAATTTGTGGACTCTCTTGCTTCTTCCATCGAGTATGAAGTACTCCCAAATACAACATAGGACATCCCTCTAAATGCCCTTAATCTATTCCAATTCAAATAAATCCCCATTCTTTTCCAGCTTCTGCTCTTCAACGTCCATCTTAGGGAATTTTCAAAAGGCCTCATTTGAAATGCTAGTCTACTTGGAGAATTTTATTCCTTCTGTAGGCAGCCCCGTAACCTCTGCTATAAATTCCTCTATTAGATTCATTGTGATGCCATGCAGAGTGACCCTATCATCAATCCAGTTTTTGAAAAAAACCATTGTAATATGAGGTTTTGAACCATGGAGCCTTTCCATGTAGTTCACAACCTTCCCTTTCTGCAATATTTTCTAGACATCTTGTTTCACTCTCCATTCTTCACAATTTTTGGGTTCCTACTTTCTTGGTTCTCCTTTCCTTACACGAGCCATGCAGATTTCCTTTGATACCCAATCACTGTAAACTATACAATGATCCCACCTGCTACCAATTTGGTTCAAAGCTCACCTTTTTTTAGGCACGCTCAAGATTACAATCATTGTGGATTCCTTTTTAATGATTGTAAACCTTTCTCTGTGAAGCCACTCCTCCAACTCATTAGATTTATATTACAAGCTAATCTTTCCCTCCTTCGCATAAATTACATATTGTTATCTTGCATAAATATTCCCCGTAAAGTCAATTTATGTATACAATATTATTTTATTAAAAATTAAATGGTCCTTTAAATTGAATTACCAAATTTTATATGGTCATATTACCTTATTATCATCATTTACAAAGGCACACAAATAATAGATTGATTAAATTTGTATGGTTTAGAAAATAGTCATCAATACTATATTTTTTTTAAATTAATTTCCTTAGGTTTATCATAATATATTATACCAAATTAACCATAAATATTAGTTACTATGGAAAAATTTACACATAATACCAATTATATAAATTTGTCTTATGGCATAAATATTTATAATAAGTTAGTTGGCCTAATGACAATAGGTGCAGTGAGGGGAGTTCCACCCTATATATTCACTTAAATTCATTTTATAATAGAATGTATACATTTATATCCCAAAAATGTATTTAAATTTGACAAATTTCTAACTATTTTAGTAATTAGGTAATATTTAATATAGTTAGCCTAAGAAATGTGCCATATTCAAAATCAAACTCAAGTTATAAGGCAATATAATAAATGGTAAAATCACCTTTACATTTGCAATTTAATTTAATAATTTTTTTTAGATATTTTATCATCTATTTTTATAAAATATTGATTATTTATCTCGTAAATATTAGTTTCACATGGTTACAACCCCAATTCCTAGTGGACAGTGGTCACTTTTTCCTAGAATTCATAACAATTACAAAATAAAAAATACCATCCTCCTAGGGTGATTATCCACCCATATTATCTTATATATAAAAAATAATAATAATTAATATTTATATTTTATTCCAAATATATCCTCTCAACTACCAAAAAATACATAAATTTAAGGTTCTAACCAGGCATATCCCCTCTAAATAAGAATTAAGGATTTTATTAAATGCTCATCATTAAATTGTTATCTCAAAAAATTACATGGTTACAAAGTATGCTATAGGGATTTATGTAAATATACGAAGATGAATTTAATAAATTTTATTGGTATGTAATACTAGAATTCACAACTTTTCATAAAATGTGGTAGCATTTTTCAAAGCATACAAATTGTGTGACAAGATGAAAATAAATTTGCTTCCATATTTTTCCATATATATGTATGTGGGGGGGTATTTATAATAATGTCATACCATACACACCATGAAAAAATAAAGGATCATAAATAATCAACTATGATAAGTTAAAACATGCAATCCTACTATATTTACATCTCTCTTTCTATTGTTATAAATACACAATGAATTTCAACCCTTATGATGGAAGGTAAATGAACCACAAAATATAATCCATTCATGGGTGATATTTGTACCAAAATAATACTCCATTTTAATTTAAATAGTTCAATTTTCATGAAAATAATCCCTAACACCATGAGAGGGATGTAACCTCACTAATATAACTGATAAAGAATGATATAGGTTTAAACATGTCGATAGTGATATATGAGGATAATAAGATAAATATTTTAGTGGAATTAATGGATAAAAAATTTGACACATTGTTCATGAATGAGAAAATATTGAATATTTAATGTTAAATAAATACAACACTCTAAGGCAACTTCCTTGAATCCCAAGGACATGAAAATTAGAAACAACTAACCTCAAAATGAAGATAACCTATATAATATTATGGAATAACAAAATTGAGTTTTGTAAGCAACCTAAGGAGAAATTTTTTTACACATAATATTTTTAAACTTTATAATTTCTTAATTTTTTCTCTATTGTAATAACCCATTGATTTTATATCTCTTTGAGTACACACCTTAAAGGTTGTACTATGAAATGGGTGAGAAGACCATTGGTGCTTTGTAATATTGTTAACTAAACCCACTACAAATCCCACTTATCCAACTCCCTAAGAAAACCCTTATTTAATCACTTACCTAAGTAATTCCCCTTTTAAATATACCCTACCTAATAAAATACCATGTTTTCTACTAGTTCAACCTAGGTCAATGATTTTATAAAGTTTAAGGTCCACATTACGAAACTAGGTCAACTTGATCAATATAGTTTTAAGCCTAATGGTAAATGTTTTCCTTAAAAATGGGTTGTGTTACCTCATTGACTAAATTTATATAAGGTTTAAGGATTATCCATCTATATAAATACAAGTCTAAGTTAGGTTGTGATCAAAATTAGGACCAATGTGTTATTCAAAAGTAAAGATTCTTAATCGATGACAAGTTTCATGAGAATGGCCCCAACTTGCATGATACCAACAAAATTTGTGTGGATCACACCAATTTTTCATGGGGTGATAATCATAAACATCTCATGGTGAAGGTTGAGTAATATGGTTTTGAATTTTCTTTATGGAGAGAGGTTTGTGAGAATCTACATTATTTAATTAGGAAAATTTAGAATTAAGTTATGGGAAAGAATTGTTTGAAAGTGGATGTGAGAGAGTAGCATAATTTAAATAACTTGGAAGGATAACATAAATAATGTGTATGTAATCATATTTATTCATAACACCATCATTGCTAGCATGTAAATTTTTATATTTCATAAAAATTCAAGTTCCAACATGAGGATGAGAATGCCCAAATTTTCTTATGATAAAATATTGATTTTTAGCTAGGTCAAGAGATTCTTCCAAAAAAATTAGAGAGAGTCCTAACATGATATTACAATTTAGGATGGAGAGCATTGGTGAATAAGTGGAAGAAATCATCTGCTGACATGTTATTCTTAGATTTATTAGATAAATATTTCCATCATTAAATGAACACTTGGGAAGTTTCATAATTTGATTATTTATAGTTGATAAAGTAATATAAATTATTTTTATGAAGATATTTAATTTATAATTCATATATCGATACATTAAATAAATAATCTAAACTAGATATAGTATGAGTTTTAAGTTGATTATACCAATATAAAGTATTAAATTCAAAGGTTTTATCTAAGATCTTAGTGGAGGAAAAGTTATTTCACTTAATCTTGTCTTTATACAAGTTTTTAAAAGTTTTCAAATACAAATCAGGGTCAGTGGATCAGTTATAAGTGATAGTATGAACAATACCACCTATGTTGATGTTTTAAATTTGATAAATTAAGGCTTAATTTTGTATTTGTTTATGGATTTGTTGAGATGTGGGAGTTTAGGTATACTGTTACCTTTACAATATATAATGGGGTTGGGAAGGCATTAGTATTTTTTACTCCCCATGAGTATGCTGAGGATGATTTTGTAATTGCAAAAGTTTTTTTTTTTTTTTTTTTTTTTTTTTTTTTTTTTTTTTTTTTTTGCATTTTTATCATTTGATTTATATTATTAGTTTTGAAAGTATCCATTTGGTTCATGTATTGTAAGATAATTTTATTAGTATTGAAAATGACTTAATACTATGAGTGACTTGAGATACACTAGAGGTAGCACTGACTTAAGTATGAATATGGGCACTTTGAGTAAGCCCACTAGAGGAAATCCCTACCATAGTAGTTGAGATGCTAGACAAGCTAAAATAAGAATTAGTATAGAAATTTAAAGGAATGGAAGAAGAATAAGTTGGTATGGAAGATTAAAATTTCATGGAAGAATTCATGGGTTGATTTTACCCAAGACTTATGGAGAATTTATGGGTAGATGAAGGTGGGTAATTGAGGTAAGGTCCCATCATGAATTGTATATGACCATAGGATCATTTCCTTGATGTTTAGGGATTTTTTCAATGAAAAGTATAATTTTATCAATATATTTGAAATCACTTTCATCCTCAACAATAAGAATTTTTTTAGGATAGTTAAGTAGATCTAAAGTTCTATAGGGAAGTGACCCATAGTTTTTTGGTTCTAGTGGCAAACATTTCTTATATCTAGATTTTCTATGGAAGTATAGGGAAGGCAAGAATGGGGATTCTTAGGAGGGTTATTTAAATTATCTCATAATTTTTAATTTCAATTTTTTTTAATCAAAAATTTACTACATGGTGAAAATTAAAGGGAATAAAAATTATAAATTTAGAAACTATCTAAGTCAAGATGGTCAACCTAGTTGGGTAGATAGGAAAAGTATTAATCTATAAACTAACTAGATTGAGATGGTTAACTTATGTCTAGAAACTAAATATATATATTTGGTAAAATTATTTGGGTAGACAATAAAAATTAATAATATATAATCCAAATGAGTTGAGTTGGTTAGATAGGAAAAATTAACTATTTAGAAACCAATTAAGTTGAGTTGATCAACCTAGTTGGGTAGATAGGGAAAATAGTAGTATAAAAACTAACTGAGTCAAATTAGATAATCTATTTATGTAGATAGGAAAAGGTAATAGTCTAGAAACTAATTGAGTTAATTTAGTTGACTTAGTTAGATAGATAAAAAATATTAGTTTAGAAACCAACTGACTTGAGTTGGTCAATTTAGTCTAGTAGAAAAGAAAGATAATTTTTGTAAGGCCTACTATGTCTAGTTGGTTGACTTAGTTGTATAGGTAGGAATTATATAGAGTGTTTAAATACTATTAATTATATTTAGTCAAATTAGTTATACAAGTGGGATAATACAATTTTTGTAAAGCCTGCTAGGTCAAGCTAGTCGACTTAGTTGTACAAGCATGAAAGACATAGTTATACTAAGTTGATCTATTCATCTAAGTTGAATCTAGAAAACATTTATTAGTAATTTAAACTATGTAATTCATAAATAAAAATTAAATTAGATAGAATAATAAACTATCTAACACATATTATAGAATTGTATTGGTGTTGATCAATACAATCTAGAATATAGCAGAGAATAACAAGAAACAGGTAGAAAATTTGATTTTATAACTATTAATACTAACTAATCATATATAAATAAGATCAATAAGTTATACTGAAATGTTTTGATTCATTTTTATTCTTCCAAACATACTTTATTCTCTATTGGATAGTGATATCCCAATGTTTTCAAACACTAACCATGGATGAAGTATCATTCCCATAGCCCACTAAACCCAACTTGAAGGGTAATATAGAAGTAACTTCTCAGTGCTAAATACAAACTGATACATCATAAGATGAAATCGATGGTTGGATTCTTAAGGTTTAATTCAAAGGGAGATCCTAGGAATTTCTAAAATACCATGAGGTATGTGAAAACTATAGATCATGTTTATCTCTATACTATGGATATGAGTATAGGGAAAATACCCTCATGTCATGATATATGTAAACAATATACAAGGACCATAAACATAGTATTTCAGAACCCTTCATGATATTATCTAAGTAGTTTTAAAACTATAGGTACATAATTTCTATAGAAATCAAGACAAAGTGAAAATAAATGTGAAAATCAAGTGTCAAAACCCAAGTTATATTTTCATAAAGTTAATAAATATGCAATCAACTCTTTTCAAAGTAAATATGAGATTAATTACTAAGAAATAAAATTGAATTATCTTACTTATAATGAAAAATAAAAACATAGAATAAAGTCAGCTAGGGTGATCGAGTTGAAAACATACCATAACATAATCAGGCAAGCCCATCTAGTCTATTATGAGAATAGGCCAAAGAATACAATCATCTAGGTAATTTTAGTTTATTTGAAAAAATATACAAAATCATAATTAATTTAGCTATGTCAACATAGTTGATAATGTGATACAATTTTGTATAACTAAATAAATTGGTTAAAAATAATGAAGAAATTGAAATGCTGAATATTTTTTATAAAAGATAAAAATGAAAAATTGAGGTAATTGACAAGAATAGACGTATGAATCTTTTTTAGAGTGAATCTAAAAAATATAGAAAGGTCAACTAGGTCAACTTGGTTTATTTAAAATGTTGAATATTTGATTGTTGACTATATTTTTCAAGCCTACTTGAGTCTTGTAGAGGAAAACATATGAAAAACATAGAGGTTAAATAAGGTCGACTAGGTCAACCTAGTCTATATAAATCTAAAA
This sequence comes from Torreya grandis, assembly GCA_037957365.1. NCBI lineage: Eukaryota > Viridiplantae > Streptophyta > Pinopsida > Cupressales > Taxaceae > Torreya > Torreya grandis. The sequence goes on from JARHVA010008815.1 coordinate 258,047, forward strand.
TCTAGAAAGAGTGAAATGGAACTCGGTTGACTAGTGTAATCTAGTTTGTTAAAAAAGTAGAAAAATAAAGACTAACAAAATGAACTAGGTCAACTAGTCGACTTAGTTTATTGTAAGCAAAAATTTTGAGAATAGTAAAAATAAATAGGTCAACTAGCATAATCTATTTTACTAGAGATGAAACCTAAAAATAGAGGATAAAATTGGGTAAACCAGCATGAACTAGTTGGTTTTAGATCCTAGATATATAGATATATTAAATGATAAGGTCAACTAGTGAGACCTAATTCACTTTGTAAGAAAACCTACAATTAGAGGATAAAATTGGGTCAACCAGTATGACCTAGTTGACTATGGATCCTAAATCTATAAATAAAGGTTAAGACTAGATCAACCAGTATGATCTAAAATGTAATGACTAAATTCATGTCATGTTCACCAAAATGTATGCAACAAATAATCTATAACTTATCTAACTTGGTAAATCCAAGATTAAATAAGGTAGTCAACTAACATCTATTTTAATATTATTTGTACTTGTTACATGACCAAATTGGATCCACTAAACTTAACTAAAATATCTCTTACCACACAATGCCAAATTAGAGAATTCTAAAACCTTTAGGTAAATGATACTATGAAATAACCCTAGATAGGTCTAAATACATAAAATAAAATTAATATAGTGCTCACCAAATCTTGTGTCATAAATGGGGATGATTAAACAAATAGAACCAAATCAAGAGATTATGGTAAGAAAATAGGGGCCTAGATCACCTAAGATGTCAGATGGAAAGAAAATAAAAACTTATATATATACTAAGGTCAATAATGAAGGTAATTTAATAAAGGATTTATATATTTAAAATATATTAATTTATAGAATATTTATCTATCAAATGAAGTAATAAGAGTTACGATTATTTACCTTTGGGTTAACCTATCAAGTCTCAATCTCTCCCTTGGCCAGTGGTATTTTGCAAGAGGTGGTTGTTTTTTTTAAGTATCACACTATATAAATTATATATATTATAAAATACTCCTAATTTATATCTACTAATTCCCATAAGACAAATTATCTTACCTTCTAGGAAAACCCTAAGGAAAGGATCCTTAAAATGTAGATTCGGTAGAATTATGAACTATAATGATGTGAAATTGAATATTCCTATATATTTTATTAAAATGAGCCTTGTATTTATATTAATTCATAATCCTTAAAAATTCCATATATTTATCCAAGGGGTCAGCCAACATGACCCAATTTTAAGGGGAAAATTATTGATAAGCCTTAAGCTAAGTTAGTCAGACTAACCCATTTCTATAATGTGCATTTTAACCTTTATAATATGATTGAATCAAGAAAAATTAGTATAAAAAGAGGGCATTTTACTAGTTAAGATATATTTGAAAGGTAAATTTCTTAGGAAATTGGATAAACAAGGTTTATCTACTTGGGGAGTTAAATAAGTGGGATTTGTAATGGATTTAGTTAATGATAAATTTGACTAACAATCTTGTGAAGCACCAATGGTCTTCCCACCCTTTCTTGATTCACAATTTAAGGCATGCATTCAAAGATATTGAAACTTGATAGGTTCCTATAAGAGATAGAATGTCAATAAATGATAAAATAAAAAAATATTATGTGTATACATAAATGAGTATAGATTTTCCAATTTATAATCACCAATTGTATTCCAAATGAAATTATAATAAAATTAGAAGGATATTAACATATTTTGATTTGAATAATTATTAAATAATTTCATGATCAAACATAAAATTTAATAACACACCTTGATTGACCAAGGTTACAATAACCACAAACTATTTCTATAATAAAAATTAGTGAAAATATGGTTAGCATATTATTTTTCATGCCTTGGTCTACTAATAATCAAGGAGAAACATGAGGACTTAGTTTAGTGTTTCCTTGGTGATTATGTCACTACAAAAAATAATACAATAAAATCATAAGCATTTATACAAATTTGGTCAAAAGCTTCACCCCTCACTCTCATCACCACAACCTTTATAGATTAAAACTTAAATAGAACAATCATGATGTAAATATTCCATGGCATGGGATAAATCTATGGTAATGCTTAAACATTCAACTAGACCCAATCCTCAAAAATTCTTCTCATTATATGAGGATAAAAATGATTTTCCAAGCTCCCAATATGGGTGATTTGAAGAACCAGACCTTTAGAGTTAGGGTATGAACATGTTCTTATGAATTTAATGAGATTATGGCATTGAATTCTTTCTAGAACATTGAATTCTAAAAAAAAAACTCTTCTCAACTTATTCATCTTGTAGCTTAATAACTTTGATTAAAAATACCTTATTATCCATCAAAATAATTTTATATAATCCAATGTTATTCTCTCCAAAAAAATATATAATAGTTTTTTGGGATAAAATATGTCAAATTTTTATTACTTCACAACATTTTAGATCCACATCTATGATCCTACATCAGGAGTCAATTTTCTCCTGATGAAGGATCACAAATGTGGATCCAAAATGTTGAGAAGAAATAAAAATTTGACACACTTTATCCCAAAAAAACTATTCTACTATTGTATGGACACTAAAAGAACCAAACCATTGATATGCACTCTCCAAGAAAAAATTTCATTCTAAATACATTTATTGTAATGAAAATATCCTCATATGAAAACTTTGGATAACCTAGTCTTAAAATCTTAAAATTTGAGAGATTAAATTATTGTCTTAAAAATGTGTGTCTCCATAGTATTCTCAAGACTCTACTATTTGTTAAAACTATTTTTATATGTCTTGGATGTTTTATTTTTTTGGGTTTCCATCCTGACATGTCAATAAAAGATATCATTTTAGACCATAAAGTGTAGTTTTTCCCAAAAATAATTTAATGACCATGTTAATTGAAATTAATCTTTTTGTAATTGAACATATAAAATTATTGAAATAAATAATAATATAGATAATGACTTTTAGCTGTCCAAGTGGCATATGTGTATTGCCCATGATATGAAATTGGAATAAAAATCAATATCATATAGATTTTATAATTTTCCAAATATATATGGTATCACATTTGTAAAGGCATTATGAGATAGATATTAATATGTAGTAGTGTTATTTAATTTTATTTAAATTCTATAACTCTCCGTCAAGATGATTGCCTTAAATATCTATTTCTTGAGAACTTAAATTTTTAATTATCTTTATAATCAAGGGTACTTGTAGAAAATTACGTGACATATTTGTATGAAACTTAATGAATTTAATAATGACCATAAACTCTCATGTAATTATTCCCTTCAAGTAATTATGAGATAATTCAATCACTTATACATTATAACACCCATTAAAACTAATAGGTATCCCTCGTGTGAAGCAATTATAATAAATTAAATAAATTATTAGCTATCACAAATTTCAAATTGAATAAAAATTTGAGTCACTTAAAGACCATGAAAGTTATGTTATAAATATTAATACTCTCATGAGATATGTTCCCTTTATGTTATTGTGAGCTAATAAAAAGTTTGCTTGCATATGTGAAATTCCTATCATATGATTATTTTCCACATATAGATATTTGAGGTTGTAACTATTTGTGAGATCATTGATAAATGCCAATGAGGTTATAACAGGTTTATTCAAAAATAATAAAATGCTTTTAAGAAATTATAACTTACCCAATTCCATAATCACCATTCCACTCAACCTATTCTGATTTAGATTAAATTAGAGTGATTACCTTTGTTTTTGACTAATTTTTAATTGAGTTTGGTATTCTACAACCAATATGATTTATCCATAGAAAGTGTATATAAATTTGGAAGATTTTCACCAATATCTTTTGGATTTTATTCACTTATATAGTTTCTTTACAAATGTAACTGAAAAAGGAAATACTTTATTTTGATAAAATATCTAAACTCGGGTAATTTGACATACCCCAATTGCCAACATTTAGTCAGTGATGGTCACATGTTTTCATTTGTAGTAATTTGATCATCTCCTTCATATGATTTATGAGTCCCACAAGATTCTTGATAATGTGTAAATATATAATTTTGAATAAATTGATAAGTTTGATGACCACATGTGTGATGATCCTCCCCTCATACCTGCACCATTTCCCAATATCAAAATTTTCTCATCTTCTCTAGGTGTTAGCAAGCCTGATCCTAAAAATCATAATATGTTTTATAATTTTATTTATGAAATAAAAGAATAAATCATAACTTAAATGGAGATAGACAATAATATTAATAGGTAATTCAATTTAGGGTTTATTTTTTCATTCTTCTTAATTTTACACAATCTAGTTCATAGTTTCATTAAGTTTTATTTTCCCCCATATATTTTGATTTTCCTTTTCAATTTTATTTAATTAAAAAATATTAATATAAAAGGTATAAAATAAAAATATATATGTTATTTAAACCCAATAATACTTAGAATATATTGTGTTAAATATGAACTATTTCACTTGAACAACTAAGAAAGAATTTCCATTAAGTAATCTATAAAATTATTTAGACAACATCATGGCTCTGATACCATGTAAGAGTATATAGGATAAAATATTATCATATCAATAATTAAAAATGAATGGAAAACAAAATGTGCATAGAACAACACATGAATAACATGAGAAAACCTTAACAAGGTAAAAATCCATAAAGTTTATATCCATTTTATTGAGATGCAATTTACACCCAACAACTTCTTTTTACCCTCACTTATTTTATTTAAATAATAATTAAAAAAAGGGTAATATATAGTCTTATTTTTTTATATTTACACACTACAATAATCTACTTCACATAACTATCATCATGATATATTTTTCACATTGAATGATTTCAAAATATAGGGAAGGTGATTAGTTATAACTATGAATGGTCATAACTTTTCACCTTTTAAACTAATTAAAGTAGTTATTTAAATATAGTTTAATATGTCTAAGTTTATATTACTTTCACAATATAAGATTTAAAAACATGATTTTATTAAATAATAAATATAGCATTTATTATTTGTATTATGGAATAAAGTGGGCCACTAAAGTAACCCAATAATTATTAATGTTCCATCACAGTTATTCTTAATGAATTCATCTTGATAAAGTTCTTAGAGTAGGTGTTCACCCACTATAAAATATAACCATAGTAGGGATACTAAAAAAATATGTTAATCATTCTATTTGTACTATACCTATGAACCATTTCCTTGAGTAACAATGAGGTTACGTGTCCTATTTATAGGTCAAATTCATTCTTAATATTCTTGATATTATAGGGGTGAACAATCACTCTAAATGAGATATTAAAATTTATTATTTAATATATGAGTCTTCCTTTAAAATAGGAATCCTTTCTTATGCATGTCTAATTTTTAGATGAAGGTAGTCCTTGAGCACAAATTTCTAGAATAAATTATACCTTTGATGAAACACTTTTTAAAACTAGAATTTTGTCTTATATAATAGATTTATTTGAAGGACCTAAATGGTATAAAAATTAGTAAAATATTTTTAAATGTGATGAAATATGAAAAATAACTTGTCTATCAAGGTATAGCTACATGGAAATTGGTGGAAACTTGAGGTTGTTAATGTTATTTTATCTTTCATTTTTTCCTAATTTGATAAATACCTAGATAGTCATAGAGTCCAATAATTTATGTAAGTCAAGGACATATTCCAATTTAAAACCTATAGTTTAGATTTTTCACTTTATTAAATGTTTATTTCTACACATTATGGAACTTTTTTGTATTAATCTGGAACCACTTGGAAAAATTTAGATATAAATTATTTAAATCTTGAGATGGAATAGTTTTCCACATTTTCTAATACTAAATTTTTATTATAAAAAAATATTTAGGGATACCTGAAGTGTCTCAAAAAATATATGTATTTTATCTTCCAATTGGATCTTTATCCAAAAACTACAGTCCTCATTCTTATATGGATGGTATGATTTACATATTTTTCAAAATATCATATTATCTATTTTATAAGGAAATGCTAGACAATATAGTGAAATTCGTAACCCATACCACATTATCTCATATACAATAACTGAAAATTAATATATACACTAAAATTTACCTTAAACAATTTAAAATCTCATAAATCCACTTTGAAACTTAGAGTTTATAGAGAAAAAAAGTGTTACTTGTTTTATCTAGATGAGATGATTTGTAATATAATCAACTCCACCTGACATAAAACCTTGTAAGAGATCCTACACATTGTATCTCTTTATATATATGGGAACTCTATGAGTCTAGTACAATTTTATTCCTTTGTAAAAACATTCCAACTATTAATATTATCAACATCACCATGCCCTTAATCTTGCTTCTAGTTTTGCATTCCAACCGTGAAATTTTTCTAGGGCCTACTCCCCATCCATATCTCATGAAAAAAAAAGTAACAATAGAAAAGGATGTTATTATGTCATCCCAATCCATTTATTCTATAGATGAGCTATTATTTTAAAAATGGTTTTGGCATTCTCGAGTACCCAACTAAGGTTTTTTGGGGATATTTATAGGAAATACTATAGTTAGAGGAAATAAGGAAATATTTATATAAACCAATCCATGTCCTTCAACACATATATCACATTTTAAAATATTATAGTACATGCTATGTGAAAATAGATTGAAATTTGAGGTTTTTAATGTTGTTATATCAATAAATTTTAGGAGTACAATTGATATTTCTATTAATAATAAAGATATACCTCCTCATTATGTGTAAATTTGAAGTTTTTAATTTTTTATAGTGCAATTTTACTCATATGCAAAAGAAATCCAATTGTTAATATTTTTTAGTATCAATATGCCCTTTATTTTACTTTTATTTTTTCCTTCCATGTTTAAAAAATTTCTATGGGATAAAAGACTATCCACTACCTCCTATATATACTCTACTTAACCATGGTTATTCCATAGGTTGACCATACTAATAACATCAAGAAATGTAACAAGAATATGAAGGTATGTAATCCATCAGTAGGCCACAGATATCCTTAGACACACTATAGGTTATGGGCATAACATGACCCTCCCTTTTAAAATATTTTTTCCTCAATGTTGAATCAAACTAGGATGTTTCTATAGGAACACTTCATCCTCCCATGTTGTATCTTCAAAATTCAAGTTCTTCTATTTAATCAAATACCATTTAATGGATTTTTTCTATAATTACTTAGTACAAATGTGAATGATATCCTCAAGCTCTAAAATGATTCATCCTTATTCATATAATTTAGGTAACTCAATCTGAGGGGAAACTCTATGTCTAATTAATTTCTTCAGACAGGATACATGGACTACCAGATGTATGCAAGTGGATGGGGGTAATTCTAGCTTGTAAGCCACCTACCAATTTTATACAAGATCTGGTAAGGGCCATAATAATTATGTGATATATTTTTATCCTTTTATGTTACCTCTAAGACATTTTCTTATATGTCTAAAAACACACAAAGACCAAATCACCTATGTCAAATTACTGTTCACTATATTTTTAATCTATTTATTGCTTCATTTTATTTTGTGTTGTTTCTAAATTTAATTTCAAAATTATTAACACCTCTTGATGATGGTGTATGTGTTCCTCAATATCTCAAACCTTAGGATGCACTAAAAAAACTGAAGTGATGGATGAGGGGTGATACCCATATAATGACACAAAGGGAGACATCTTATAAAAAGTGTGAAAAAAGTATTATACCACTATTCAACAAGTGGTATCCAATGAACCCATTTTCCCTAATTACCATAAACAAAATAATGAAGATACCCTTCAAGACATTTATTGACTATCTCTATTTTCCTTTAGATTAAGTACGATAAGATGAGTATGAGCCAATTGGGCACACAAACATGTAAATAATTTAGTCCAAAAATTACTAGCAAATATTGGATCTTGGTCACTATAATGATCTTTGGAGTGTCATGCAATTTTTGAGTTATATTGATAAAAACATAAGCTAATGTACTGGAAACAAATGGCTATGATAAGGAGTAAAAACGAGCATAATTTGTGAGTCAATCCAAAACTACCATGATAGAAATTTTACTCTAAAATCATGGTAACCTCATAATGAAATCCATGTAAACCTCTTCCCATGATGGCTAGGGATGGATAAAGGTTGTAAAATACCTAGGGTCGTAATGGTTTCACTTTTATTTTATTGGCATACTATGCATTGAACCACATATTTTTGAACATCCCCATTGAGTCCTTCCTAAAATAAATATTACTTGATTTTATTATATGTTTTTTGAAAATCATGAGTGGCCTCCAAATGGAGAGTTGTGAACTTCCTTAAAAATGTTATGTTTGAGGAGAGACTACTTACAAAGGGATAATATATATTTATACCTTAATGTGTACCCCTTCCATGTAAAATTTTTAGGTTTATTAGAACCTTGTTGAAGATTTTTAATCAAATCCTTGGTATAACTATCATTCTCCCATTTTGATCTTTCTTCATCAAGACAAACTGCTTGCCACATAGTCATGGCACATAATAATGCCTCAAATAATTCATCATATTGAGAGAGGGAATTTGTAACCACATTATCTTTTCCATTCTAATACACTATTTTAAAATCATATCCTAACATTTTAGTCACCCATTTATTTTATTCTTCAAATAAAAATCATTATTCCAAAAAATATTTGAGGCTATCATGATCAATTTTCACCTAAAAGTGATGACCCATAAGATAAGATCTCCATTGCTTCACTACATGAAAAATAACCATCATCTCTTTCTCATATATTATTTTGAGCCTATCTTTTCCCTTAATTTTACAAATTTCAAATGCCAATGATCTACCTTCTTTCATGAATATAGCCCCCATGCCATATCTTGATGCATCGCACTCCACAGCAATTTTCTTTGAAAAATAAGGAGTAGCCAAAAATAGATTTATGCACATACACATTTTCAAATATTCAAATGCCTTGGTAGTTGAATCAATCCACTATAAGGAGTCTTTCTTCATTATTTTACATGTAATGCTACCATAATTTTTGACAAGCATGTGATAGTAACCAGTTAGCCCCAAAAAATCCATGGAGGTTCTTAATGGTATTTGGACCCTACCACTCCATCATCACTTGTATTTTTTTAGGATAAACTTTCACTCCTTATGAAACAATATTGTTAGTAATTAAAATAATTCAAACGAAATTTAATTAACCATAAAATCACATAACCATATTTTAAATGTGTGAAAATTAAATGTAATTATGCATTAACATGCATCACAAAAATAATTACTCAAATCATAGTAAATGAAAGAAATAATGGAGAGAATAAAACTAAAAATAACACATAACAAAAATTTATTTTGGTTCACCCAATGTGGGATACATCTAACAAGAAATTCATCAATGAAATCTATAAAAAAAAATATTAAAAATAACCTCTCATAGAGATGGAATATCTCCTACAAGATTCACAAATGAATTCACTGAATTTCTGATCTAAATCTATCAACAATGTTTTACACATGTTATGTTGCACTTGCACTTGAAAAATACTATATCATATGCTACTATACCACACCCTGTCAATAAAACATCTAAACTTTTTATTATCTCTCAAAATCCACACCACACCTATATAATAACAATAAATGAAGAAAAACAATCCCAAAGATTAAAAACTCACCATGCTTATCCAAGATAATCATTATCCATAAGGAAATACCTATCCTCCACCTAGTCATCTTTATCCATAAGCCCAACTAAGGAGGAATATGCCATCCTCATCTCTCCTCCACAAAAGGCTCTAACAACTTTCAAGGAGATGACAACTAACTCCATAAAACATGGAAGTCAATCCCACTTCCACAAAACATGGAAGTCAACATGGAAAATATAAATCTAACAACTCACTCCATAAAATACGGAAGACATAAAAATTAGAAATATTTAAGAATATTTCACTCACATGAAACCAAGGTTTCACAAAAGGTGGAGTGGGTAAAATGTTATCCCCACATTTGTAGAGATCTCTAATCCCCTTATATGTGCCACCATGGTCATGTGATAGAACCAAAGAGCTCCACACTCAACAATCTCCCACTTGGATATTGTTTCTACTAAATAGAATCTATCACTACACCATGACCACTAAGGCTAGCCAAATCTGAACATGGTCTCAATGTGTCCAATGTAACCATGTTGGTCATCATATCTATAGGGTTTTGGCTAGTATTAATCTTCTCTAGCTTCACCAAGTTATCATCCAAAATTGTCTTGATGAAGTGATAATTTAAGTAAATGTGTTTCATCCTCAAGTGGAAAGTAAAGCTCTTTGCCAAATGAATAACACTTTGACTATCATTATGTAGTCTCCCAACTTCTTACTCATGCCCCAATTCTCAAAAAAACTCTTGTAACCAAATCATCTCCTTGCCAGCCTTTATGGAAGTAAAATACTCTACCTTTATGGTTTTAAAAACCACACCTTATATATGTTATAAATCTAACTTACCACTATATCTCCAATAGTAAATATGTATCTTGTCATACTCCTCTTGCTATCAATATCCCCTACCATATTTGAGTCCAAATAACCATGCAAAGTGGTATTTGATATGCCATAGCATAATAAAACCTCCATGGTTCCTATCTAATACTAAATAATCCATTTCACTACTTGTCAATGATCATAACAAGGATCACTCATATACCTACTCACAACTCCCACTACTTAAGCAATATCCATCCTCGTACAAACTATGGGATACATCAAGCTACCAATTATCGATGAGTAAGGTACCTTGGACATCTTAAGATTTTGAAAATCCATCTTGAAACATTGATATTTTGATAATCTAAAGTGGCCTACCAAAGAAGTACCAACAAATTTATCATCCACATACTAAACCTTTCAAGTACTTTCTTCACATACTCCGATTGGGATAAAATCAGCATCTTCTCCTTTCTATCATGAATAATCCTCATACCAAGGATTTGATTCATTGCACCTAGATCCTTTATAGAAAAAGAGTCACTAAGTTGTTTCTTAAGTATATGAATATATTGTATGTTATTTCTTTCAACTAACATGCCATCCATATTAAAGCATGATATAATAAAAGAACCATCATAAAAATGTTTGATGTACTATAATGGTCAAAATTACATCTTTGATATTTGTGTTCCAGCATAAAACAATAAAATTTCATATACCATTCTCATGGACCTTGTTTTAGGACATATAATATCTTCTTTAGTCTACACATATAGTTATCCTTCCCTTTGACCTCATATCCCTATGGCTACTTCATATATAATTCTTCATCCAAATCACCATGAAAAAATGTAGTTTTCACATCTAATTGTTCTAAGTGCAAATCCTCAACTCCAACTAAACCAAGAAAAGTCCTAATAGAAGTCATTATTAAAATAGGAGGAAAAAAATAATCAAAATCAATACCTATTTTTTATTCAAACCCCTTGACCACCATCTTGGTCTTATACCTATTTCCCCCTTCAGCCTCTTCTTTTCTTCTAAAAATTGACTTGTTTGGCAATGCACTCTTGCCCTTGGGTAGCCTTACCAAATACCACATTTGGTTCTCCATGAGAGATATATGTTCCTTATCCATGGCTTTCTCCCACTTCATCCTAGCATCTACATGCATTACTTCCTCATAACACTTTGGTTCTCCATTGTTAGTGAGTAACAAATAATTTAAATAAGGAGAAAAATGTTCAGGTACTCTTCTTAACCTAGAATACCTTCTTACCATAGGAGTTTTGGGTCCTTTTTTAGAATGTTCTTGAACTAATTCATTAGGTACTTTGCCATCTATAATGTCATCTAATACTATGTACTCTTTCTATTCATGTTCCTATTCCTATAATTGATTCTTATACATGATTTTTTCATTAAATACTACATATCTAGACCAAAATATTTTCTTATCTTTAGTATTTTATAGATATAAACCAAAGTAATCCTCACCATAACCAACAAATGTGCATTTTCTGATTTTGCCTCTAGCTTGGTCCTATCCTCTTTCTTAATAAGATCAAAAGCCTCACATCCAAAGGCTCTAAGAAAAGAATAATCAACATTCTTACCAGACCAAGATTGTTTATGAATGCCTCCATCCAAAGGCATATAAGGTACTCTATTAATAAAATAACTACCATGGTAACTACTTCTACCCAAAACTATAAAGGCAAAACTACATGTAACCTCATGCTCTTAGCACATTCTATTATTATTTTGTTCATACTTTATAACACCCCATTCTATTGTGGATTTTTTGTAACCATCCTTTACCTATGGATTCCATTATTATAACAATAATCAAATAAAGCATTACTTCAATACTCATCTCCATTATCTGATTTGAGACATTTCAACTTGACACATGTTTCATTCTCAACCAAGGCTTTTCACTTCTTGGAAGTGTCAAATACATCAAATTTGATTTTAATGTAATAAACCCAAACTTTCCTAGTTACATCATTAATAAAAGTGACATAACAATTGGAACCACTAATAGAAGATACCTGAGCTAGTCCCCATACATCTGAATGTACCAAATTTAACTTGTGCTCTTTCTTTATGGGTATAACTTTTAGGAACTTAACTCAATTCTATTTACTATACACACAATTCTCATAGAAGTCTAAATCAATGTATTTTAATCCAAGTAACTTATCTTTTAATATCTCCATGCCCTTATGGCTCATATGACTGAGCCTATAGTGCCACATAGTTGCATTTCTATTTTTAGTAACTAAATCAGAAAAATCAACACTACTAATAAAATATAAAGTACCAACTTTCTTACATCTCAAAATCACAAGAGAACCTTTGGTAACTTTCCAAGAATCTGTATTAAACATTACTAAACAACCCTCACTACTTAATTACCCCACTCAAACAAAATTCCATCTCAACATAGGCACATGTTTGGCATCCTTAAGTATCCATGTGTTCTAATTCTATATTTTCACTTGAACATAACCTTTTCCTACTATCTCACATGGTTCATCATCACCAAGATAAACATGCCATAAATTCCCTTGAACATAATCAATAAAATAATGCCTATGTGGGTTGGCATTAAAAAAAGCCCTTGAATATAATATCCAAGACTTAGAAAATTTATCCAAAGAAAAAATTGAGGCATCCTGACATGCTTTACTTGATGTCACATTTACCTCATTCATTTCCTCTTTATTGGCATTACTATTTTGAAGTGACCAAAAATCCTTCTTTGAGTGTCTGCTCTTCCCATAATGCCAACATATCATCTTGGCTCTAGATCTAGATTTAGATCTACCCTTTAACTTTTCACAATTGCCTTTTCTCTTATCCTTTTGCCTCCCTCTAGTTTCAATATACAAAGCATTACCTAAAGATGATTCACCAGTGTTATTCCTTTGCATTTCCTCTCTAAGAATTACACCTACAAGATCCTCAAAATTTAAGCTTCCCTTGGTAGGGACTACATTACTCATGGCCATAACCAAGCTATCCCAACTATTAGGTAAATAACATAAAATTAGAAAGGCTCTAACTTCATCATCAAACTTTATTCCAATAGAAGTGAGCATACTTACAACCATATTAAAATCATTTATATGACTAGTAATAGAACCATTCTCAGACATTTTCATATTAAACAATTTTTTCATAAGAAAAAATTTATTTGAAGCAAAGGGTTTATCAAAAAACTTCCCAAGTTTATCCATGAGATCCTTTATAGTTTTATCATCTAAAATGTTAAACAAAATAGAAGATGTAAGGCATAAATATATGGATCCCAATGCCTTCCTATCAAGTAATGACCAATCTGCATCACTCATACTTACAAGTTGTTATCTTTTCCCATCCAAGGGGAAATGAAACTCTTGATACATGTAATATTCCATTTGTATTTTCTACAAACCAAAATTCTTACCATCAAATTTCTCAACCCTGAATCTGATATCTTCTCCCATATCTCTCACTCAAGCTAATAGCCCTTGTAATTTACCACTTCAACAAAAAACACCACCAAAGCTTTGACACCAGTTGTTAGTAATTAAAATAATTTAAACCAAATTTAATTCACCATAAAATCACATAACCATATTTGAAATTTGTGAAAAATAGATTTAATTATGCACTAACATGCATCATAGAAATAATTCCTCAAATCATAGTAAATTAAATTAATAATAGAGAGAATAAAAATAGCAATAACACATTGCACAAATCTATCATGGTTCACCCAATATGGGCTACATCTACTAATAAAGTCCTCAATAAAATCTATAAAAAAAAATATTACAAAGAACCTTTCACAAAGATATAATATCTCTTATAGAATTCACTAATGAATTCACTAAATATTTGATCCAAATTTGTAAATAATTTTGTGCACATGTTATGTTGCACTTGCACTTGAAAAATACTATATCACAAGTTCTTACACCATACCCTATCAATAAAACATCTAGATTTTTTCTTGACTATCAAAAGCCACACCACACTTATATAATAATATTAATAAATGAATAAAAACAATCCCCAAGAGGAAAAACTCACCATGATTATCCATGATAAGCATTATCCATAAGGAAACACCTATCCTCCATCTAGTCATCCTTATCCAGAAGCCCACCTAATGAGGAACATGCCATCCTCATCTCTCCTCCACAAAAGGCTCTAACAAATTTCACAGAGATGACAACTAACTCCACAAAACATGGAAGTCAATCCCACTTCCACAAAACATGGAAGTCAACATGGAAAATATAAATCTAACAACTCAATCCATAAAATAAGGAAGACATAGAAATTATAAATATCTAATAATATTCCACTCACATGGAAGCAAGGTTACACAAAAGGTGGAGTGGGTAAAAATGTACTCCTCACATTTTTAAATCTCTCTAATCCCCAAAAATGTGCCACCATGGTCATGCAATATCCCCAAAGGGCTCCAAACTCAACATAAATAACCAAGTACTCCACCTCTTGGACACCAAAAACACATTTTGAAGGTTTGGCATAAAGATAATGTTGTTTCATAATTGAAAGCACCTATTCACATAATTCAAATGGCCTTCCTAATTTTTATTTTAAATGAGGATATCATCAAAAACACTAATAAAAACTTTCTCAAAAATGTCATAAAAATAGTAGTCATCAAAACTTAAAATGTAAATGGTGAATTTTTTAGGCTAAAAGGCATGACCATTAATTCATAATGGTCTTCATGAGTTATAAAATCTATTTTAGGTATGTCCTCATTATCAATGCAAAATTAATGATATCCTTAGTGAATATCTAACTGAGTAAAATAAATGGCACAATGCAATTAATATATCAAATCATCAATTACTAGAATAAAAAAACCTACCTTTGATGGTGTATTTGATTAGTTCTCTATAGTCTAGGCACATCCTCTAAATGTCATCCTTTTTTCACACCATGACTACTAGGGAAGATTATTCACTTTTAATATGTTGGATGATTCCTATCTCCAACATCTCTTGTACCATATTTTCAATTTCACTCTTTCAGGCATAGGGATACTTATAGGGTTTGCTATTAGGTGGTATACCTCCTAAAATGAGTATGATGGCATGATCATGTGCATGACTTGGAGGAAGTCCTTTTCGCATGTCACCAAAAATAATAGAATGGTAATCTAACACCTTTTACAAATTAGGATGTATATACTCCTTAGTTAGTTAAACCTCCATGGAAAATAACCGTGCCAAAAAAAAATTTGCACCTTTTTTTAAAATCTTTGTCATCTAGTGGGAACTAACTAGTTATAGAGATTTAGTTTGTAATCTATGTAGTTCAAAAGTGCATCCTTATGAATGTAACCTCATGAATAATTATTGTGAATTCATCTCAATAGTGACCAAAGTGATGAGCCACTACACTCCCAAAATAATTTTAGATCCTTCCATGGGAATAGAAAACATAGGGGAATCTAACAAATAGTCTCCTATAGAAAGCTTAATACTATGGTATTTTATATAACAATTAACCATACCACCATCTAAAATCATGACCTAAAAGTTTGAAGATGGGTAAATGAAATAATTCAAATGAAAATCCAACTTATTATTGATGAAGTTATGTGTACTCACAGAGTCAATTAACATAGTCACCTTTTATTTCTTTAGAAACCCCACCACCTTAAGAGTTTGAGGAGTACTGATGCCTAATATCACACAACAAAAAATAGTAGGTTGAGAATATTTATATTCATCCTTAGGTTTTTCTAACCCTTCCCCTAGATCCTCCTCATCCTCTTCCTCTTGATTGGCCCCATCAATATAAAACAACTTCTTTTCAGCACATTGATGACCTTTTCTCCATTTGATATCATAGCCAAAACACAAACCTTTCACATGATTTTCTTCCACTTGATGAGGTGTCAATATATAAGGCTGATGAAATTATGGTGATGAGAAGGTGCATTCATAAACATTGGTGAAGAATATTCATATGATCAACTCTTTTTCCTTAACTTGTGTGCCCTTGGTATGGCCTTAAATATAATACTAGGATGAAACATGCAAACAAATAATCAAATGTTATATTTGAGGCTGCCCAAAAATAAGTCAGTCTAATTTTTATCAATGATGTCTACCACATATAAGGAGATATTATAAAATTGATAAAATGTAGTCCTTGATAGTTCTGGTTTGTCACAACTTAGCTAGCTAACTAAAGTAGTTTTTAAATACATTATTGTGATACTAGAGCTAAAATCAAAAAATATTGACCATGAAACTGGGACACACTTATTTTTATTTTGATCACACAACTAATGATAACAAATGAATGGCTCAATTTCTAGATATAGAGAATTCATAACCACTTTTTGCAAATATGGAGTCTAATGTAGATCAAATAAATGTTTAATTTGATTGAGTAAAGTGAGTGGATCATTAACATCAAACTTGTGTAGGTTCACATTTGGAAACATCAGCTTAGGGATATAATTAGTGTTGGTATTATTTGGAGAAGGAAAACTAAACTAAAATGGTGGAGGATTATTTTACAATGGTTAAGTTGATAAGTTGGACAATTTCCTAGATATTTGTTGTAATTTATCCTTCATGATATAAAATTCCCCTTTCAAACCTGTAATGTCCCATTGAATTGTATCTAAATCATATTTTTTCCCATACCTTTTAAATCTGATCTAAGTTGTTGAAATACCTTTCAAATAGATGTTGGAGAGTTGTAAATGATGTCATGGTGATTTCATGAAGGTTTTCAAATGAATGGATGTGTAATGTGCTTGTCCTAGTATGCTCGATGGAGGTTTGGTTGATCTTTAGTTTTGGCATGGTTAGAGATGTTTAGGGATGAATATGTTAATTTGAGGATATACAATGGATCCTATCATATGTCAAGTATGATTGGAGTGTTTTTGTGCATGATTGGAATTCATCCAATTCTTCATTATGTTCATTTAAGCATAATTGGATCTGTGAAATATAAATCTAAGGAGGCATTTTTATGTCATTATATCTCACATGCATGATGGTTCTAGGATCAGATTGATATATGGATAGATTATCTTATGTGAGGAGATAATATGGTCAAAATTATAGATCATGTGATTTATCACAATAAAATATATGTGGGTGTAAATTTGGTCTTTTAGATAGAAGTGCACTAAGTTTCAACACTTGTCCAAATTTGTAAAGAAGATCTAATAGTTTATGTTTCATCGCATTGAAGATCAATGGTGTAAAATTAATATAAGATCAAATACGCTATTTATATAAGTATAATAAATATATAATTATTTTGGTGATGGTATATCTTGTATGGATGAACTTTTTAGGAGGAAAAGGTTATATGGGTTTGTTTAGTATTTTGCCTAGTTTCTATGGTTCAAATTTGAGAACATGCAAGTGAACGAGGTAAAAGATATATCTATGTAAAGTTGTCCTTCCAAGTATACTACAATGATCCTGTTAGTCATTTTTACACAATGTTAAATATTAGGACCAGATGGAGATCCAACAATTTGTGAGAGTTCCTACATATAGATCTACGATGTGTAGTAAGTCAAATGGGTCAAAGTGTTCAATACTTAAACTAGGTAGAGACCAAGATCCTTATAAAAATATTAATGGATCATGTTCATTACAAGGTGTCAGGAAGTATCAAGATGAGGAAAAGGGTTTGATGTTCAATGTTGAGCAGAGGTAAAGACCAAGCTTCTTTAGGATATCAATGGTGAATAGGTGTTCATATTAATCAAGATCAATGGTACGTATTAAAGTCAAGATGTCAAAGTGATAGAGGTTTAAAAAGGTAAATTTTTAGATACTTAAAATAATATCAATGGTAAATTATTAATCTAATTAGTGAGGATTCATGATGATAGCATAGTGTCTGAGGTTTAACTATGATCGTTGGAATTTTAAAATTAACAAAGGAAAAACTAGTGATCAGTGTTTGTGCCATAAATTTTGATTCAAGATGAATTTTAAAATAAATTAAAAATAAAATTTTAAGAGGAATCCATGATGCATGTAGTGAATTTTATTATGAGATATTATTATATGTACCAATAAAGGTATTGATCTCTAAATTTGACTATGTGATTGACTATGTTCTACAAGTGACCCGAGAAGGTTGTTTGATCTTTTCTATTGTTATTTAGATGTCTCATGATGAATTATATATTATAATGTGTTTTATAATCCTTATGGATGATCTATGTGGTATTTAGAAGCTTTAAAAATCAATATTTATTATGAAAAAAGCCTAATAAGTTGATTGTGTGTTCATTCATGGTGTCTTTATGAACAAGGCTATTATTTTAGTTGATTGAGCTTACATAGAAGACTATAATGATGATTTTAAGAATTTTATAATGTTAAAGGTGTCATATGGAGTTTAAATATGCATTTTAATGTTGTCTTATGTTTTTTTTTGCTCGATGAAGTGTTAAATGGGTGAATAGGTCTCCATGAGACCTATAAGGGCTACACGGGCCTAATTGAAAGGTGTAGCTACTTAAGGGTGATCCATGGATGTTATGGATAAAATTTTTAATATGGTATTAAGATAAGTATTATTATGTTATAATCCTTAAGTCATGTTTAATGTATGGCCAACATGTTTATATTCATGAAGGCTCTATATACAATGAAACCAAAGGAGATGGTTTCTAGATGTAAAAGAGGAGTGCAATATGGGAGTTGTAGAGTGAAGGAGCTGGAGAGTGCCCAATAGATTATTTTATGATTTTATAAGATTTAAAAATATGTGTATGAAAATATAGTCATGTTATTTAATTTGTGATAGAGTTGTTACTGAGGATTGAAGAGTGATCCAAAAGGTGGCTTTGGATGCATTGAGTATGTAGAGTTGAAGAGAGATGATATACTTTATATCTCCATTATATTGGTAGGAAATTAGTGTTTAGGAGATGCATTTTCATATGTGTTGTTTTGGTTTCTCAACATCAAGGGTATTATAGCCTCCTTGCATGGTAAAACTTGTTAAAAGTCTAGTTGTCATTGTTCCTTAGCTAAACAGGGGTTGTAGCACCTTATGAGATTTTATTCTCATTAAATAAGGGATTGTAGTTCCTTTATGAATTTTATATTATATAAATTGGTTATTATTATTATAATATGGTATTCCAATTACATATTCCAATGGTTTTTCTCCCCTAATAGTGTTTCTCACATATGTCATGTCTTATATACCTGATCTTGCATTGTCTCTCTTATTCTTTGATATGAATTATATGTATGATTTATGAAATTATTGTCATAATTTATTAAGAGATTGAAAGGATTTAAATTTAATTTAGATTATCTATTATTACTAATTCACCCCCCCTCTTAGTGATTGTACCTCTAACAATTAGTATCAGAGCAGGTCTTTTGGTAAAGGCTTGATAGCTTTAAGGTGATCCAAGGTATAATATGGTTAGTCATCAAGGAGGTTTATCTACTAAGTAAGAAATAATGTTCAATGGATGTAATTATGATTTTTGGAGTGAAATGATGAGAACCTAAATCATGTCCCTAGGGTTTGACATTTGTCAATCTATCACAGATAAGAAGTTGTTTGATAACAATTCTAAGGTAATGAATGCTATCACTTGTGGGCTTTTAGAGATTGAATACACCAAGGTATTACATTATAAATATACCAAGTAAATGTGGGATAAATTTATTACTATTTATTAATGAGAATCAAAAGTTAAGTTAGAAAATTTATAGACTCACCAAAGACAATTTGAGATTCTCAATATGAAGGAAGAAGATTCTATGGCATATTTTCTACATAGATTTGATGAGATTGTGAACATCATCAAAGGTCTTGGAGAGAAAATTGAAGAGGATAATATAGATCAAAATTTATTAAGGTCTCTTTCTATCAATTTTTATTCAAAATTATCTACTATAAAAGGAACTCATGATCTTAATAAATTGAAGATGGATGAATTGCATGGCATCTTTACTTCCTATGAGATGAAAATAAATGATGGTATATAACCAAAGAAGAAATAAACATTAAAGATAGATATGAAGCCTAAGAATAAGTTACAAGGTAAGAAACCCAAGTAGGATGAAATTTATGATATTGATGAGGATGAATTGATTGCTTTATTTACAAGAAAATTGAAAAAAGGTCCAAGTAGGTATAAGGGTAAACTACCCTTCAAATGCTTCAATTATGGAGAGAAAGGACATTTTACTAGAAAGTGACCTCATAAGAATTATTATTAAGAACATGGTGAATACCAAGATGAATACATAAAGGAAGAAATAATTTATAAAGTATAATAACAAGATTAAGAAGAGTCTTTACACCAATAAAGATTGTAACTCATCAGATGAGAGTGAAGACAATGACTCAGAGTATGATTATGAAGATAATGGTCTTGTTGAAGATGAATCCCTTTTCATGGCTGAGGAAAGAAGTTGATCATATCAAAATGAGTCTACTTAGATTGATTTAGATGTTGATAGAGATGAGGTAGGCTATGAGACTGAATTGACGAATTCCCTTGAAGAACTAAAGATTGAGAAGAAGATTAATAAGAATATGAAGTAATAAATCAAGGAATATGAGGAGAAATTTAGTGTGTATAAATAAATAATGAATTAAGACACCAAGGATCATGAAGATATGGTCAAGCATCTCACTTATCAATAATAAATCCTATCTAAAATATTGAAAACTAAAGAAGAAGAATGTTCAAGGTATGTAATTGAAAATGAGTCATTGAAATCTAAGTTAGAGAAGAAATATATTAAGGTGAAGTCATTTGTGAGATTTGAAAAAATATCAAGTGATCTAGACAATATTTTGAATGACCAAAAACGTGCACGTAATAGAACTAGTCTTGGATATAAAGAAGAACCATAGAATACAACTCAAGATAAGATGAAGACTAATATGAATAAGAAAAATTTGAATTTGAAGACAAATAATCAAAAAAGGAATGAATGTGCTATCAGACTAAAGACAAATCAAATCAAACAACCAAATACCAAGAGGTATGTAAGTTTTAATTATTACTATTACACATGTAATCAGTTTGGGCATAGAACTAAACAATGCAAGAGACCTATTAGAAATGAGTTTGCATGGAACTATGATGGGGGGATCATCAATCAAAAGGTGTGGAAAATTTAAGTGATTCAATTATATTGATGAGGAACACTTTTCTAAGTAGTTTCCAAATAAGGTAATTCAAGGTGAGTCTTCAAGAAAAAGAGTTTGTTTTAGTTACTATGACATATGACACATTGCAAGATTTTATCCATATTAGGTAGGGAAAGTTGAGTCCACTTCAAAAATAATGGGCTGATACAATTATGAGAATAATGGTCACATTTATAGATTCTACAAGCAAATTACATCAAGATAAAATGAGTTCAATCAGGCTCCTAGAGTGCAAGGAAGAAGTCAAGTTAACTCATGAAAACCAAAGTTAGTAAGTATGAGTCGTGATGGGTCTATTGGTCTAAGTAATCTATTTTTTATGGTGAATAATGATACAAAAGGTAAAGAGTTTTAATGGATTTCATTATCTATTCATATTGTGGATAAAGAGACTGAGCTTAAGGAGAGGACCAAGGTACTGGTTGAGGCTAGTTATAAGGTGAGTATGGATTCAAGTGAACATTTTATTACTGTTGAATAAGTTTCATGCAAATAAATAAATTATTAGTGCATAGTGATGAGGTTTCAAATTTTAAGAAAGATTATTTAGATGAAAAATTATGTCATGAATCTTTGGTGTCTCCATGTATTGTCAATACAATCTTAAAAGAAAAAGAGAGTGTTGTAGTGGTTGAGCATGTTGATTTTCTTAAGCCTAAGAAGAAGAAGAACTAAAAGTATCAAATGACCAAGGAGGATAAGGAATATTAGGATTTATGGGTAACTCCTAGTTTCACACTGTTCTAGGACATTGTGAAGTAGGGTGTCTCTGTCTATGCTTCTTAAGAAACTCTTTTTAGTGGAGAAGCAAGTGTTGTTATGTATGTAGTGTCTACAGGGTCAGAGTGGGTATTTCTAAGTGGCCTAATGATATTTATGTAATTTAAAGAATATTTTGATGCCAAAAATGGTCTTTTCACTTATTTGTGATGTATTTCAAGTAGTTTTTATGTCTTGATGATCTTGTTTGTGCCAATTGAAGATTTTTGAGTGCTCTCAATTTTCTTAGTTTTAGCTTAAGGGCAAGCAAGAATTAAATGGGTTATATGAGCTCAAAGTTACCAAAGGTATGGAGGCTCAAATTTTGGTTCAAAATTATTTGATGGTTGTCTCCAAGTGCATAATATGTTTTAGAGGAGGGCGTTGACAAGGAGATTTGTTGACTTTATTTATTTTGAGATTCTAAGGTTTTGGGCTCTGATAAAAAATTAGTTTTCCTAATGAGTTGAGATATGAGGATTATTAATAGGTTTAATAAGACAAATGGTTTGTCAAATTGTAATGTCCCTTACTTAGGGGCTCTCTTATCTGCACAAAAGCTCTGATACCACTGTGATGTCCCTTACTTAGGGGCTCTCTTATCTGCACAAAAACTCTGATACCACTATGATATCCCCTTTCAAATAGGGAATATATAAACACATAAAGCTCTGATCACAGATACAAACTGCAGAGTAGATTCAAGTATGCATAAAAAATTACAGATCTTATCATTCATTCAGATGATTACAAAAGATATCCTTCCAAACTATTACAATTACAGTCCTTCCTTATGCATATAAAAATGAAATACAGTCTTAAAACTCTGGCTTAGCAAAACTAGAAGTGAAAACTGGATTCTGGAAGGTCTCGGCCTTTCTGTGTCGACACACAGATGCCATCGTCGGTCGATATATCACCGATGTCGGTCCCTGTCGGTCGGCTTTTTGCCGACGTCGGTCTTCAGTCGACCGATGTCAGTCTCTGTAGCCCTCTGTCCACCGAGGTCGGTGCCTGAGCTGATCTGAATGGACTGTACAGATTTAGTACGGCCACCAACCTGTCTGTTCTTAACCCCTGATTGCTGAACACCCTGATCTGAAGATATACTATTCTAATACAGAATATTTCTATCCGTATAATTTATTGAATCAAAACTAAATAAAGAAAATACCTAGAAAGCTCTGTGATAAACTTCTGTGTGAAGTTATCTCTCAACCCTGGAATTCTATGATAACTTCTGGATGAAGCTATCTCTCAGATCTGTATCTCTGTGATAACTTTTGGATGAAGCTATCTCTCAATTTGGCAATAAATCAGCTGATATCTCACAGCCTCTAAATCACACACAATGAAGAGGGAACGTTCTCCACTGCAATAGAATCTTGGAACCCTTGGCTCAGTCTTCACAGAAGAATTTCTTCAATTTTCAATAATCAATAATCTATGCATTCAATAATGGCCTCCATGTGAAACCCTTATACCCTCAAAAGATATGCTTGCCCTAATTAGGGTTTTCTTAAATTAGCATTAGGGTTTCTGATTTAAAATTAGACCAAATAATTAATAATTAATAATTAATTATTAATGAGACCAATTAATTAATATTTGATTAAATCAATCAAATATTAATATCTCCCTCAATATATGTCGGATCCTCAAACCGATTGAAGCAGGTGAATCAGGGAGTGATTCCGCACATGACCATACCAAAATAAAGGTGCTCCACTGCATGTCAAATATCCCTAAATAATAGGAGCATCAAGCAAACATGTCTGAAAGACCCTGAATGAAAACCAAATGTAGAAATTCTGTGAATCAAAGTCAAGCCAAGCTCCATTATGACCCTCTATCCATCCTATTAGCCTACGAAGGTCATATAATAGGCTAACCATCAAGTCTATCAATGTCCACGAAAAAGGGGACATGACAATCCACCCCTCCAAAAATTGCTTGTCCCCAAGCAATCTCAGAACAATGAACTACTCGATCTACCTGGATCCCAAATGTAGTTATGCTCTGCACTGCTGTGAATCAATGTGAGTACCTGCAATATCATCAAAAGTAAAACAAAGAGGAACCCATAATCAAATTGGTGAACACAACTCAACCAATCTCTGAAATCACAACTGCCCTGGATGTGTCGATAATGTAGGCTGTGTAATTGGCAACTACAAATTCCATCTACAAAAGATGGTGTGAATCCATCCCATAACTGATCCCTCTGTAATGGTGGCACAACCAATTGTACCATACTATCAAATGTGTGAGAAGAATCAATCTGGAGACTCGACTCCACTGGTATCCCAAACTCCTCAGAATCAGGTACTCCCAAATCCTGAACGTGTGTATCAGCATCAGCAATATGCTCCTTAGCAACAACTGGAGGAATGTACTCATCACCAACCACCTCAATATACAAATGATCATCCATACTCTGTAAATCAACTTCAAAGCTCATATCAACAGACGGAGTATCAACAACTGTAGCATCACTGTCTAACTCTTCCATACGAGAAGAAACAACTGGTGAAACTAAGTCCTCAAAACTATCCACTGCATTCTCCTGAGTATCATCTACAATAATAGGATCCTGGGACTTTGCTACAATCTCAGCCATAGTTGAGAGATCATCAACCCTCAGTGCACTAACATCTAAGCACACCTCTACACTCTGAGTGTAAACATCTAACTCATCCTCATCTTCACTATATCCTATCTCATAATCATAATAATTATGGGACATGCTGCTCTCTCGTCTAAGTGATCTGTAGTGCTCTCTCCTCAGCTTGACAAAATGATCAAAGGTTGTCCTCTCTTGAACATGAGGAGGTAATAAGTCCCACTCATCATTCTCTTTCATATACCGCGTGGGTTTGTTTTTGGATGAAGGATATGAAAGAGATTCATTCAACCTCTTCAAACTGAGTTCCAACTTCCTCATATCATAGTCCCACTGACTCTGAGTATATGAAGTCATCATGGATACTTTGCTGATTCAAGCTACCCAAACTACCCAATAGGATGGCAAGACATTAGCTCTGATGTGCCCAACAGGATGGCAGGAATTTGGCTCTGATACCACTGTAATGTCCCTTACTTAGGGGCTCTCTTATCTGCACAAAAGCTCTGATACCACTGTGATGTCCCTTACTTAGGGGCTCTCTTATCTACATAAAAACTCTGATACCACTGTGATATCCCCTTTCAAATAGGGAATATATAAACACATAAAGCTCTGATCACAGATACAAACTGCAGAGTAGATTCAAGTATGCATAAACAAATTACAGATCTTATCATTCATTCAGATGATTACAAAAGATATCCTTCCAAACTATTACAATTACAGTCCTTCCTTATGCATATAAAAATGAAATACAGTCTTAAAACTTTGGCTTAGCAAAACTGGAAGTGAAAATTGGATTCTGGAAGGTCTCAGCCTTTCTGTGTCGACACACAGACGCCCTCGTCGGTCGATATATCACCGACGTCGGTCCCTGTCAGTCGGCTTTTTGCCGACGTCGGTCTTCAGTCGACTGATGTTGATCTCTGTAGCCCTCTATCTGCCGAGGTCGGTGCCTGAGCTGATCTGAACGGACTGTACGGATTTAGTACGGCCGCCAACCTGTCTGTTCTTAACCCCTGATTGCTGAACACCCTGATCTGAAGATATACTATTCTAATACAGAATATTTCTATCTGTATAATTTATTGAATCAAAACTAAATAAAGAAAATACCTGGAAATCTCTGTGATAAACTTTTGTGTGAAGTTATCTCTCAACCCTGGAATTCTGTGATAACTTTTGGATGAAGCTATCTCTCAGATCTGTATCTCTGTGATAACTTCTGGATGAAGCTATCTCTCAATTTGGCAATAAATCAGCTGATATCTCACAGCCTCTAAATCACACACAATGAAGAGGGAACGTTCTCCACTGCAATAGAATCCTGGAACCCTTGGCTCAGTCTTCACAGAAGAATTTCTTCAATTTTCAATAATCAATAATCTATGCATTCAATAATGGCCTCCATGTGAAACCCTTATACCCTCAAAAGATATGCTTGCCCTAATTAGGGTTTTCTTAAATTAGCATTAGGGTTTCTGATTTAAAATTAGACCAAATAATTAATAATTAATAATTAATAATTAATTATTAATGAGACCAATTAATTAATATTTGATTAAATCAATCAAATATTAATATCTCCCTCAATATACGTCGGATCCTCAAACCGATCGAAGCAGGTGAATCAGGGAGTGATTCCGCACATGACCATACCAAAATAAAGGTGCTCCACTACATGTCAAATATCCCTAAATAATAGGAGCATCAAGCAAACATGTCTGAAAGACCCTGAATGAAAACCAAATGTAGAAATTCTGTGAATCAAAGTCAAGCCAAGCTCCATTATGACCCTCTATCCATCCTATTAGCCTACGAAGGTCGTATAATAGGCTAACCATCAAGTCTGTCAATGTCCACGAAAAAGGGGACATGACACAAATTAAGCTTCATATAGATATGAAGTTTTGTGGATTTCAAGTTATTCAAGGTTTTGTCAAAATGGAGGCCTAATTGGCTAGTAGGTTTATGAAAGAAGTATTTTGCATGGAATGATATAGGTGATGAAAGTTGGTTTTATTTAGGGGTAATATTATAATGATCCATATATTAATTTTTAGGTCTTGAAGTTGTGTTGATAGAAAGTTATGGGCTCTACAAGTTCCAGGTAGGGCTACAAGGAGACTAGACATGGCTTGTGTGAATAAGAGTGTTTTTTATCAATTTATACAAAACAGAAAGGTATGTGTGATTTAAGGTGAGTTATTAGGTTTTTTTAGAACATTTTTCCTATTTGGTGAGTGGCATGAAGTTAACTTTATGATCTTTGATATGGCTTAGGAAAGAAGGCTAATAATCTTATGTGGTGATTATCTTGGTGAGTTATATTATATTTAAATATTTTATGTGTTTTATCTTCATTAGTTGTAGTGCTTGGTAGAGAGTGTTGACATGTAGCAAGAGGATCTTGTCTAGTCAAGAAGAGTTAGGATCAAGGTAAGGGGGAGTTTGTATCATATTTATAATATGGTCCTATATTATTGGTATTATTTTAAAGTCCTAAAGATAATTTGGTTCCCACTTTGTCATTGTGTCAAAGGGGGAGAAAGTTCTTACTATGGAGTGCTTGATGAGAGAGAAGGAAGGTGAGATGTATATTGATATATGATGGTTGTTGACATCAATGACAAAGGGGGATATTTTTTGAGGGTTTTCAATGATATCATGTTGATTTATTGAAGTTTTATGGGTTACTAGATGATGTTCCTTGATATTCTAAGTGACAATGACAAATTGTGCACTGTGTTTGTCCTAGTATGCTTGAAAGAGGCTTGGTTGATCTTCAATTTTGGCATCATTAGAGATGTTTAGGGATGAATATGATGATTTGAAGATGTGAAAGGAATGTTATTAGAGGTCAAGGATGATTTGAGTGCTCGTTTTCATAAGTGGAATTGATCTAGTTTTTCATTATGTTCATCTAGGCATAGTTGGATCTGTGATAGATAAATTTGAGGAGGCATTTTTATGTCAACATATCTCACATGTGTGATGTTTCTAGGACTATATTGATATATGGTTGGATTTTACTATGTGAGGAGATAATATGGTCCAAATTTCAGGTCATGAAATTTATCACAAAAAAATAGACATGGGTGCAAAGTTAGTCATTTAGACAAAAGTGCACTAAGTTTCAACACAACCAAATTTGTAAAGATTTAATGGTCTATGTTTCATCACATTGAAGATAGATGACACAAAATGAATATGAGATTAAATAAATTATTTGTATAAGTACAAAAAAATCTAATTAATTAGTTTGGTGATGGAATATCTCACATGTGTGAATGTTTTAAGAGGAAATAGTCATATGGGTTTGTTCAATATTTTACCTAGTTTCTATTGTTTAAATTTTAAAAACTACAAGTGAGCGAGGTAAAAGATATATCTATGAAAATTTGAAATTTCATGAAGATTTAAATGATCCCCATGCTTAGTTTTTTTTCATGGTGTTAAATATAAATACCACATGGAGATCCAATGGTTCACAAGAGTTCATACATTTAGATCTAAGGTGAGTAGTAAGTCAAATGGGTTAAAGTGTTTGATGCTTAAGCTGGGTAAAGATCAAGATCCTTAAAAATAGATCAATGGATCATGGTTTTTCCAAGTTGTTAGAAAGTAGGGAGATGATGACAAGTGTTTGATGTTTAATGTTGAGCAGAGGTAAAGACCAAGCTTCTTCAGAAGATCAACAATGAGCAGGTATTTATATTAATCAAGATCAATGATGAGTATTAAAGTCAAGAGATCAAAGTGATAGAGGTTTCAAAAGGTAAAGGTAGATATAATTATAACAATATTTATGGAACATGATTAATATAAGTAGTGAGGATATGAGATGATAACATAGTGTCTGAGTTTTAATTATGACAATTGACATTCGAAAATTAATGAAGGAAAAACTAGTGCTCAGTGTTTGTGCCACAAAATTTTATTCAAATTGAATTTGAAGATAAAATAAATATAAAATTTGAAGAGGACTCCATGCCACATCTATATAATTTGATTAGGAGGTATGATTCTATGAACAAGTAAAGATATTAATCTCCAAAGTTGATTATGTGATTGATTGTGTTCTGCAAGTGACCCGAGAAGGTTGCTCAAGCTTGTTTTGTTATTTTTTAGATGTATCATGATAAATTAGCTATTGGAAACTATTTTAAACTCATTATGGATGATCTATGTGGTATTTTTAAGCTTTAAAAATCAATATTAAATATGAAAAATCTTAATAAGTTGATTGTGTGTTTTTTCATGGTGTCCTTATGAATAAGGCTATTGTTTGAATTGATTGAGCTTGCACAGAAGAGTGAAATAATGAATTTAAGCATTTTAAAATGTCAAAGGGGTAATGTGGAGTATACATATGCATTTTAAATTGGTATTATGTTCTTTTTTTTTCTATATGAAGTGTTAAATGGGTTAATAGGTCTCTATGAGACCTATAAGGGCTACAAGGGCCTAATTGAAAAGTGTGGTTGCTTAAGGTTGACCCATGGATGCTATGTTCAACCTTTTGAGGATGGTATTGATTTTTTCATTTATATGTTATAAAATTTAAGTTTTAAGGTATGTTTTATGGCCAAATAAGATGTTGATATTCATGAAGGCTTTATATATAGTGAAACCAAAGGAGATGGTTTCTAATTGTAAAAGAGGAGTGTGCATGTGAGAGTTGTGGAGCGATGGAGAAGGAGAGTGCTTAATAGATGATTTGATGAGTAGAGAATATTGATGAATATTTTTATGACCATTTTGTCATGTTATTTATGTGGTGATAGATTTGTTACTAAGGAGTGAAGAGTGATAAAAAAAGGTGGCTTTGGATGCATTGATTGTGCAGAGTTGAAGAGAGCCAATATAATTTGTATCTCCATCATATTGGTAGGAAATAAGTGTTTTGGAGATATTTTATTCATAGGTGTTTTTTTGGTTTCTCAACATCTGGGGGGTTGTAGCTTCCCTATAAGATGAAATGTGCTAAAATTCTAGTTGTTTTGGTTGCTTAGCTAGACAGGTGTTGTAATACCTTATGGGATTGTAGTCTCACTAAATAAGGGATTGTAGTTTCTTGATCAATTGTAGTTAGTCTAAATTGGTTATTTTTATTATAATATAATATTACAATTTTAGGTTCTAATGGGTTCTCTCCCCAAAAAGGGTTTCCCACATATGTCATGTGGTATGTGCATGATCTTGCATTTTCTCTCTTGTTCTTTGCTATGAATGATATGTATGCTTCATGTAATGCTTGTGGTAATTGATTAAGAGTTTTAAAGGATTGAAATTAATGTTGGATTATTTGGGCTCACTGATTCACCCCCACCCCTCTCAATGATTGTATCTCTAATAATATATAGAGTAGAAGTTTTAGATTTCATGTCATCCTTATGAGGAGTTTTTAGAGTTTCTTTCTCTTTCCCATGTCTGTGAGTGTTTGGACCAGCCATGCACATATCCTAGGAAGGTTTTATCCCCAAAAAAATATACTGGTGGAATACACCATTGTGATTGTCTCACAGAGACAAATATAACTACTACTATTATGTGTAAGGGTGAAAATTTTTGACCTAAAAAAGAATACCAATAGAATATAACATTATGCTCATCTCTAAAAGATGATTCCAATGGCTGATAATTTTCAAAAGGTAAAAAAACTCCAAAAAAAAAATCATTTTTTAACCTAAAAAAATGTTTTTTCTTTTTTTTTAGAAAAACCTCAAGAATAAAATTATGGTGATGAAAAAAATCAATTCATCCCAGATCACAAGTTATGTTTTTTCAATCCTCTAGTGCTTTAGATTCTAGATATAAAGAAAAAAATTGCACCAAATAAACTTTCCCAAATTGAAGCTTTGATACCTCTTGTAATAAACCATTATACCAAAAGCCCATAAATATAGCGAATCCACCCACCAAGCTTGATCTTAACACCATTATACCTAGGATCTAAACATTATCAAATAATGATTTTCTAAACTAATCATAGAATTAACCTCATGAGAATTTGATTACTTGACCTCACAAAGTACTCCTAATAGTAGCCATGGTTGATATGTACCTCATACAACTTATAGCATTAGTTACTCTATTCTCCTTACCTTTTATATAATTAATATCAAAATTATAATAAGATAAGAACTATAACCATCATCTTTGATTAACATTTAGGTTTGGTTAGGTGAGGATACACCTGAGTCCTAAGTTATTATTATTGAGCTCAAATAGTTTCCCCCAAAAATAATGCCTCCAAACTTGCAAAGCATGAATAATTGCTAAAAGTTCTAGGTTATGAGGGTAATAATTCATCTCATATGGATTCATTTTCCTAGACTCATAGGCTACCACTAATCCATCCTTAATAATAAATCCTCCAATTCCATCTCAAAATGTATTGTTGATGATTGAGAATTTACCATTAAGATTGGGAAATATTAGCACTAGTGTTGAAGTAAGCATCCCTTTTTATTGAAATACTACCTCACACTTATCTAACTAGACAAAACTCTAATTCTTCTACTAAAGAGAGGCAATCGGATTAGTCATCTTAGATAAATTTAGAATGAATTTCCTATAATAGCCCACTAATCCCATGAAACTTCTTACCTCATGCACATTATTGGGTGTTACCCACTACATTATGTCTCTTATCTTTATTTGATCTAATGAAATACCATTTGTAGAGATAATATGTCCCAAATACTACACTTTAATTTTTAAAAAAGTCATATTTAGACAACTTGTCATATAAATTTTAACTTTATAAATGCTAAAAACTAGTTCTAGATGGTGTAGGTGCTCTTCCTCATCCTTGGAATAAATGAGGATGTCATCTAAAAACACCAAAATAAAATAATCTAGGTAATTTTTTAATACACTATTCATAAGACTCATAATTTTTGTAGGAATATTTTTCAATCCAAGTGGTAATACTTTGAACTCGTAGTGCCCATATCAAGTTCTAAATATTGTTTTCAAAATATCCTCTTCATGGATCATCAACTTATGATACCCTGATCTAAGATGAATCTTAAAAAAGATTATTTCTCCTCATATTTGATTAAATATATCATCAATGCATGTCAATAGATATCTATTATTAATTGTTTCTTTAATTAACATATTATAATCTATACATAGGTGAAGCGTAGAATCCTTCTTCTTGACAAAGATAATTGGTGCACCCTATCATGACACACTTGGTTGAATCAGCCCTTTTGATAATAACTCTTGAAGTTAAGCATTCAACTCAACCAATTCAGTGGTTTTCATTTTGTATGGTGCCTTAGATTGTGTTTATGATCTAGGTATGATATTAATTAAGAAATCAAACTTGTGCTTAGGTAGAAATCTTAGTAATTATTTTTGAAACACATCATGAAATTTTATCAAAAAAGGATATCCTTCAATAGATGGTTCCTTAGATTCTTCCATCTCATTTATATTAACTATAAATTCTTGACATCCCTTCCTTTGATTTTTCTTAACTTGAATTCCATAAATACACCTTATCTTCAATTCCCTCTTATCACACTGAAGTTATGTCTAATTTATAAAATCATATTGACACTCAACCTTCTTCAGATAACAATCTACCTTGGTTTATGATTATCAAGCCAATTGAATCCTAAGATCACATCATATGACCCTAACTCTGTTTCAAATATATCTACTACTAAAGAGTACTTACACAACATAATCTCCACTTTGACTAGACTCTTATCAAATTTTACCTTTATCTCATTTCCATAATATAATGACCATGAATTTTCCATAAATCCAACTTTTCTAGACAATTTACTAAGCATTATAGGAGAAATGAAACATTTTATATCTCCTTTGTCAATCAAAATAGAAATTGGATGATTGAAAAAAATATTTTATCCATGTTTTATGTACCATACACATCTAATTCACAACCAATTTGGGGTTTTAATCCCATGATAATTTTTTTGATTTTGAACCTCTCATCTACTTTATACTAAGGTACATACTTAAGGAGTTTGGTGAATTTTTCCTAGTATTCATTCACTGATAAATCCCCTTACTTAAGATTTTAAAAATAGATAATATTTTGATCAAATTATATTTTTGAAAGCCATCATGACCTAAATATTGTCATAAATTATTCCCAAGAAGTGGTGGTTGAGTCAAGGTTCATCTTGAGCTTCTTGTTTACCCACCAAGTTGTTGCTTCACTAACAAGTGGATAAACTCCCCAAACTACTTTCATGACTTCAAAATAATTTTGAATCTTGGAATATTTCTTGATTTACATTATTCATGCTTCAACTCCATCTCCCAAAATAGTTCTATTGAACTTGGGTGGATTTATCTTTTACATATCCCGTGCCAATTCTACAACTACTAAATCTCTCTCATCCTGTGGCACTTCCTCATGCCTATTCTCTTGTATATTTTTCTATTCATCAAGATTATCTTTAGGTTCCTCCTAATCATTCTCTTCTCCATGGCCATGAAATTCTTGTTTTAGGGCCATGATTCATTCCCTATTGTCTTGCGTGATTGTGAGTATTTGGTCTAACTTTATATCTTTCTTAATGACAAAATGATTTGGATAAAAAGGGGGTTTGGTATTTGAAGTACCCTAACCTCCTAGTATAGCACACACCATTGT
Source organism: Torreya grandis (assembly GCA_037957365.1). Lineage (NCBI taxonomy): Eukaryota > Viridiplantae > Streptophyta > Pinopsida > Cupressales > Taxaceae > Torreya > Torreya grandis. Next base: position 291,813 of record JARHVA010008815.1, read on the forward strand.
TATTCATTATTATCAATAGAATAATTTTACTTTAGTAGAGACATTAAATCCTATATTTTGAGCCTTAGCTCTGATACCACAATGTAATAACTCCACTAGGTTTTACTAGAATATAGTAATTTAAAAAAAATACACATATTCATCATAAAAATTTCACCATGAGAAATATAATTAGTGATATTTAATGAAATAAATTAATTTTTTTAACCAAAAAGGTTTATAGACAATCCACTTAGCCAAGGATCACCATGAATAGATATAAAAATCATGAACAATGTTGAACAAATAATAATTAATGCATCTAAATCATTAAATAAATAATATAAATTCAGCTATGACTGATACAAAATTACAACCACTACTATATAAGTATAATTTATAAATAAATTACATATTTCAATAATATATAGTAATATTTCAAATAATAGAACATGATACAAATCTCCATGAAGCATGAGTCTCCATGACACAAGTACCATTCTATAATCTCAAGTGTTGTCTCTAGTGTATTACTCTAGCTAGAGGGAGAGAATCATCTATATGATTTTCCACATCAACCATAAACCATATATCCCCTACACTATCTCCCAACAAAGGGATGTCCCTCCCTTCTCATGGTAGATAATGATAGTGTGGGAATCTAGAGTGAAAAACTAGAACCTATGTGTTATAGATATATAATATATAATGTGTATCATAAATAAATCCATTATAACATGAAATCACACAAATATGAAAACTATAACAACATATGAAATGTCAATGTTTAATTAAAACATTACTTTGGCCAAAGTTTTTAATAATTAATGATCTCTAGGATTAGTCAATTTCATACACACCACTCAATTGAATTATACCTCATCTTGCATTGATGGTGTTAATTAAGCCAATATAATCCACCCATTATTTATTTAGATTCATGAATGTGATATTTGAATAAAATATATAATAATATAAAAACCAATAGATTCTAACAAAATATTGCCTATTACGAGATAAAATATGTTAAGTAAAGAAATATCATTTAAATTCATTTAGTCCATAAAATGAAATGCAATGAATCTAACATCCTATAATTTATTATAGAATAATAAATAGCATCAAATTATATTCCTGAATAGAATCTTGCCATCTGGGTAAAAATAATATCTAGACTACAAGTTACTTAATATCACTATGTAACTTTAAAAGTTATTTATTTAAATTTTCAAATATTAAATTGAGATCATTTCTTATTCATATTATAACAAAAACCAATATTTTAATGATTATAAAAGATTTATATTTTAGTAATTAAATTCTTTACACTTAAAACTTCAACCAAACATCCACCACATAACAGATACCCATAATTCCTTATTATTTTAATACTAGTCACAATTATTAAACAACGTATAATCAACTCTGTATGGAGTATTATTTTATATTTACTAAATGAGTTATTAGATCACCTATATATTCTATACATTGATACTTTATAAACACACAATTTATGATTAAGAACAAATTTGAAATAAATTCCAAGAATGCATAAGGTATACTACCCTCATTTTTTCTCTTTATTTAATCTAATAGAACACATACAAAATGTATTATTTCAACTAAACTTCAATAACCAAACAATTCATATTTTAGTGGTTCTACTAAAATAAATGCATAGAACTATCATTTATATATGGTTATCAATCTGAATACAACCAACAAGGACTTACTCATTCCTTTTAAATCTAAGGACATGTCTGATATATTTTTTTATCTATTCAATTCATGTTAAGTCTAAAAACCTAAACAAGTCTTAAGGATATTATATTTAAATTAAATTTTAACTTTGTTTACATAACCAAAAACATATAATCATATACCAATCAATCAAACATTTGACATAACTAAATAAAATATAATATAACATAATCAGTCAATAGTTTGCCACTATCAAATATGATCTAATATAACCTACCTAGTAAATAGTTTGACATAATCAAATATAATATAATATATCAAAACTAGTCAATAGTTTGACATAGTTGAATATAATATAATATATCAATCTCAGTCAATAGTTTAACACATTTGAATATATTATATCATAACCAAACTTTGATTTCTTAACTCTATTCCTTTCTAGATATAATATGTATCCATAAAATCCTATGAATTTCATTTATACAGTCAACATGTATATATATATATATATATATATATATATATATATATATATATATATATATATATATATATATATATATATATATATTGAACATATACATTCATTTACTCAATTGAGTGCATATATAATTCCCTAATTCATAATAACTATTCATCTCTCATACTATGAACATTCTTAATTGACTCATAATTATCATAAATGTTAATGCAAGTCCCGTATATATTATATACATTGATGTGTATATATACCCTAGGACATCAAAGTCCTTTAGGGTGTATATAAACACCACTAAATATATTAATGTGTGTGTGTGTGTGTGTGTGTGTGTGTGTGTGTGCGTGTGTGTGTGTGTGTGTACTAATTAAATGAATAAATGATATAACCCAATTTATATTTTATGCATCCAAACCAATTTAATACATAATCTAACCTTATAACAAATTGGCTATATATACCTTATCTAGATGCCATAAAAAATTAATAAATAAATCAATGAATTCTTTAGAATTTTTGAATTAATAGAAGGTTAAAGACAAATCTTTCATTTAGGTGAAGTTAAACATGGCAAAAACCTACAACCCTGCCCCTTACCCTTTGGGATTATGGGGCTGAATTTAGGGTTCTATGGAGGTCAAGCCTTCCATACGGCCCTACATATAACCACTTTTTTATAATTAATTTATAACAAATGAAACCCCATTACTCAATCAATTCTTTTCAAAAACCCATCCAACATTAACACACATGAATTTAAGTAAAAAATTGACTTATATCAATTGTATATTTTGCCAACAAAGTCAATTCTTTCTTAATTCATTTATTCAATTGAGTGCATACATAATTCCCTCATTCATAATAACCAGTCATTTCTCATACTATGAACATTCTTAGTCGAGTCATAGTTATCATAGATGTTAATTCAAGTCCCATATATATTATATACATTGATGTGTATATATATGCCAAGCCATCAAGGTCCTCTAGGGTGTATATACACACCACTACATATATTAATATATATGTCTGTATATATATACTAATTAAATAATTAAATGAAATAACCCAATTTATATTTTATACAACCAAACAAATTTAATATACAACCTAACCTTATAATAAATTGAGTATATATACCTTATCTAGATTTCATAAAAACTTAGTAAATAAATCAATGAATTCTTCAAAAAAATTGAATTAATAGAAGGTTAAAGACAAATATTTTATTGAGGTGAATTTAAACATGGCAAAAACCTATGGCCCTATCCCTTACCCTTTGGGATTATGGGGTTGGATGTAGGGTTTTATGGAGGTCGAACCTTCCACAAGGCCGTACATACAACCCCTTTTTCTAATTAATTTATAACAAATGAAAACCCATTACTCAATTAGTTCTTTTCACAAATCCATCTAACATTAACACACATGAATTTAAGTAAAAAGTTAACATATATCAATTATATATTTTTTGAAGAAAGTCAAATATTTCTTAGCTCAAATTCATTTTTATATTTCTCTTTTTGTCTTTTACTCCCCATATGAATGTGCCTTGCCTCATATCCTTGTTATCCTTTCATTTATTTTCTTCCATCACCTTACTCTCCTCCACTTTTTCCTTTATTCTCAGTAGAATAAACTGAGTGATAATATAAATGACCAAAAATAGCTCAACATAACTCCACTATGATTCAATCCACCATCATTCAACCAACAACCACATTCCATCATGATTTTAATAGAATGATGGCTAACATAGAGTCAGTGAGTGATTAGAAACCCTTTTCATATTGAAATGTCCCAAGACTTCATAAAATAATTATTTTAAATCCTTTATATACTATGCATGCTATTGACTTAAAAATGATCTCACAAGTCATAAAAAATAATGTTATTTCATGCAATTTCATCCTTAAACAAGTCAATTATCAATATCCTTTCATGTAATTTGAATATCAACTAGTCAATAATCACTATTATTCCATGCAAAAGTTGACTATCAACTAATCAATTAAAATAATGACTATATAGTAAGGTTAATAAAAATACGTATTATAAAAGACTATTATATAATGTTACCAAGTAATCTACAAATAAACATAATGCATTTGACCTCCATTATGAGTTAACCCTCTAGGTTTAATCATAATGCATAGGATTTAGCATATAATTTGACAAACACAATAACATTCATACAATAGGTTCACAATGATACATTTTATAACATCTAGAACTATGTTATGTTTTTTTCCCAACGCTATAAATTCAAGACACAAATATCATTTCACCATGCAAAAATCATTCATAAATATGTAACAAAGAGATTATAATACATTAAGTCTTTTACTAGATTATATTACTATTAACATCAACAATAGTAATCATTTAAATGTAAATAGTCATTAAAAATTTGACTTAATTATATAATAGCATATGTCTATTATTTCAACAAAGAATCTACACAAGCATTGATAAATGAATATTTAACCATGTTATACTGTATTAATTCAATTTAAACTAATTAGGTATAGATTTATTAAAACAACTAACTATTAAAATCAATAACAACTAAATTAAAGAAATAATGTAATCACATAAAATGATCTAAGAACACATAAAATCACAACAAATATTCAAACATAAAACAAGGAATACTACAACTATCAACTCAATTAATCACACAACATGAAATACTATTATGGTGTGTACATGGGTTTCTAGGTTCATTCTCTATCATCCCCAAACATCTCCATCTAAACCACCCTCTCTGATGATTCTCTTCCTTTGTCACACTCTGAAAGACAAACATATCCTACATCCACCTCACAACAATGAAAGTAATTATCCCTAAAATAATTATATCCAAAAAATTATATTCTATAATTAAGAAACATGATCATAATGTATATAATGTATAAGTATTAATAACTCATATAAAATAAGCATGTAAATTAAGAAACACATAATTGTCACATAATGAACATATGACATAAATATTAATCAAATATTCATTAATCAACTAAACAACCATAATAATCCATGGATCAAATAAATTTTTCAACTTAGAGAGAAATCAAGATGTGATAATAGTAATAACAAAGTAATCATGTATCTCATTCCAATCCATGATTCATTTCTTCAATTGAGCTATTATTTTAACAAGGGTTTCGACCTTCTTGAGTGCCCAACTAAGGTTATTTGGGGATATTCTTATTTTTTATTTAAGGAGTCATCTCTATGCAAACAAAACCTAAAACATTTTTGTGTGAATATAAACATGTGTACACTAAATAATATTCAAATTATTTATATTAAATTCATTCACTCTTGGTCATCTATTATTTTTTTCCTATCACAAAATCAATGAGAAATTGAATTAATTATTGGTAGTTAACTTATGTATTTAACCTTAATATATTTTTTTCATTCATTCTACCTTCACATTGCTTATCATTTAACACCTAAATGTATTTTATATATAATATATTGAAATTTATCTTTGATTCAAATATCTCTTTGAAAGCAAT